>CM066031.1:259083539-259105902 GCA_033557465.1 Ichthyophis bannanicus | reverse complement strand
AGAGGATGGCTACTAAAAATGGTTAGTGGTCCTTCATTATAGAGTAATATCATGATCTTGATCGCAAGAGGTTTGCAGAGCTTGCAGTGGCTCTGGACTTGCTTTCTTTGATGGCCAGAAGCAAAAAAGGGAAGCCGCATAATTATCCTCCCGATCCTTTCTGGACTCCCTAGAGCTCTTCTTCGCATGATGGGTCCTATGGATTCCTTTGTTGTTATGGTCCCAGCATCAGCAAGTAAAATCCAGCATTTCTCCATCTGAGGTCGACGCCGGTGTCGGTTGGAATATCATCCCTCCTCAGGGATGTGAACTGTCACTGGATTTGCGTTTACCTCCTGTGGTTGTCTGCTGGTTTTCTCAGCCTTGATTCCTTCTTCCGGGTTCCCCTAGTTCAATTCTTGGATTGGAGATTGCCCTGATAAGTGTGGAGATGCAATTGGGCTGTTACCACTGCTGAAGCCGTTGGCGGGAACAGCTGTGATAGCTACAAAAGATAAGTCCAGCCAGTGAGAATTAGATGGGAGAGCTTCAGTCGGCCTTTCAAACAGCCTGCGACTGATTGAAACTGTTTGCCAGGGGGAAAGACGTGGTGGGAGCAGTCTCATTCACTTTCCTTCTGTTTGTGCTGGGGCGGCCAGAAAGTTTTTCCCTGGATTCAATATGGACTTCCCTGCAATTTCTAAGTTGGGTGAGACTAGGGTATCTAACTCTAAATGATTCGGGAACTTGTTTCATCTTAAACATTGTTGCGATTCAGGAAGATATTATATTAAGTTGAGGACTTGGAAAAGATTCCAATAAGGGCAAGAGAATTCTGTCTCTGCCTTGGTTAAAGAGATGGTGTCTGTAAAAGTTCAAAGTTGAGACTATGGAAACCAGATTTGTTCTGTTAATTTGTGTGTGTTTAATTTTCCTCATTTCATTCACACTAGTTTCAAAACTACAGGCATGTTTACGGAATATTTAACAGTACGCCCTGGGGATTCCAGAGCTGGAGTCTCAAGCCACCTTCATGCTAAGCTATCTATTACCTTCCCACTGCTAAGAAGACAGTGGGTGATACCTTGCAGCAATCTCTTACAGGGTTGCACCATGTGGATATTTTGAACATATCTGAGGTTTTGGAATCTTCAGAGTTGGAAACTGTTGTTTCTGCAACGTTACTAGTACCGTTTGCATTGTCTGTGGACTGTGAATGGTTTCTTGGAAAGTATTTTAAAAAGCATTCTGTTACTTTCAAGAGATTATTGGTATGCATGTTCCTGGACCTTGCCTGGGAAACACAGAAAAGGTGTAAGGATTTTTCTTCTCCTGAAGCTGGGGGTGACTCAGTTAAGGGGGTTATTTTGTCTTAAATTCCCATGCAACTGCTTGATGAAATTACAGTCGAAGGCTTATGTCTTTTATGATCCTAGTCAGTTGGCGGCCTTCATCAACTCCTGCCTTACTGGTGTCTCCTAGGCTTGAGGTTATAACGTATTGTAGTATTAGCTTGCTGATATGCAGGATTATTGCTTACTTTTCGATTATCATATAATTGTTTTTTCCTTTGTCTTGGATCAAGTCTTCCTTGGGTTTTGGGCTAGAGAAAATGGGCTTAATTTTCTATTTCCTGTTATGATAATTGTATAATATATTTGTTTGACTTTATTTTATTTCTTGACTTTTTCTATTTCTGTAGAAGTTGTTTTCCACTTGTTATGTATGTTTAAAAATGATAAATAAAAAATAAAGCATATGAGGACAGACTTAAGGATCTGAATATGAATACTTTAGAGGAAAGGCAGGATAGAAGAGATATGATTGAGACGCTTTAAATACCTCCGTGGCATAAATGCATAGGAAGAGAATAACAGTTTGGATATACTATCATCCACCTGGCCAGAATGAACAGTCATATAATGAAATACTAACAGAAATTAGGGAAACTACCACATTTGTTAACACAATTATAATGGACATTTTCAAGTACCCCATTATTGACTGAGTAAATGTCACATTCAGGATGTGCTAGGGAGATGAAGTTTCTATATGCAATAAATGACTTCTTCATGGAGCAGCTGGCCCAGGAACTGACAATAGAGGAAGAAATTTTAGACGTGCTCCTTAGTAGGACACAAGAGTTGATGCAAGAGGTAATTGTGTTAGGGCCAGTTAGCAATATTGACCATAATGTAGACTCATTTGTCTAAAAAATGGGGAAAGGACATCTAGGAAACTACTATGCTAGCATTTAATTTTCAAAAGAGAGTCTATGATAAAATGAAAAAAATGGTTAAAAAAAACCTAAAAGAAGCAACTGCAAGAGTTAGGAGTTTTCATCAGGCACGGCCATTTTAGAAGCCCAGAACAGATGTAGTCCATGCATTAGAAAAGATAGAATGAAAGCCAAACAACTGTCAGCATGGATAAAAAAAAAAATAAGGTGGAAGAGGCTATTACAGCCTAAAATACATCTTTTTTAAAAAAAATTGAACACGGATCCAAATGAAGAAAATAGAAAACAGCATAAGCACTGGCAAGTTAAGTGCAGAACATTGATATGGTCAGCAAAAAGCGACTTTAAAAAAAAGCATGCCAAAAAAGCAAAAACTCATAATAAAACATTTTCAAGTACATTCAAAGCAAGAAGCCTGGTAGACGGTTTGGAATATTAGATGAACAAGAGGTAAACGGGGCATTCATGGAAGGACAAGAACATAGCAGAAAAATTAAATGAATTCTGCTGCATCTGTATTTACTGAGGATGACATACAGGAGATGCCCATACGAGAAATAGTATTTTAAGGTGATGATTTAAAGGAACTTAAACAAATCTCAGTGAACCTGAAGGATTCATTAAGCAAACTGACAAATTAAAGAGAAACAAATCACCTGGACTGGATGGCCCCTGGCCCCAGCCTCTGGAGAGGGACTTGCCAGCCCCGATCACCCCAATTAAAGCTGCTTATTCCATCTTCAAGGTGGAATAGGCAGCACATTTCCCCTGACTCCACAGAATGTACAGGCCCGTGACCTGAATTGGCCCTTTATGTCCTGCTGCCGCGGAATGGTGGCTCGTGGCGCTGCACATCCTGCCAGGACAGGCAGCCCCACAATTCCACATCTCAGAATCGGGCCCATAGTGGTTTCTGGATTATCAGAAGGTGTGTTGACAAAATCCCTCAAGCGAAGCTCCCAAGGAAAACTAAAAGTCCATAAGATAGGAGGCAATGTCCTATTATAGACTGGGAACTGGCTATAAGACAGAAAACAGAGATTATGGCTAAATGGTCAATTTTGTCAATGAAGGAGGATATAGTGCCCCAGGATCTGTACTAGGATTAGACCCTGACATAGCTACTAAAATAGCTGCTTTTGGATCCTGATCCCTTTATTCTCCTGCTCACCACCTATGTGTATCTTTATCATTCCCCTAGATCCACCCTAGTCCCTAGTGTATTGTCTGTCTTGCTTAGACTGTAAGCTCTAGAGAGAATGGACTGTCTCTTACATGTATTTTTACAGTGTTGATATACCTTGTAGTGCTATATAAATGATAAGTAGTAGTAATAGTAATAGTAGTAGTAGCTTGAAAGATGCCGTCCTTTGCAAGGTGTTTTTTTAATCTCTCAGCATTTGAGAGCTTCTAATTTTTTACCTTCCATAGTAGGAGTAATGGGGATTTTTTAACCTCCAGAAATACTGATCCAATGTTTCTGGTTTTAAGGCCCATTAAAATATTCCCAGTTTCTTCCAGCGAGTTAATCTGGTGACTTTCTGTCTCTTCTTTGGAGAGTTATTTTTCCTCTAGATGGACAGATTGTCAGATGGATGAACAAGCAGACAGACACAGATTCCACTTACACAATTCTTTCCAACATCTCGTATGTTGGAAGTCATAAAAAGTCTAATTAGCCACATGCCATGTCAGAGAATGCAAAAAAGCTGCAGTGTCTAAGGATATATGTGCCACTACCTACAGAAAAGAAAAGAGGCATCTCTTCTATTCCAGGGTAAGGCCAAGCCATGCATGCATGTATGCATTGGGGGGGTTTGTACCAGTTAAAGACTGTTGCATGACCTGTTCATTCAAGAAGAAAAAGAAAGAAGAAAGCAGCATACAAGAGAAGAGTAACACATAGAAATTGAGGAAGCGGTCCTGATATGAAGATGCAGGGAGGAAAGTTCAGAAGAAATATGAGGAAAGCACTCCTTTACTGAGCAGTGCTAGACATGGCCGGCCCATCTACTAGGCAGACTAGGTGGCCACCTAGGGTGGCAGAAACCAGTGGGTGGCACTGTGACCCCTCCATCATACCTCAAAGCAAGCAGAACAAGCTGCTTCTGTGCATGTCAGGCCTTGAAGCACCTGCTTGTGTGTGTGCTCTCATGGCCTGATGCTTCTACCCCCTCCAACACAAGATCCTGTCAGAGAGGGCAGAAGTAGCAGGCTATGAGTGCACACATGTACGCAGGTGTTTCAAGGCCCGCCAGAGAGCTGGAGTGGTTTGCTCTGCCTATTTGAAGAATAGTGGAAGGGTCATGTTGTCACCCCCCAGGTAAGGTTGAAAGGGTGATTATAGATGTTGGGGGTAGGGAGACAAGAGTGGTGGTAGGAGGAGGCAGCAGTCGGTGGGCCAGCCTAGGGCAGTAGAAACTGTTGGTCAGCCCTGGTGGCAGATGCCTGAGAGCAACCAAAACTCTGACAGGATTTAAATGTGCTTGAGGCAGATAGTGTGCAGTGTTAAAGGCAGATGGTAGGGGAATACACTGAATAAAAGTGGGAGGATGCTAAAGTGTTGCTCAGTCATATAAGTAAAGTAACATAGTAACATAGTAAGTGAAGGCAGATAAAGACCAGCATGATCCAGCTAGTCTGCCCAGCAAGATGGCAAGAGTAGGTGCACCTGTCGCTCTGTGCAGGCCAGCCCTCCCCATGTTTTTGTTTCTGTTTAGGGGTAAACCCACCACTCCATGTAGGACACCCTTATTTGTTCAGACGCTAGATAGTTTAGAAGTTAGATGGTACCGTTTATTTTGCTTTTATCCTGTTGCTGTTAAGGGATCCACTGTGTTTGTCCCATGCCGTTTTGAATTCCATCACCGTGTTTGCCCTCACCACTTCCATCGGGAGGGCATTCCAAGCATCCACCACCCTTTCATTGAAGAAGTATTTCCTGACATTGCCTTTCAATTTACCACCTTGCAGCTTCATGTTATGCCCTCTAGTTTTACAGCTTCCCCGTCTTTGGAAGAGGTTTGTTTGTTCATCATTTCTCTTTAAGTATTTAAAGGTCTGAATCATATCTCCCCTGTCCCTCCTCTCCTCCAAAGTGTACATATTTAGGTCTTCATGTCTCTTCTCATAAGGCTTCTGACGCAGGCTCCAAATCATTTTGGTCGCCTTTCTCTGAACAGTTTCCAGTCTTTTTACATCTTTTGCAAGATATGGCCTCCAAAACTGAACACAGTATTCCAAGTGAGGCCTTACCAGTGACTTGTACAGTGGCATAAGTACCTCTTCCTTTCTGCTGGTAATCCCTCTTTGTATGCAGCCCAACATCCTCCTGGCTTTTGCCACCGCCTTGTCGCACTGTTTTGCCACCTTGAGATCATCAGAGATAATCACACCAAGGTCTTTCTCCTGAACCGTGCATACCAACCTCTCACCCCCTATTGTATACTTTTCCCTTGGATTTCTGCTACCCAAGTGCATGACACTGCACTTTTTCACATTAAATCATAGTTGCCAAGCATTAGACCAGTCTTCCAGCTTTTGTAGATCTTTCCTCATGTTATCCACTCCCTCGGGGGAGTCCACTCTATTACAAATTTTTGTGTCATCTGCAAAAAGACAGTCTTTTCCATTCAGTCCTTCAGCAATATCACTCACAAATATATTGAACAGTGCCGGGCCCAGGACCGATCCCTGAGGCACCCCGCTAATCACCTTCCTCTCATCCGCGTGAGCTCCATGTACCATCACCCTCTGTTGTCTGTCAGTCAACCAATTTCTAATCCAGTTTACTATCTTGGGACCCATCCCCAAGCTACTGAGTTTATTGACAAGCCTCCTATGAGGAACAGTATCAAAGGCTTTGCTGAAATCCAGATAGATGACATCCATTGCATGCCCCAGATCTAGTTCCTTGGTCACCCAATCAAAGAACTCAATCAGATTTGTTTGGCAAGACCGTCCTTCGGTAAAACCATGTTGCCTTGGATCTTGCAACCTGTTGGTTTTGAGAAAGTTCACTATTCGCTCTTTCAGGAGCGCCTCCATTACTTTTCCTGCCACCGAGGTAAGGCTCACGGGCCTGTAATTTGACACTTCTTCCCTGTCACCACTTTTATGTAGAGGTACAACATTAGCCATTCTCCAGTCCTGAGGAACCACTCCTGTTTCCAAGGATCTGTTGAAGACATCCTTTAATGGTCTTGCAAGAACCCTCTCTGAGCTCTTTCAGTATCCTGGGATGTATCCCATTTGGTCCCATGGCTTTGTCCACTTTCAGTTTAGCAAGTTGTTCTAACACCTCATCTTCTGTGAATGGTGTGGTATCTACTTCAGTCCTATTTTTATATTTGGGAGTCACAGCTGGTCCATCTCCAGGATCTTCTTTAGTAAAAACAGAGCAGAAGTATTTGTTTAGCAATTTCGCTTTTTCAGTGTCACTTTCCATGAGTCCTTTCCCAGCACTTCTGAGTCCTGCAATTCCAACTCTGATCTTCTTCCTTTCCTGAATATACCTGAAGAAAGTTTTGTTGCCACCCTTAACATCTTTAGCCATCTTTTCTTCTGCCTTTGATTTTGCTATCCTTATTACTCTTTTAGACTCTTTGAGTTGGATCCTGTATTCATTTCTGTGTTCTTCTGTTTGCAAGCTTTTGAATTTTGCAAAAGCTGTGTTTTTTGCCTTTATTTGCGCAACCACCTCTTTGGAAAACCAAATAGGTTTCCTTCTCCTCTTGTTTTTATTTATTTTTCTTACATATTTATCTGTTGCCCCTTTTATTGCCGCCTTTAGTTTAGTCCATTGCAATTCCACTTCCCTTATCTCCTTCCACCCCGTCATCTCCTCCTTTAAGTACTCGGCCATTTTATTGAAGTCAGTGTTTTTGAAGTTTAGGACTTTGAGCTTGCTATGATTGGCCTGTACCATGGCTTTTATCTCAAACCACACCGTGTGATGGTCGCTGTTGCTCACAGGGGCACTCACGCAGACATTCGACACGTTATCACTGTTAGTAAGCACTACATCCAGCGTTGAGCTTTCCCTGGTTGGTTCCATCACCATTTGTCTAAGTAATGCATCTTGGAGAGCATCCACAATTTTTTTGCTTCTTTCCAGATTTGCAGAAGGAGCAATCCAATCCACATCAGGTAGATTAAAGTCACCTAATATGATCGCTTCCCCCTTTGTTGCTATCTTGGCAATATCTATAATCAATTCGTTATCTCTCTCTTCAATTTGAGTCGGAGGTCTGTAGGACTACAGCAATATGGATGACAGTGCCTTCTCCTCTTTCCAACGCAATCCAGAGCGCTTCTTCTTTTCCCCATGTTCCCTGCATTTCAGTAGCTTTAATACTGCTTTTGACATACAAGGCTACTCCTCCTCCTTTTCCATTTTCTCTTTCTCTTCTGAATAGATTATAGCCAGCTATGGCTATATCCCAATCATGTGATTCATTAAACCATGTTTCCGTAATGGCCACGATGTCCAAATCAGTTTCCACCATTAGGGCTTCCAGGTCTGGAATTTTTTTGGCTAAGCTCGAGCATTTGGGCTCATTGCTTTCCAGCAGTTACCTGGATTGTGTGTATTTTGCAGTGATATTATTCTGCACACTTCTTCCACTTCTTTTTGATGTGTGGTTTAAGAGTGTGGCTGTTTCTGATGTTGTTCTGCTTTTGCAGGGGGTGGCATGCAGATGTTGACCTTCCACATCCGTCACCCCCTTTTCCTAGTTTAAATGCATATCCACATACTGCCTGAATTTTTCACTTAGGTTTCTTTTCCCTGCGACAGAGAGATGTAGTCCATCAGCACAGTATAGTCTCTTGTTGGTCCATCTGTTGCCCCAGTTGCCAATAAATCTGAATCCTTCTTGTTTGCACCAGGTCTGGAGCCATGTATTAAAGTCGTTAATGCGATGCAGCCTTTTTGTCCCCTTACCAAGAACAGGTAGAACTTCTGAGAATGCAACAGTGTTAACAATGGGCTTGAGTTTCTCTCCGAGAGATTGGAAGTCCTTTTGGGCTGTAGAGGCACAGTTTCTAGCCAGGTCATTTGTGCCCAAGTGGATAATAACATCTGGTTTGGAGTGCTCACAACTTGGTTTGTATTCCTGCTGGCTGAAGAGCCTGGTAGGCACATGACTATCTTCTCTCCTTTGAACTGTGTTCCCAAGTTGGTGCCTCTGATGATGGAATCTCAAAGTAGTAATAGTTTTCTGTTTGGTGAGGTTTTCTTCATATTTGGTGCTTTAGCAGGAGATTGGGCATTGTCTGACTCATTTAAGGGCCCTTCAGTTTCTTTGGGTTGGGCATCCTCATTAGCCAAGGCAGAGAAGGCATTTTGCAAGGATATCTCTTGATGTGTAGGATGTCTCTGCATTACAGGTCGCAATCTTCCGGAACCCACTGTGATCCATTTGTTCCTGGGGTGTTTGATTCTTTGTGGGAGCGGGTGGTGGACTTTGTTCAGTTTGTATCCTAGAAGAGGTGCGCTTCATTGCAGCCAGTTCCTCCCTCAGTAGAGACACTTCTTTATGCATGGCTGCTAGGTCTTTCCTTAGTAGAGTCAGTTCTTCATGCATGGCAGCTGACTTTAGGCATATAGGACAAGCTCTTAGGCTCCAAATGATTCTTCTTTGAATGAAAGTACCACAGTTATTGCACTGAATACACGACATGTTGATTAAGCAGTCCCAGAAGAGGAAGAATAATAAGAAAAGTTGAAGATGTGGGCGTTACCCAAGTTAGGAACTACAGATGGCACGTATGTGACCACTATATAGGGAATGTAGCCCCTGGGGTGGGTGGGCTGAGGGGTAGGGTGGGTGGGAACCTAAGTGTCTCTGGCCAGTAGGCTGTTCCTGAACAGTGGGCACACAGCAAGGGAGTAGGTAAGGGCACCCACCAAGAAGGGCAAATAGATAGATAAATATGTGGAGACGAACAGACAAAACTCACAATTTAGCAGCAAGTTCAGCAAAAATCACCTTTTGGGAGAGCCCTGGAAAGCACTGCTCTTCTCAAGAAACAGAAAGGCAATCTGAGCAAGCCCACATGCACAACAGGAAATGGAGGTCTACAACAATGCCTCAGCAGGGGGGAGGGGCAGTCACTCAGGTAGACTAAGAGAAAGATAGTTTAAAACTCTACAGCAATGGAGGCTGTTCCTGAACAGTGGGCACACAGCAAGGGAGTAGGTAAGGGAACCCACCAAGAAGGGCAAATAGATAGATAAATATGTGGAGACAAACAGACAAAACTCACAATTTAGCAGCAAATTCAGCAAAAATCACCTTTTGGGAGAGCCCTGGAAAGCACTGCTCTTCTCAAGAAACAGAAAGGCAATCTGAGCAAGCCCACATGCACAACAGGAAATGGAGGTCTACAACAATGCCTCAGCAGGGGGGTGGGGCAGTCACTCAGGTAGACTAAGAGAAAGATAGTTTAAAACTCTACAGCAATGGAGGCTGTTTCCTGAACAGTGGGCACACAGCAAGGGAGTAGGTAAGGGAACCCACCAAGAAGGGCAAATAGATAGATAAATATGTGGAGACAAACAGACAAAACTCAAAATTTAGCAGCAAATTCAGCAAAAATCACCTTTTGGGATAGCCCTGGAAAGCACTGCTCTTCTCAAGAAACAGATAGGCAATCTGAGCAAGCCCACATGCACAACAGTAGAGTGGTTGCCATGTTAGTTCATTTAAATTCACAGAAGTAAAGGTACAAATACAATCCAAAAATAATAAGAACATACTTTTTTTGTTAGACTAACTTGATATATTTCTTGACTAGATTTCTAAGAGCTAACACTCATCTTTTTCATATTCTGTTCTGATGTGAAGAAAGGAGCTACAGCTCCTGATAGCTAGTCATAAAATCGATTACATTAGGCTACTATAAAGATATCCCCTTATTTTTTTTCTTTTATTAGCTTTTGTTTCTGTAGTGCTCAATTATATGAAACTTTTGAAGGACCAGAGAAACATGGTCTGACGGCATCAGACTTCAAAGAAGCTTGGGGTAACCTGCACTAAGCAGCCTTGATTACAACCTTAATGTCAACAAGTCGAGAGTGGGCAGGGGTCTGCCTCACTGGTTTTATTTATTTATTTATTAACAAGTTTTCTATACCTTATCATATAATCAAAACGGTTTACAATATAACTCAAACCATTACAGAGAACTTGCATTAGAAAACCGAGGGAGGGGAGACATGCAGGGAGTGCTCGAGAGCACAACTTATATGCAGTTGAACAAATATGTACATTCTTTAGTGGGATATGGGCATGAGTGCAGAGACTGATTGAGGTGTTAGGAGTTTTCACTGAAGTGATCAATGAAGAGGAGGGTCTTAAACTCTTTCCTAAAGTCTTTTATGTCCGAGGTGGTCCTTAGTTTCTCTGGAAGAGAATTCCAGATAGAGGGAGTGGCAAGTGAAAGTGCCCTTTTCGCAGTGGACTTGTTTGCTTTTGTGAATGAGCTGTGTGTAGGTATGGTATTTATGGTGCTCTGTCTCTTTGGTCTGTTGATGGGCTTGGTGCAGATCAAGTCCTGTAAGATTCTGGCTGACATGTTGTTTCTAATTTTGAAGCTGGTTAGTACAGATTTATGTTTGGCACATGAGGTGATTGGTAGTCTGTGGAGTTGGTTCTAAAGGGGGATTGACAGTTCTTTAAATTATTACAAAGTTTAGTGGCAGGGCACCTAGTCAAATCAAGCAAAGGACCTTTAAAAAGTAAAGAGGAAGAGGAGACAGAGCTGTTTCTTCTGGCGGTACCTGCTGCTCTGAAGCCTCAGCGTTAGGGGAGCAACATCGGTGGGGGTTGGCCTATGCAGTCGGTGGAGTCGGCAACCCCCAGTCTTCCTCCTGTGACATCAGTGCCAGAGGCCTTCCAAATGTATATCAGCTGGCCCAGCAGCCCTTGGGCTGCGGCCCGAAGGGGCATGCACATAGGGGCAGGTCACGCTCCTTGGGTGCCCCTTTGGTGACCTGATGGTGACTCAACAAGGGAGTGATGAAGAATCAGACGTTAGAACAGCTTCAGGTACTGTGTGTTTAGGTGGTTATAGTGGTGTTTTGTTACCCTTGTTTTAGATGGGCAAATGGAATATTAAACCTGTTCCTAAGGCGCCACCCTCTGCCACGACAGTGGTTAAGATGGTTGATCCACCAGATAAACATTTTACTCTGCTAACAGACCAACCTATTTTGCCTGAAGGGGCATCTTTGAGTTCAGCAGAGTGGACCCCCCCCCCCCCACCGATCCCTCACCCTCAGTTATCATCTGAGGGCTCCGGAGCAGACAGTGCCTTCTTTTGTGCCAGGTCCTTTGCCTAAAGAGGTAATGTTATTGGAGGGTTCTTATGCTTCAGGAGCACTTGTAGAAGAGGTTACCTTAAAAGATGTTTGGACTGCTATCTCCAAGATAGACTCAAAACTGTCTAGTTCTGTGGTGTCTTTATGTTTATTTTTACAGGACTTCGTTAAGAAGTTTCAGGAAGTGGATATCAGGTTAGCTGGGGTAGATGGCACTATTTTAAAAATGGGCAGTCAGCTGCAGGTTATGCAACAGACTAGTACTTCTGCAATTAAAGATTCTGTAGCCATTCACTATAAGTTGGAATTTCTGGAGAATTTCTCCAGAGCCAACAATCTCCGTTTCCTGAATTTTCCTATTGCTCATCTGCTTTCTGCAGAGATTCTAAATATTTTAGAGGGTATTGCAGATTACAGAAGTTATTGCTCTTTCTAAATGTTTTTATCTGCCTTCTAGACAGCGTGTAGGGCCTAAGCTAGGAGAAGGTTTTGATGTCTTGTCTCCAAATAAGGATTTGACAAATTTTTAGGATGATTCATCTGATATAATTTCCAAAAGAGCTACTTTATTGGTGACTTTTGTGTTCCTAGACGATAAGAAAATAGTTTTGAAATACTTTTTTAAGTGGAAGGAAATTCTTTTCTTTGGACAACGGTTGAATATCTTCCCGGATGTTTCCAGGGGCACTCAGCTCCAGAAAGGCTTGCTCTGCAGAAAACAGTTCTTATCACTGAAATCAAGGGTGTTGGGTATTGGAGTGACTTTCTTTTTACATTTTCCATGCAGGTGTGTGATAACCTGGCATGGGAATACATATTCTTTTTTGATCGGTTTCAATTGGAAGTTTTTTTTGTCTGGGAAGTCCATTGAGGTAGGGTCTAGCAAGTAAATGGATGCGCTAGGTTAGTGTTAGAAGGTTTCCCCAACAACCCCCTAAATTAACTTTGTAGTTTTCTTTTTGTTATGAAGCTCTCTCTCCTCCATTGATGTGGGCTACTGCTGAATAGGGATCAGTTTATTATTTGTTTTGACTATGTAATGTGTATTCAGTAATGTCGATATGGTTTACTTTATGTTGTATATGGTAAATTGCATAAATTTAAAAAAAATAAGTAAAGAGGAAAGCAATGATTTATGCAATGGCCTGTAGTGCAAGTTGTAGAGGCCAGCACTGTAATGACATTTAAACATGTTTGGGACGGATGGAGCTAGAATTTTCTAGAGTGAAATAGTCTCTTCCTCAGAGTGACTCGTAGTACATAAGAACATAAGATATGCCATACTGGGTCAGACCAAGGTCCATCAAGCCCAGTATTCTGTTTCCAACAGTGGCCAATCTAGGTCATATGTACCTAGCAGTTTCCCCAAGAGACACAAGTTCCACAATGCTTGTACTGGGTCAAGCATTGATATCTTCGGTCACTTCTCAATAATGGTTTATGGACCTTTCCTCCAGGAACTTGTCCAAACCTTTTTTAAACCCAGCTACACTAACAGCCTTTACTACATCCTCTGGTAACAAATTCCAGAGTTTGATTACACGTTGAGTGAAAAAATATTTTCTTTTATTAGTCTTAAATAGTTTATCCTGTAGCTTCATTGCATGTCCCCTAGTCTTTCTATATTCTGATAAGGTAAACAATCGATCTACGTTTACCCGTTCCACTCTGTTCATTAATTTATAGACTTCTATCATATCTCCCCTGAGCCGTCTCTTTTCCAGGTTAAAGAGCCCTAACCTTTTTAGCCTTTCTTCATAGGAGTATCCTTCCATCCCCTTTACCATTTTGGTGGCTCTTCTCTGTACCTTTTCTAAAATCGCTATACCCTTTTTAAGATACGGCGACCAGAACTGCACACAATATTCAAGGTGCGGTCTCACCATGGAACGATATAGAGGCATTATAATATGTACAAGCTTTCATAATGTGCATACTCTTAACACTATCATTTCACTTTTACTCTTGTAGTTTCCTTTTGAAAATTAGTTAGAAGTCCATGGGCACAAAAGCACCTATGTAATTTGCAAGAACACGTTACTGAAAATTGCCTCCACAGAAAGCAGTGACACTTTGCTATTATAGAACTTAGAATAAGAAGGAAAAGGTCAGATGAAGAGAAGTGTTAAATAAAATAAATAAAAATAAGCACCTACACAATAACAAAAAAAAGGGCAACTTGTAGCCATAAGGCAAGCATCTGTGACCTGGAAGTCACTAAAAACTCCCAATTCACACTGCAATGCCATTTCAGGGTACTATGAAGGCCCTGGAACAAACGTGGTAAATGTCTGAGAGACTGGCAAGCAATGTTCCCGCCAAGCTGCGTGGGAGTCCTCCAGCAGCGTCTCCCCCCACTGGCAGCAACCCAGTTGGAGGACTCCCATGCAACTTGATTGGAATGCTGCTGATAAGAGAGTAGTAGGAGCCCAGCCCAAGGGGAAGGACTGGAAGCGTACTTAGTGAGAGTATAAATATCCAGACTTGCTTTTTAATGCATTACATTTTTCATCAGTGCTTTACATACAAGCAAAAGAAAATATCAGAAGCATGTCAAAGCACACATTTATTTATTTATTTATTTATTTCAACTTCTTATATACCGCACTCTTTGACATCAGCGCGGTTTACAAATAACAGAAAGAAACCAGAACAACAGGCTGTTTGGTATTACATATAACAGGAGTATCAACTTGGATAACATGGGATAACTATTTACATGGAGTATATAATCTATTAGCTAGATAACATGCTCAAACTATTTACATAGAATTAGTAGGGGTGCTTGGGACAAGAGGGATATTGTGGAATGTGCTAGGGTGAGGTTGTTATGTTACGGTTCATGTGGGGTAGTATTTGATGAAAAGGTGCAATTTAAGGGCTTTTCTGAACTGGGTTAGGTCGGTTATCAAAACATAATTCAAAATATCATAGCCCATGTCATGGGAGAAGTTACCCTCTCAACATGTGAGTGAATCAAGTCAAAAAGTAAAGCATTTTCACCATCTCAAAAGAGAACAAAGCAAATAACAAAACCATTTATCAGTCAAAGCAAAAGATAAATAAATCCCAAGCCTACCCACTACATCTCCTGGGCTGAAACAACAACCTCATCTTTTTAAAAAAATCTCCAACTGTACTGAATTTGATTTTCCTGGTATGTTATCAGGCATTTACATGGAAATCTCAAAAAGAAACTTGCACCAAGAGCCAAAACCTTACTCTTCAGTAACAAGAAACCTTTCCTCCACATCTGAGTAACCCTAGTAACATCAGAGAAAATCATAATATTAGCCCCACAGAACAAATCATTCTTTTTTAGAAAATATAATTTTAGAATAGAAGACATGAGGGACGGGGTGGGGGGGGGGGGACGGTTATGTTAGTTAGAATGTCTGTATATTGACATCTTCTCTTTTTTTTTTGTATTGTTTGAAATTGAAGAAAATAAAGACTTAAAAAAAGGAATAGAAAACTCATCCCCGTCTATGGAGATGGTCACAACCAGAGTAGTCCAAGGATTCTAGGAAACCAGTTAAATCCAAAGATGCCTTGCCCTCTACAATATCATGGATACTATCTGATGGGACCTTCTTCAGATGCCTAGGAGGCAAATAATAACAATTTGAATTTAAATTTGATCATAAGTTGGCACACATAGAATCTTCTTAAAATATTTTTGCAAGAGCACAAAAGAAGATAATATGTTTTTGGAAAATTGAGAAAGCGCAGTAGAGTCCTTGATATTAAAAGTAGGAACATTTTCCAACTTTTATAAAATGTTGTGCCCAAGTGAAGATCAGAAGACGCTTCAGGTCCAGCAAGCCTGGGAACGAGAATTGCAGATCACCCTAACCGCTCAAAAATGGAGGATAGTCTGGAGCAAGTCAGTCCGGGTCTCCAGGTCCGCTTCTATTACCCAATCTCTTTTTCTCTTTACACATCGGTGCCTATATACCCCGGATAGAATGTCCAAATGGGATAATACTGTCAGTAACCTCTGTTGGACCTGTCATGAAGCAGTAGGCACGCTAGCTCATATGATTTATGAGTGTCCAAAATTGCGGCAATTCTGGGAGCGGGTGTGGGAACGCATACAGACTATCCTTCAATTTAATGAGCCTCTCAGCTGGAAAGTAGTGGGACTACGATCGGTGGTGGGGCTTCCCTCCTTACCAAAGGTGAGCAACTTTTTGTTGGATTTTATGGTGGGCCTGGCAATTTGCCTGGTTATACGTAACTGGAAGGATTGCGCCAATCTTAGTCTGCAGGAGTGGTGGAACTTGGTCTGTGTATACAGTAAATACGAGCAGATGCCCCGTAGAGCTCTCCTCCACCATGGCCCTCACGTACTGAAGTGGAAACTGCTAAATGACTATGTTAATGTTGCTAAATGTTCACAAAAGCTACATGGACCCACTTAATGGGGCTTATACCTGCTTGTCTATCTACTTGTAGTACGGAGTTGACATGCATTCGACTTCTGCCATGATTTCCCCGGTTGTCCTAGAGGAGAGGGGGGGGGGGGAGGGATGGGTAGTTTCTTCTCTGTATTAGTTAGATGTTAAGACTCTGTATGTTTTGTTATGTTTGATGTTTTATAAAATGAAAATAAACGCTTAAAAAAAAAAAAGTAGGAACATTTTGTAAAGTAGAGCTCTACAATCCCAATTTGTCCATTTGATCATAAGTTGGCACACATAGAATCTTCTTAAAATATTTTTGCAAGAGCACAAAAGAAAATAATATGTTTTTGGAAAATTGAGAAAGCGCAGTAGAGTCCTTGATATTAAAAGTAGGAACATTTTGTAAAGTAGAGCTCTACAATCCCAATTTGTCCATGTATCTTTGTAAGTTATGCAAAAGCAGATCATGCGCTGCTAAGACATGCGCAGTCTCTTGTGAAAGCGCAGAAATCTGCTCCCTTGTGCCCCTCGGTAGCTCAGTGTTCTGGGAGACAACCTTCCTATTAGCAAGAGCAGCCTCTGATACCGACGATAAGCCACATAGCAGGGGATACAAATTGGATAGATTTGGGTATTGCAGGGCAAGCTTTGTCAAAAATGGCCTGAAGGGCCACATCTCCTTCTTCAATCCCAACTAGGGAATGAGGAGTAGACTCTAATTTAGGTATTGACGGTGCGCTAGGCTAGGGTGGTGGAGACCTAGAAATGGAGCTCAATGAAGCTCCAGATGGCAGAGTTGAGGAAGAACCCTCTGCAGAGGCCATTTTTGCCTGCATTGTGGAAACATGTTATCCAACAGACCTTCAAAGTTAGATGACCCAGTCGAAACAGTACTTTTTCCATAGTTCTTCTATTTAGTTGCACTTTTTGGCATACCAACTGTAAAACAAAAATGTACCTTAATGGCCCAGATCTCACTGAATTGCACCGAAGAGGTACCAAAGGGGCATGCCCCTTTGGTCACATGCACCTCTGGACACTCATCTGCATCCACACGTCCACACAGCATGCTGATTGTTTTATCAAGACCACAGGACACTCCTGGATGATGTCAGGATTAGGGGTAGACTTTCATTCGGCTTGTTCTCTTCTAGATACCTGCAACCACACCGGGAGCCCCCACAGCAACGGCACAACTCCCATCCATCCCTTGCTCACCACAATCAAGTAACCAATCCTCCCTTATTACCCAGACTTTTTGGAGGGAAATTATCATTGTGAGCCCTCTAGGAGGATAGCCTGATCACACCTTGGTGTCAGATAGGAGTTGGTTTGAGAGTCCTCAACTAATGACAGAACCAAATGGAAGTAAAAGAGGTAGAAGCATTGGCATAGCCAGAAATGAATATTGGGGGGGGGGGGGGGGGGGGGCGGCGCCCTCAAGATTAACGTACATGGGCAAATAGGCATACTGAAAGTTATATGTACTGACAAATGACACACTGGAGTGGAGGAGCAGCCTAATGGTTAGAGCAGTTGGTTAAGACCCACAGCAGCCTTGTTCAAATCCCACTGCTGTTCCTTTATGATGTTGGGCAAGGCACTTAACCCTCCATTTCCTCTGGTAAAATCTTAGATTGTAAACCCTCTGGGGAGAGGAAAATGCTTGCATTGAACTTCTGAGAAAAGGCGTTAGCTAAATGCAAATCCATGCACCTGACAAAGGATTTCTAAGTAGTCTTTGACAACTGTCATCTATCATGGGTGACATGTTAAATATCTTAAACTCAATTATTTCAAGCATTTACCAATGCTAAACCATACCCATGCTTAGGAAACTGCTCAATTATATTAAAAGATGTCTCAATAGGCAGCATCCCATACTGTAGTTTAAACTTAAGCAGACACACTCCTACTAGAAAAGTGAAAAATCAACACGCATGGCGGTATTCTGCGAAGTGTTCTACAATCCCACCTGATATTATGGCAAAATAAATTAGGTTCCCTAAATAAGCACATATCCTTTGACTTTGATGACAAATGCCTTATTAATCTGTATTACTAAAAGGGAATACATCTCTGAAGTCTTCTTTTATCTCTGTTACAGTTTTAGAAATACACAAGAAAGATATTGTATAGAAACGTGTGATCTAATCACATAATATATTGATATTTGTTTTAAATCTCCTTCTAGGCATAGAGTAGCCTAATAGTTAAACAAGTGAGTTGATAATGAGGAAAGCTGGGTTTGAATCCCACTCTGCTCTTTGTGAGGTTGGGGAAGCCACTTATTCCTCAATTGCCACAGCTATAAACTTAAGGGCATATTTACTAAAGCACGCTACCTTGGTAGGGCAGGATTAGTGTGCATTTTTGGTATTGCGCTGGGCCCTGTCTAGGAAACTGGTTCTATCTGGGCAGCACACATCTGGGCAGGGCATGGGTATTTCCGCCATGGCACCATTACTGCGGGCCTTAGACATTCCCACTATGGCACCTGGCGGTGAGCAGCTACTACCAGCACAATGGGCAATGGTAGTTTCTCCTCACAGCAATATTAAAACGGTTGCTGTTCTAAATTCAAAGGGATGGCTGTCCCCACCCCTCTTCATCTAGCACAGTGCCCCTCGCTAGTAATGTGGCCCAAATCCACGTTATTAGCATTAGGCTTAGTAAACATACTCCTTGATTGTAAGCTTTCTGGGGACAGGAATGTACCTAAATGTAACTCACCTTGAATTTCTAAAAAAAACATGAACTAAATCTAATTTCTCCTTAAGGCAGAGAATGAAAGACAGTAATAATTGTAAGAACATAAAAAGTGCAATGGGTACACAGCCAGGGAGACCCCAGAGTTAGCTGGTTGAAGGTGCTGGTGCCTTAGGCAAACCTTAAGCCTTAGCCCCCTCCCCCCCCCCCTGCCTCCGCCGGCTGTCAGAATCTATTGTTTAGCTTTGAATGCCCCAGAAGCTGCTACTGTAGGCACCTGCTTAGTCTGTCTAGTGGTTGGGTCAGCCCTTTGTACAGTAGAACTGGGATACTTCACTTTTTAACCCAGCATATGAAAATATTATATTCAAGTTCTGGTGTCACATCAGTAACAACAACACAAACTCCATCCACTGCCAGATGTTCTGCGAGGAAACACAAATCCCAAAAAGAAAGACACTCAGAACTTTACCATACCACAACAACGCTAACTCCCAACAAACCTATCTAGGAAAGGCAGTATCTTGAACTTACACCAGGTTCTTGAACACTAACACCTCCACCTTTTGGAAAAATAGAACAAGCCAAACTGCTACAGATATTCACACAGAAACTACATGCTGGCAGAACACAAACAGACCTTCACCAAATACAGAATAAGCAACTACAAATTAGATACAGAAGCCCTGGGACGAGAAGAGGAACAGTGAAACAAAGAAGTCACAGGCTGCACATAAGGCAGCTTCTTGGTGGTGACTGACAGTCCTGGTGGCTTGGAGAGGGCATGTTGGTGATAGATATACCCATCCACTGGCATAAACATCAGGTGACTGCTGCTGGCTTTAAACATCGCTGTGCCGCCATGCAGCCACAGGCACCCAACTGTGGGGCACGCAATCTAAGGGGTGCATGACCTCTTTGGTCATGTGATCCTTAGGTGTCACTTTGGTGCCACTTTGTTCTTTGTGAAAATTGCAGAAAATATGCTAAAAAGGAGCTGGCAAGAGAAAGGTGAACGTTTTGGTAACCTCTGCTGATATGACATCCTCCCCTAAAATAACAGGCCCAATGAACAAACTTGTGGCTGTTGGAACTATAACATCAGTTTCAGTAAAGCTATGCATTCCTGAAATATCCTTTGTTGAACCCGGTTGAGAGAATACCACCCCCCACTCTGGAAGTAATATTGTCTGGTTTTCTAGAGTGTATCCCACCAGTTCAGCAAAGTGATGCTATTACAGATGGAGGGGCCTCTCATCGTCTAACCAAGAAGAAGGTTTAGTAGTACCTGTACCTAAACCAATTGCTTTAAATCTTGAATCTTTTCCCCAAACAGCTGAAGTGAATCCTTCTTCAGACCTACTATTAATAATCTGTGAACTATCATTAAAATCATCTGTAATACCTGAAGAGTGGAGTGTGGCCACTGTAATGCCAGTTTTTAAAAAGGGTTCCAGGGGTGATCTGGGAAACTACAAACATCAGTACTAGGAAAAATGGTAGAAACCATTATAAAGAACAAAATTACTGAAACATGTAGTCATGGCTTGATGGGAGACAGCCAACATGGTTTTAGCCAAGGAAAGTCACGTCTTACTAATCTGTTTTTTTTTGAAGGTATGAATAAACCGACAAAGGTGAGCCGGTTGATATAGTGTATCTGGATTTTCAGAAAGCCTTTGACAAGGTCCCTCATGAGAGATTCTTGGTGAAATTAAAAAGGAGGCACTATTGTGGATCAGGAACTGGTTAAAAGAAAGCAGAGGGTAGAGCTAAATGGCCAATTTTTCCCACTGGAGAAAGGTGAATAGTGGAGTAACCCCAGGGATCTGTGCTGGGTCTGCTGCTCTTTGACATATTCATAAATGACCTGGAAATGGGAATAACGAGTGAGGTAATCAAACTTGCACAAAATTATTCAAAGTTGTTAAAACCCAAAAGGATTGCAAAATTGCAAGAGGTCCTTGATAAATTGGAAGACTGGATGTTCAAATGACAGATGAATTTTAATGTGGACAAGTGCAAAGCTATGCACCTAGGAAAGAACAACCCAAATTACTTGTTACACAATACAAGTGTCCACAATAGGAACCACCCCAGGAAAAGATTTAGGCGTCAGTCGTGCATAACATGTTGAAACACTCCACCCAGTGTGCAGCAGCGGCCAAGAAAGCAAATAGCAAGCTAGGAATCATAAGAAAAGGATTGGAGAATATAACAAAGGATATTATAATGCCTCTGTATCGTTCCATGGTGCGACCGCACCTTGATAATTGTGTGCGGTTCTGGTCATCGTATCTTAAAAAGGATATAATGTTATTAGAGAAGATACAGAGAAGAGCCACCAAAATGGTAAAGGGGATGGAAGGTACCCCTATGAGGAGACTCTAAAAATGGTTAGGGCTCTTCAATCTGGAAAAGTAGATTGCTTGAGGGGAGATATGATAGAGGGTCTATAAATTTATGGAGTGGAACGGGTTAAACGTAGATCGATTGTTTTCATGCCATCAAAAATATAGAACAGACTAGGGGACAGGCAATGAAGCTACCAGTGTAACCCTATTTCTAAGACTAATAAGAGAACATTTTTTTTTTTCACCTCAAAGACGCATAAAATCAAACTCTGGAATTTCATTACCGGAGGATGTAGTAAAAGCTTGTTAGTGTAGCTGGGTTAAAAAAAAAGGGTTGAACAAGTTTCTGGAGGAAGGATTCATCAACACCATTATTAATGTGACCCGGGAAATCCAACTGCTTTGCCCCAGTACAAACCTTGTGGATTCCTGTTGTCTCCTTGGGGAAACTGCTAGATATGTATGATCTAGGAATTGGCCACTGGTTTGGAAACAGGATACTGAGCTTGAATGGACCTTGGTCTGACCCAGTAATGGGCATATCTTATGTCCTTATAATTCAAATATTACCCTTATTCAGATATTTGGACATCTGTTTCAAAAAATGAATTCTTTATTAAAAAACCCTATGGGGAAGATTGCACTTTTTTTTCCTCAAGACGTTACCAACCGGCTGATCATCTCTTGAACATCCCCGGTCCTTGAATGCTATTGCTGGAGACGTCTGTGTGAATGCCTCCCGCAAACAGTATGCATCGTGCATGTCGCATGTTTTGTGAAATCATGCTTGAAACTTGGATGCGTCCCTGTCCCTGCTTTTTTTTTGGCACATTCTAAGATTCCCTTCAAAGTCCAGAAATCCTTTTTGAATTACTGTAAAGTACAGCATTTAGTACATCTGGCTGAATATTGATTTTATTACCTGCCTTTTTCTGTATATATTTCCTTCTCTCTCGCTCATTGATCCGGTTTAAAAAATTCTTTCGATGTATTATTTTCTCTATTTTCTTTGTGTATGACTATTTTGATTATTACTTTATTTGTTATATTTTTGGCCAATTGGTGAAAATTAAAAAAAAAAAAAAAGAAACAGAAGCCCGCATACATAAACTGAAATGGAAAGCCGAAGAAACACAGATTCGTTTCAGTAGTGAAAAAAGAAAACCGAGAATACTGTATTTTTAGTCCTGCAACGTGAGCTAAACACAAGGATAGTAAGAAATGCCGTTCCCAAAGCTGATATAATGTCCAACGACTAAAAACTCAAAAACAATGCTTTTTTTTGTACTTTTGTGCCTGGATCCATTTTTAATGTTTCTTGTTGACTCTGCGTATGTCCCTGGATCTTGTC
>CM066031.1:258649028-259083039 GCA_033557465.1 Ichthyophis bannanicus | reverse complement strand
TTTTGTAGCATTAAGAAAGCCTTAAATTTCTGAGAGGCCACGGCTTTCAAAATAATTGAGCTCTAATAAGAACAGCGTACTATAATGACTCTAGCGTGTTTGCCGGGTGTAGTTCAGAGAGCAACAGCCGTCGTGTTTTGTTGCCACTGGTCACTTCAACCTTGTGTCGATCCCGGTTGCTTTAGGCGTTTCTTTGGGCATAAGTTTTGCTGTCTCTCTAAAAAAGACTTCCTGTAATGGAGTTGCGAGTTAATCCCAATCTATCCCTGTACAGCAAGTTTTACGTTTGGGGTAAACTGGATGTCTAGAGGTCTGCGGGCATTGCCCATTTGTAGGGGAGCCGCTTTAATGCCAGTTCTCCAGATAGAGACATTGCGAACCTAACTAGCCCACTGGGTCTAACTAGGGACCATTTTTATCACGGCCTCTGCAATTTGCTCAAAGCTCAGTTCAGAAAAATGCGAACAAAATTATCATGACTGGTCTCAATTGGGTCAAGTCCAACAGTGTTACATGCGCACTGCAAATTTTGCAGTGCTACCCCCTGGGGTATTCGTGGTAGCAGCCTTCCTCTAGCTGCAGTGCTGTCGTTCTTCACCAGAGCTGAGCCCAAGCTCCAGGAATGGCTGTTTGCTGAGGACGGAGGCATAGCGCAAGGCCGAAGTAAGTCCGGTTTCCTGCGTAAGCCTCGCCAGTTCACTCTGGGCTATCCACTGTGCTTTCCATCCAATCCTTGATTTCCTGGGGATCCATCTCAGCATCGTTGAAGTGTACCGTGTAGAGAGGAAAAAAAAAAACAGGGCCCACCAAGTGCGGCACAGGAGTTTCTTGTGCTTGCCTGCCTCTTGTTGGTACAATTCCTTTCCTTTCTCACCAACTCCCAGCTACCCGTGCCCACCTACTTAGTACCTTAGTCACGGTGCAGTGATCTTGCGGTTGAGAAAGGTCTTGATCTCGCCTCCTTCCAGCACAGGATTAGATACGGAAATCCACGTCACTAGGGAATCCAGTTTGCTGGGGAATCCAAAAAACAGGGTTTCTTTTTTTTCCTTTTTCAGGATTGCTGAACTTGCTGCTTTTGCTGGTGCAGCAAGTATGTCGGCTTCCTCTGTCTAATGGATGTCCTTTGTAGTGTAGTTTTGGTGGTTGGGTCTGTAAAACCAAAATACTACGCCGAATTGGGTGTGGGGGTCACGGGCAGGGACTAGGAATGCTGGCCTAGGCGAGCATGCTTGACTGCCGGGGATGAACCCCTCTTCTGTTGAAAAGGAGTAGTTGTGACACGAATCGGGTCAGGGTGGTCAAATAAGGATGTTATTCCCCTCCAGGGGTTGGGATTCTCAAAAGTTATCGATACAACACAAGTTAAAGGACGAAGCCATACACTCTGGCAGGTAAATAAAGGAAATCAAGATACAGCTTCTTGCTTCTTAATAGAACCTTATAATTCACAGGCAACTATCAGTTATTCAGAATACAGTTTCCTTTTTTCGCGAGACGTCACTTCTGAGCTTTTTCAACAGCTTCCTTAAACAGTGGCTCTAACCTTTGTTTCCTTGGCGTTGCGAGCACAAAGAAGTAATTTTGGTCAGACTAGTGTTAATGTACAATGCCATCGCTTTCATCAAAAGACAGCCGCCACTAGCAGAATCTAGTAGCATTGGTTCCTGCTGTGCTTTATCTGGACAAAACAATCTCCTTATAACAACAATGTCTGGTAAACTTCTCAGTGCCTGAGGTGTCTTCAACATTGCTTATCTGACCAGGGGCCCGGTCTTTAAGGTAAGGCAAAACTGCATATTTGTATTAGCTCAGAGTTATAAGAGAGGAGAGGAACCACACTGATCCTAGAATTATGCTTTCTATCCCTTTAAAGCCTCCATTGTGTCCTACCTTTAAGGACTTTGCTTGGTGGATTAGTGGAAACTGCGTCGTGCTCTGCTACAGAAGGATTTTTCCCTGGGAAGGTTTCCTTCGGGGTTTGATTCTTTCAAACTCTTCCCCTTCAGACATACAGATATCCTCCACACAGGTATTATCACTCCTCTCAGGGCTTGTAACTGTTTCCAAGTTGTCCCACACTCTTCGAGATACATATGGTTTCTCTCTCTCCTTCACTTCCATTCAACTCTACAAAAACAGCACGTAGCTTCTGAGAATCAAACTGTGCGTCACAGGTAAACTGGACTCTCCACAAGCCTGATTTCTCCTCCATTTTTTCTGAATCTCTCCCTTGGTTCTCTCCGGTTCCTCCAACTTGTGAACTGGAACTCTCGACAGACTCTCCCGTGGGGACATGCTATCATGTTTGGTTTTCCCCAACAGCTCTCTGACGTCTCGATTCCTGTGATGTCTTCCTGGAGCGGTTCTCTGTAATTCTCTCGGTATAGTTCCTCTGTTTTGAAAAACTCCCTGTAATCTCTCTCTGTAATTCACACGTGTTGTAGTTTTCATTGGAGTTCTCCTGGTTTTTTTCTCTAATTGTTTCTGAGTACTTCTTATTACTGCTGCTTTGGGGCGTTTCCCTTGCTCAGGTGGAAAGCCATTTGAATCAAGAGCTGGGGATATTTGCTAGGTTGGTGGCGGGGCTGGTAGCCCTGCGTGGGTGTTCTGGGGTCTGGTTGTATCGATTTGCTGCTCCTGACACAATATGGGATCATGTAGGCTTGAGTGGCCTGCCTGTCAGAAAATCTGAATCTGGATCTAACAGATTCCTGTGCGTTTCAAGGCAAGGGGACAGATCTTATTGGCTGCGGTGCATGTAGCAGGGTGAGGTAATAGTAAAATTCAGGATTATAACAGAGCCTTTTGACAATAAAAATCTCACCTTGTCTAACCACAAAACAAAGGTATCACTGGAACCTTTCACTAAATAGTGTCACTCTGCCTGTCTACAGAGTCTTTTCACTCACATGTCATCCAGATTGTAACCAAAATTGTCAATTGTACATGGTAACAAGGGCTTTTGATTATCCTCACGCACCCTGTCTGAAATAAACTTTAAATTATCAAACAAAATTATAACTTAACCAACTGGAGATCTGCTGTGAAGTCTGAGACGGCCCCCATAAATGTAATCTTCTGAAAAATGTAATCTTCTGGAAAATGTAATCTTCTGGTAATGTAATCTTCCGCCGCTGCTCTCCACTTTCGGCTACTCTCCGTTTGGTCCTGGGTTCATTTCACAAGAGACAGTAGGGTAAGCAACACAAATAAGACAACCAAAACTGGTGTGGCTTGGAAAAAGAGTTTTATATAGAAATAGGCTTATTACATAGGTACAGAACAGAGTTATAAGGTTGTTACAGAGCTGCATCTGTGGGTGTGTGCATGTGTGAAGTGTGTGTCAGAGTCTCATAGTAAGAAGAATATATAGAGAAAGAAAAGAACAAGGGGGGGGGGAGAGAGAGAGAAGTATGGGGCAGAGCCGCATAGTATGAATTGTCCCATCAACAGAGAGAGAGCTATTTTTGGTGTTTCTGTATATATAGTGAAAATCTTCAGCCCCTCTCCTTGTCATAATTTGGTTTGTTTGAGGTCTGCTATCACTTTATTTAGCAAGGAGGGCTGCAGACCAATCTCACCAGGCCCGGAGACTGACATCACCAGGGGGTCAGAGCTAATCTCATCTTGTAAAACTACCCTCATTAAGTTTGGAGACTGACATCACCAGAGTAACAAAGCTGCTTGAAATCCAAGGACTGGGAAAAAGCCATGACACCTATGCTAGGCATAATGTCATGCTGATGTATGCTGACAGAAGGATACCCCTATGAAGAGAGCCTAAAAAGGTTAGGGGAACCTGGAAAAGGGACGGCTAAGGGGAGATATGAAGAGGTCTATAAATTAATGAATAGAATGGAAAAGGTAAACATAGATCGATTGTTTACATCATCAGAATATCCAAAGACTAGGGGGACATGCAATGAAGCTACAGGGTAACCTCTTTAAAAACTAATAAGAGAAAATATTTTTTCACTCAATGTGTAAACAAACTCCGGAATTTGTTACCGGAGGATGTAAGTAAAAGCTGTTAGTGTAGCTGGGTTTAAAAATGGTTTGGACAAGTTCCTGGAGGAAAAGTCAATAAACCATTATTAAGAAGGAACCCAGGATATCACTGCTTGACCCAATACAAGCATTGTGGAACCTATGTCTTTTGGGAAAACTGCTAGGTACTTGTGACCTAGATTGGCCCACTGTTGGGAAACAGGATACTAGGCTTGATGGACCTTAGTCTGACCCAGTAATGACATATCTTATGTTCTTAAAAGCATCTAGAATAGTTAGCTTAGAGAATTCCTGGGTGGGCTCCATTGGTGATGTCAGCCAAATGTGAGGACTTATCCTGCTGTTCATGAGAACATCTGCTACAGGTGAGTAAAGCATAGTTACTCACCTGTAACAGGTGATCTCCGGGAACAGCAGGAATTTAGTCTTCACATATGGGTTATCATTGGTACCAATGGAGCCCACATGGGAATGCTCCCCAGCGTCCAATAGGAAAGCTTTTGGGAGCATCCCATAGCCCATGCGTGCTGCCTTCCCGCCTCTGTACCTCTCTCTCACTTCAGTTGAGTTTATGGCTGAGACCAAAGGAGAGAAGTAGAGAAAGAGGAGAGATAGAGACAACTCCTAGGGGAGGTGGGTGGGTTGTAAAGATTAAATTCCTGCTGTTCCCGGAGATCACCTGTTACAGGTGAGTAACTACGCTATCTCCAGGAACAAGCAGGAATGTAGTCTTCACATATGGGGACACCACAGCTGAAAGATGCCAAGGGGTTGACCCCAGCTAGCTGCGAACCCAGGTGAGATGGGTCATGCTTCCTCCCATGGACCTTAGGCATCCAAACTGTGGACGGTGGGTAGGGAGTTGTATTAAGTATGGAAGAGATTGTTGGAGAACAGCCTGGCCAAACGAGGCATCCCGACAGGACTCTTTGTCTAAGCAATAGTGGGCTGTGAAGTTGTGTACCGAAGCCCAAGTGGCTGCTTTGCAGATGTCATCAATAGAGACAGAATGAAGGTTAGCCGTTGAGGCTGCCATTGCTCTCACATTGTGAGCCTGGGACATGGCCTTTCGAGAGAAAGTCCCTTACTCTGGTATGTATAGGACATGCAATCTGCAATCCAATTTGACAGAGTACTTTTAGAAACTGGAAGTCCCAAATGACTAGAGTCAAAAACCCACAAAAAGCTGAGATTTTCTATGTGGCTTAGTTCTTTGGAGATAAAAGGCTAAGGCTCTTTTACAATTCAATGTGTTGAAGATTCCTTTCCGCATTGGAGGCATGAGGCCTAGGGAAGAATACAGGAAGATAAACCGACTGGTTTAAATGAAAAGGCGAAACCAGCTTTGGCAGAAAGTGAGGATGAGTCCTGAGGATTACTTTATCATGTTGAAACCTTGTATAAGGAGGGTCGCTACTAACACCTGTAGTTCACTAATGCGTCTTGCAGAAGTGATGGCAATTAGGAAAATAACTTTCCATGAAATAAACTTTAGGTCTTAAGTGGCTTAAAGGTTCAAAGAGCGGTTTCATAAGCTGACCAAGAACAAGATTTAGATCCCATGCCACCAGTGGTGGTTTAATGGGAGGTTTTGTTAAAAGTAGGCCTTTCATAAATCTTTATATAAGTGGATGAGAGGAAATTAGTTGTCCATCGAAAGATTTATGAAAAGCAGCAGCAATAGCACTGAGATGGACCCTGACTGAATTGGTCTTCAGACCAGAAGTTGATAATTGTAGAAGATACTCTAGTAGCAACTCTACAGGTACTAAAAGGGGGTTAAGTCCCTTTGGTGAACACCAGATAGAGAACCTTTTCCACTTAAAAGCACAGGAACGTCTTGTGGAAGGTTTTCTGGAAGTGAGGAGGATATCCTTTACTTGTTGAGAAAGGTTAACATCCTGGAATTCTAGGCTTTCAGTAACCAGGCACTGAGATGTAGGGGCCTGGGGATTGGGATGCAGTAAGGATCCGTCCTCCTGTGACAGGAGATATGAATCATTCCCCAACTCCAGAGGAGTGGTTTGAGAGAGACACAGAAGAAGAGGATACCACGTTTGCCGTGACCATCGTGGAGCTATGAGTATCATACGACCTCTGTCTCTCTGAAGTATGAATAAAGTCTTGGGAATGGGTGGGAAGGCATAGAGGAAGACCTGTCCCCAGTGGAGTAGGAAAGCATCTCTTGCCTGACAGTTTTGAGCCACAATTCTGGAACAGAATCGGGGAAGTTTGGCATTCTGTGGACTTGCAAACAGGGCTATATATTGTGTTCCCCAGATTCGAAACACTCAAGCAAGCTGGTATGAGTGGAAATTTTGTTTATTAGACACAAGCAACAAAAAGACATACAAAAATCAAAAACAGGCAACCCAAACAAGACCCACACCCCCCAAAACCCCCACTCACCCCGACATAGCACAAACAAGAAAACTGAACCCCCCCCGTGACCCACCTCCCCTAACCCACCAGCAAACCCAGCAACCAACTCACGTGCCCACCCCCCCAGCAACAACCCACAGCAGTCCACGCAATGTCCATGTCCATCCCAACCCCCCCAACAACATCCCACAGCAGTCCACGCAATGTCCATCCCAACCCCCCCCCAACAACAACCCACAGCAGTCCAAGCAATGTCCATGTCCATGCCCAACCCCCCCCCCCTCGACAACAACCTACACCAGTCCAGGCAATGTCCAGAGCCATGTCCCTAATGTCCACTGTTGAGGACTGCCAACCCCCCCCCCCCATCATGCCCACAAATACATATTTCCCCGTCCACACCCCCGCCCCTAAGAAGGAGCAGCAGCTCCCCCACCCCCCACCCCAATCCCTGCCCTATTCCCATCCTCCCCACAAAGAAAACATATCAAAGCAAACATATCAAAAAGCAAAACCCCCACCCCACCCCCCAAACAAAAACATAAAGGCAAATCCACCCTTCCCCAACAAAAGCCCACCAAAACCAAACCAAAGATACAAACCAAAGAATAAACAGAACCCAGTGCCGCCCTGCAACACCAGACAGCAGAGCGGGATGCACACAAAACGAAGACAACTGTTACACAAAACAAGACAATTGGGAAATCCATCCCCCAAGGAGAGAGGGAGAGCAGACGAGTGGTCGAACCGCCTCAGAACTACAGCGCCAGCGTACCCACCACCCCCCCCCCCCACCAGGAGGAAAACAACCCCAAATCCCTAACAAGGAATAACCCCAGGGAAACCCTCCCCCGGCTTTCGCCCCCCCCCCCCCCCCACCGGGAGACCAAAACAACCCCAAATCCCTAACAAGGAAGAAACCCCAGGGAAACCCTCCCCCTCACGGGGGGCGGAGGGTGAGGTGTGACGCCACAGACGCGCCCAAAGATGGGCCTCCACCACCCGCCTTTCGCGGTGCGCCATGCTGGACACTTCCTCCAAAATGTCTCGCACCACCTCGTCGAGGGGCAGGACCAACCCCCGGGCCGAGACATGACAGCGCGCTTGCCAGAGGTGGTAGCGCACTACAGCCGTGATGAGGTAGAGGGTCCCGGAGTCCTGCCTTAGAGGAAAGGACCAGGCCCCGTACACCCACTCCGCATACGTAAGGAGGGAAAGGTCACGCAGGTGAAGAGCAGCGGACACCAACCGGCAGGCCTCCACATTAAAGGGGCACTGCCGGAGGAAATGGTCCATGGTCTCCGTCTGCCCCTTCACACCCTGCCCTCGGACAGACCCGCTCGGCCTGTGACCTGTACTTGAGGTTGTCCCTCACGTACAAACGCCCGTGGAAAGACAACCAGGCCACATCCCGAACCTTCTTCGGCAGCCGAGGGGAGTTCAACTGCCGAAGGCCCCGCTGCATCACATCCGCTGGACAATCCCGCAGGGCCCACCGTGGTTGAAAGTGGGAGGTGAGTACCATCCGGTACAATCCTTTCCGCCCCAAGGACTGGGCGAGCGGGTCGGTCACCCCCCACCGCCGAATGAGCCCCACCATCGCAAAAACGTACGATGGGGCCTGTTCCCCACTCCGACGCATACGTGGGACCGAGGACGCCCCCTCCCACTGCTCTCAGAAGCGGAGAACCACCCCCAATAGGAGGCCACCCACCAAACCCCACCCCCCTCCCGCATCCTACCCAAGTGAAACGCCATAGACAAGACTGACAGGAAGACAAGGGGGTGCAACATACCTAAACCGCCCTGTGCCCGATCCAGGCAAACGATGTTGCGCTGGACAGGGTTCAGGCGGTTACCCCACAGAAAACAGAAAAAGACAGCACTGACAGACGCCTGACGGGACGACGGAAGAACGAAGACCGTGGCCACGTGCAGAAAGAGGGGAAGCAGAAACGTCCCGAGGAGTTTAATCTTCTCCTCGAACGTACACCTCCACCCCCTCCACCGCAGCACCCGACACCGTGCAGTCTCAAGACAACGATCCCAATTGGACACCGCACAGTCCTCCGACCCAAAGACGAGGCCCAAAACGTGGACCTCCCCCACGGGAGGAGGAAAGGGGGCGCAGGAAGGCGGGGAGGCCTCCGAGGGGCCCAACCACAATGTCTGGCACTTGCTGTGGTTGACAACAGAGTGGGCTACCTCCGAGTACTCCTCCACGGCCTCCCGCAGGGCCTCTACCCCTTCAGTGCCGTCCACGTAAACTGAGATGTCGTCAGCATAGGCAACGACAGTCACCAGGGGCGCACCAGGTGCCTCCAGGCCCCGCAACCCACCTGAGGACAATCTCCGGAGGAAGGGGTCGAGGGAGAAGACATACAGCAGGGGGCTCAAAGGGCACCCCTGCCGTACCCCCGAGGCGACACAAAACGGCCGTCCGACCACCCGTTAATAAACGGGAAGCTCACCCCCCCTCGGTACAGCGCCTGCAAGACGAAGAGGAAACCTGCGATGAGGCCGAAGTGCTGGAGCACCACCCACAGGTACCGGTGACTGACTTGATCAAAGGCTTTGGACTGGTCCAAGGAGACCAACCAATGGTCCCGTTGGAGCGACCGGCCTCTCTCCACCACCTCCCAGACTGTGGCGACAGCGTCCAGAACCCCTCTCCCCCGAACGGAACAATACTGGGAAGGGGACAGCAAAACGCCCGACACCTCCACCAGTCGGTTATCCAAACACTTGGCCAGAATCTTCCGGTCCGCGTTCAGAAGAGAGAGCGGCCGCCAAAAGTCCAAGGAGCTATCGTCCTTCCCCTTGGAGAGCAGCAGCAGGACAGACTCGCGAAATGACCGTGGGAGAAACCCCTTGTCCATGATCTTCTGAAACAGGGAGGTCAGGAAGGGGGCCAGCTGGGAGATGAAAGTGCGATAGAACTCCACTGGGAGTCCATCACGCCCAGGCACCTTCCCCAACGGCATGGCACGAATCGCCCTCTCCACCTCCACCTGCTGAATCGGAGCAGCGAGTGCATCAACCTGCGCCTGGACCACAGCCGAATTCACCGGGGGTAGGCCCAGGTACTCTCGGATATGGGTGAGGTCCACAGGGCGATCCCCAAACAGGTCCGAAAAGTATTCCCCTACCATCCGCAAAAGGTCCTCCTGGGAGGTATGAAGGATACCGTCCTCGCCCCGCAGGGCCATGACCTCCCGATGCCGAACCCTCTCCCTGCAATTCAGGAAAGGGTCTGGAGTGGCGACCCCACCGGCCGCCCCCTCGAAGCATAGGGAGGCATGGCGATCATAAAGCAGGCCACGGAGCTGTACTCGCACCTCTTCCACCTCCTCCTGCGCTGCCCCTCGGGATACCAAACGATCCAGCGACCTGCGGAGGACAGTGTAAGTGAGGTAGCGGGATCGAGCCATGGAGGTACCCCGGGAACGGAAGAGTTGGCGGGCACGCGTTTTCACCTCATCCCACCAAGCGCCACGGGAAGGAAAAACACCCAACAGGGTCTCCTGGTCTGCGAGAAAGGCCAAGAACTCCTGGACCACCTCTGATGTTGCCAACAACTGCACATTCAGGCGCCACAGGCCAGGACCCCTGCTGAGCTCCTCGTGGTTAGCCAAGAAGGACACGGAGAGGACGCAGTGGTCCGAAAAGTCAACCGCCTGCAACTGCGGAGGGGAACACTCCACCCAGGCTCTCACATATATCCGATCGATACGACTCCTGCAGGTCCCATGGTAGTAGGTGAAACCCGGCGACCGTGGAAAGGCCCGGTGGAAGACATCCACTAGGATAGCCGTCCGGATCATCTCGGCCAAAAAGAGGCCCTCGTAACTGGGTGGGCAACGCTCCCCCCCTCGGTCCTGCAACAGGGTGGTGGTGTTGAAATCCCCGGCGAGGACCACCAAACGGGAGGTGTGTAAGTAGGGGCGGATGACCCGAAACAGGGTCTTCCGCGCCAACTTAGACTGGGGGCCGTAGACCACCACGAAACGAAACAGATGGGGCCCGCAGTAGCCGTCTAAGAGCAAACACTGGCCCTGCTCCAGTTCCCACACATACTGCACCTGAAATAAGTGAGACATGAACAAAACCGCAACTCCTGCGTAGGGCTGGGCCGCAAGTGACCAGTACGAAGGACCCCACCTCCACTCCCGCTTCGCCCGATGAAGGCTAGCGAGCGAGGTGAGCCTGGTCTCCTGCAAAAAGATGACATCCAGCCCACTCGTGCAAAGAAAATCATAGGCCGTAGCCCGCGCCTGGTCTGTCAAAATGCTGGCCACATTGAGAGTGGTGCACGAGAACGCAGGAGTGCACGCCATGCCTATTTCGTGTGTAGTGACCCTTTCCTCCTCTTCTCACCAACCCCTGGATCCCCAGAATCCCTCTTGCAGGACAAGCCCGCGAGCTGGAGCAACTCCTCGGGGTCCACGTTGACCACCTCGAGGATCTCCTCCTCCTCCTGCTCGACCCTGTCACCCCAGGGGGTGCTGGTGCCCCCGGGACCACCAGGCAAAGCTGTCGCAGGGGCCAACCCAGCCCCCATGGGGTGAGGGGGCACGGACAGGTCAGGGGTCGGAGGAATGATCTCCTCCGTGGGGTCCACCACCGGTGCTTCCCCCCCCTCCCCGGACAAAGACTGGGACAACAGAACAGTGCCCATCCCCGCGGGGGAGGCCGGGATGGCCGGGTCAGCAGGGAGCTCCTGCGAAGGCCCAGCACCCAACCGCGGGGGCAAAAGCCCGTCCTCCGTCACCCGTCGGGCGCCAGTATCCACACTGATTGGAGGACCCTGACTGCGGCGTGCCTTCGGTATTTTCGGAGGCCGCCGCTGAGGAAGAGGGGCCGCCTCCGCCGCTAACCGCACCAAGCGCCGCACAGGGGGCCCTGCCTCCACAGGCAAGCCCTCATCTGCCTCAGCCGCATCAGCGGCCAAAAAGATGAAACGGTTGCTGTCCAACACGGGCTCTTCATCCGGCAATGGGGATGTCTCCCGTTTCTTCCTTTTGGACTTGCCACCCTTAGAAGGGACAGTGGTCCATTCCTGAGGTGGCACCACCCGTGACCCACTATCCTGCCGTGAAACAGCAACCTCCACCACATCAACCCTCTCCTCCGTCCTACCCAAATCCCCTCCCCCTGGTGGCTCCCTCGGCTCGATGGACTCCTCCACCCTAGGGCCCCCGGACTCCTCCTGAGGGAGAGGGTCCTCCACAACCTCCTCCCGCACAGGAGCCCGAGCTGGGGTGACGACATCCCCCCCCCCGGTCCATTGTGTGATGCAGAGGGGCAGCGGGCAAAGGGGTGGCCCAACTCCCCGCAAAGGTTACACCGGATAAGCAAGCACCCGGCCGAGGCGTGATCCCGTCCACCACAACGGGTGCAGACCTGCTCGGGACAGTTCATGCTCAAATGTCGGAATGAGCCACAACGGTGACACTCGCGAGGTTGCCCGGGGTAGTAGCACAAGATGCGATCCTGACCGAGGAAACCGGCCGAGGGCACGTGCTGCACGACATTTCCCACCTCACGCAAACGGATCCTACCCTTCCACGACCTGTCCCACACCCCTAGGGGCCCAGCGCCCTTAACCAGGGGTGCGAGAAGCACCGCATGACGCGACAACCAAAACTGGATGTCCTGCCCTGGGATCGACTCATTCCTAACCAGGATGGTCACAGGTACTGTCCCCTGGCGAGAGATAGGCACAACACGAAAGTCAGCCCACCCGCCCTGCCCCCTCTGCTGCTGGTATCGGTCCCAGAAAATCTCCAGCCCCCGTCTCAGCATGAAACTAACATCATACTCAATGGTGTTGTTTATGTGGATGAAGGCGAAGAGATCTCCCGGGAGAAACCCCAGCCCAAGGACCATCCTCAAGACCTTTTCCCTGGCTGGAGGGGGCCACTCCCCAGCCCACCGGATCTGCACCACGTTGCGCCGTCGAACCTCACCCCCTACCCCTCGGAACCCTCCCCCACTCCCTCCCTCTCCTACAGGACCGCTCCCTTGGGAAACCACCCTCCCCCCAGCCCCACCTGACATCCCCGGAGCAGCACCAGACCCCCTCAGTGCCTCTGCAAAAGTACGGGGGGGAACCGACCCCCCGGCCTCCAGCCCCTGACCTCCGCTCGCCTCCCCCGCAACAACCTGCGAGGGAATCCGCTGCTGTAATGCAGGATCCACAGCCACCTCTAATGGGGCGACCGTGGGGCTGGGCAGGACCAGCTCTGGAAATACGGAATCAGGGATACTGTCTCTACCTGTTCCCTGGGTGCCACCTAGCAACTCTGGATCACCTCCCTCTACTAGACCCTGTTGTCTCCTGAGTGTATCAAAGGCCCCTTTAGGGCCGCCCGGGGTCTCCAGGGCTAGCATGATGGCATCATGCACCTGTTTCTCGGTGACACCCGGAATATCAGGGAACCCCCCTGTACCCCTGCCCTGCGTTCCCAGCCCTTCTTGGAGCTCCTGCGTCTCCGCTACTACCACCGGGAAAGGACACTGCCCCCCCCCAGTCCTGGGATCCGGGTGTACGAGCCCATCCCCCAGCCCCGCAGACGTCCGTCCCTGCTCCCCATCTATAGAAACCACTACCCCCCCTCCCACTGGTGGGCCAGTCGTCTGCTCCCCCTCCCTCTCTCTGCCAGCTACAGGAGATCCCTGCTCCTTTCCAGGGGCATCAGACACCGCAGACACAATACCCCCAATGAACCCACCATCCGCTACCCCCTGCAAAGCTGCCGGCAATAAGGCAGGACCGTCCGGAGACTGCAGGACAGGGCCCCCGAGGACCAGTCCCCCCGAACCCCCTCCCCCCTCCACTCCCAGGTCCTACCTGATTGCCGGTGCCAGACGTGGCACAGAGGTCAGGGATATCCAGGCCGGCAGCCACGACTCCAGCTGAGGGGGCGGACGCCCCCCTGTGAGCCAGGCCCCCCTCGGCCACACCATCTGGAACCACAGACACCTGTGCATCCCGCTCCACCAACATCGGTTGCAGGGACAGCTGCGAAGCACCCTTCCGGCCTCCCCCGGACGCTGCAGGCACCGAAAAACAGCCCCGACCCTGCTCTTTCCCCTTCCCTGCACCCTTCCGGCGCCAGACAGCCACCTCAGGGAACAATGAGCGTCCATCCTGCAGCCGTCTGGGAGCCGGAAGGGCAGCCACAACAGGGGAATCCTGACCCCCAACCGCCCCCCCACCAAAAACCTGCACAGGGACCCTGGCAAGTACTGCAGCAGAAGGAGCCCGGTGTACAGCATACACGGAGTCTGCAGACCCCCGACGCTGTAAAACCGGAACTGAAGTGGAAGAATCAGCCACCCGAGGAACCTCCAGCGACAAGACCTGCTTGGGGAGAGGTAGTAAATCCTCCGCGGATCTCCTCCGGTGCTCCATCGTCAGGGCAGAGGCAGACCCGCGGCGATCTTCACACTTCCGAGTAAACCCGGAAGTGACAGCATCCAGCTTGCGGCGGCCATCTTGGAACTGCAATTGACCCGGGGAAAGCCCTGCAGAAACCTCCTCCTGCGGGGCAAGTCCATCAGCTGCAGTGACGTCACGGCAACAACCCCGGCGGCCATCTTGGAAAATTCCCCCAGCATACGAGGATGTCGGAAAAGCCGTCGAAGAAACAGAATCAGCCCCACGAACCTGCTGCTCACTTCCCCGGCCTTCTGTACATGAAACCAGCATCGCTTCCTGGTGTACCGGTGCGGCGGCCATTACAAGCTCCCGTGGATCTCGGCGGGCCGGGACCCCGCCCCCAAACGCCCCGGCGGCACCAGACATCGGGGAACACACCAGATCTTCTATGGGCACTGCTGCTACAGTATCCACGGAAGTCCCATCCAGCGGTCCAGGAGCAGCAGTCATCGGCAGGTAAGGAGCTCTGGAATCAGCACCATGTAATAGCGGCAAATATGGCAGTCTTCTTCCTAATTCACCCTGGAAGGGCAAGGGCAGATAACAGAACCGTTTGAGATCCACCGGCCGTCCCACCCCCGGGGGCCCCCCCTGGACTGCATCCTGGGCTGCCCAACGATCTTGGTGGTGATAAATTTCCATGAGGGACCCACAACCCTGGGTTTTCAAATAGACAATCGCATTATACCTGTCTCTCAGGGCCCGCTGCACCCCCTTCCGATACTGTTTATAGGCCACCCATTCGGTGTCGGGAATGATGGCCTGCAGGCTCTCCAGGTGGGAGAGCTGGGCTCGCAGCTGGGCCGCCTCCTCCTGGAGACCCCGAAGCTGCCGCACCGCCGCCACAACCTCCTCCGGGGCCCTAGCCGGTACCTGGAAGGACGGCAGGCTCGACCCTCCGTCCTCATCCTCACTGGAGGAGGTAGAGGCCTCCTCCAGGACCCGAGGCAGAGGGGGGAACCCGCCTCCCCCCGTACTGTGTGTGACAGTCCTCCAAGGTCTCCCCAGGGCCTCTCCCTGCCGCCACCCAGCCTCCACACCCTGCCTGGGAAGGAGAAAGGAGCCTCCTCCAGGGGGTAGCAGGCCCGAGCCTCCGGGCACGTGGGTCCCTCTTCCCTGGCCATGTGCAGTCCTACCTGGGGAGTCCCCCTCCCGGGGTACCGGCTGTAACAAACTTCCATCAACCCCATCCGGCTGCAGCGAAGGAGGCCTACCAGGCCTGGTAGGCCTCTGGGCCTGGGCCTCTCCCGCTGGAGGTGGCCCAGGACCCGACATCCAAGCACAGACTGAGAGCTAGACTCCTCCCCCTAGCAGGAGCTCACCAGGATAGGTCCTCTCAGTACCACTGCTGCAGAGCAACTGAGTGGAAATTTTGTTTATTAGACACAAGCAACAAAAAGACATACAAAAATCAAAAACAGGCAACCCAAACAAGACCCACACCCCCCAAAACCCCCACCCACCCCAACATAGCACAAACAAGAAACTGAACCCCCCCGAGACCCACCTCCCCAAACCCACCACCAAACCCAACAACCAGCACACGTGCCCACTCCCCCAACAACAACCCGCAGTAGTCCACGCAATGTCCATGTCCATCCCAACCCCCCCCAACAACATCCCACAGCAGTCCATTCAATGTCCATGTCCATCCCAACCCCCCCCCAACAGCAACCCACAGCAGTCCAAGTAATGTCCAGAGCCATGTGCAGAATGTCCACTAGGACTGCCAACCCCCCCCCCCAATCATGCCCAAAATACATATGCCCCCGTCCCCACCCCCGCCCCTAAGAAGGAGCAGCAGCTCCCCCACCCCCCACCCCACTCCCTGCCCTATCCCCATCCTCCCCACAAAGAAAACATATCAAAGCAAACATAGCAATAAAGCAAAACCCCCACCCCCACCCCCCAAACAAAAACATAACTGCAAATCCAGCCCTTCCCCAACAAAAGCCCACCAAAACAAAACCAAAGATACAAACTAAAGAAGAAAACAGAACCCAATACTGCCCTGCAACACTAGACAGCAGAGCGGGATGCACACAAAATGAAGACAACTCTTCCACAAAACAAGACAATTGGGAAACCATCCCCCAAGGAGAGAGGGAGAGCGGACAAGTGGTCAAAACCGCCGCAGAACTACAGCACCAGCGCACCCCCCCCTCCCCCCCCCGGGTAAAACACAACCCCAAATCCCTAACAAGGAATAACCCCAGGGAAACCCTCCCCTTTCTTTCGCACCCCCCCCCCCCCACCGGGAGACCAAAACAACCCCAAATCCCTAACAAGGAAGAAACCCCAGGGAAACCCTCCCCCTCACGGGGAGCGGAGGGTGAGGTGACGCCACAGACGCTCCCAAAGATGGGCCTCCACCACCCGCCTTTCGCATTGCGCCATGCTGGACACTTCCTCCAAAATGTCCCGCACCACCTCGTCGAGAGGCAGGACCAACCCCCGGGCCGAGACATGACAGCGCGCTTGCCAGAGGTGGTAGCGCACTACAGCCGTGACGAGGTAGAGGGTCCCGGAGTCCTGCCTTAGAGGAAAGGACCAGGCCCCGTACACCCACTCTGCATACGTGAGGAGGGAAAGGTCACGCAGGTGAAGAGCAGCGGACACCAACCGGCAGGCCTCCACGTTAAAGGGGCACTGCCGGAGGAAATGGTCCATGGTCTCCGTCTGCCCTTCACACCCTGCCCTCGGACAGACCCGCTCGGCCTGTGACCTGTACTTGAGGTTGTCCCTCACGTACAAACGCCCGTGGAAAGACAACCAGGCCACATCCCGAACCTTCTTCGGCAGCCGAGGGGAGTTCAACTGCCGAAGACCCCGCTGCATCACATCCGCTGGACAGTCCCGCAGGGCCCACCGTGGTTGAAAGTGGGAGGTGAGTACCATCCGGTACAATCCTTTCCGCCCCAAGGACTGGGCGAGCGGGTCGGTCACCCCCCACCGCCGAATGAGCCCCACCATCGCAAAAACGTACGATGGGGCCTGTTCCCCACTCCAACGCATACGTGGGACCGAGGACGCCCCCTCCCACTGCTCCCAGAAGCGGGAAAACCACCCTCGATAGGAGGCCACCCACCAAACCCCACCCCCTTCCCGCATCCTACCCAAGTGAAACGCCATAGACAAGACTGACAGGAAGACAAGGGGGTGCAACATACCCAAACCGCCCTGTGCCCGATCCAGGCAAACGATGTTGCGCTGGACAGGGTTCAGGCGGTTACCCCACAGAAAACAGAAAAAGACAGCATTAACAGACGCCTGACGGGACGACGGAAGAACGAAGACCGTGGCCACGTGCAGAAAGAGGGGAAGCAGAAACGTCCCGAGGAGTTTGATCTTCTCCTCGAACGTACACCTCCACCCCCTCCACTGCAGCACCCGACACCATGCAGTCTCAAGACAACGATCCCAATTGGACTCTGCACAGTCCTCCGACCCGAAGACGAGGCCCAAAACGCGGACCTCCTCCACGGGAGGAGGAAAGGGGGAGCAGGAAGGCGGGGAGGCCTCCGAGGGGCCCAGCCACAGCGTCTGGCACTTGCTGTGGTTGACAAGAGAGTGGGCCACCTCCGAGTACTCCTCCACGGCCTCCCGCAGGGCCTCTACCCCCTCATTGCCGTCCACGTAAACTGAGATGTCGTCATCGTAGGCAACGACAGTCACCGGGGGTGCACCAGGCGCCTCCAGGCCCCGCAACCCACCTGAGGACAATCTCCGGAGGAAGGGGTCGAGGGAGAAGACATACAGCAGGGGGCTCAAAGAGCACCCTTGCCATACCCCCAAGGCGACACAAAACGGCCGTCCGAGCCACCCGTTAATAAACGGGAAGCTCACCCCCCTCGGTACAGCACCTGCAAGAAGAAGAGGAAACCTGCGGGGAGGCCGAAGTGCTGGAGCACCACCCACAGGTACCGGTGACTGACTCGATCAAAGGCTTTGGACTGGTCCAAGGAGACCAACCAATGGTCCCGTTGGAGCGACCGGCCTCTCTCCACCACCTCCCGGACTGTGGTGACAGCGTCCAGAACCCCTCTCCCCCGAACGGAACAATACTGGGAAGGGGACAGCAAAACGCCCGACACCTCCACCAGTCGGTTGGCCAAACACTTAGCCAGAATCTTCCGGTCCGCGTTCAGAAGAGAGAGCGGCCGCCAAAAGTCCAAGGAGCTATCGTCCTTCCCCTTGGAGAGCAGCAGCAGGACAGACTCGCAAAATGACCGCGGGAGAAACCCCGTGTCCATGATCTCCTGAAACAGGGAGGTCAGGAAGGGGGCCAGCTTGGAGATGAAAGTGCGATAGAACTCCACTGGGAGTCCATCACGCCCAGGCACCTTCCCCAACGGCATGGCACGAATCGCCCTCTCCACCTCCACCTGCTGAATCGGAGCAGCGAGTGCATCAACCTGTGCCTGGACCACAGCTGAATACACCGGGGGAAGGCCCAGGTACTCTCAGATATGGGTGAGGTCCACAGGGCGATCCCCAAACAGGTCCGAGAAGTATTCCCCCACCATCCGCAAAAGGTCCTCCTGGGAGGTATGAAGGGTACCGTCCTCGCCCCGCAGGGCCATGACCTCCCGACGCCGAACCCTCTCCCTGCAAGTCAGGAAAGGGTCTGGAACCGGCCGCCCCCTCGAAGCATAGGGAGGCATGGCGATCATAAAGCAGACCACGGAGCTGGACTTGCACCTCTTCCACCTCCTCCCGCTCTGCCCCTCGGGATACCAAATGATCCAGCGACCTCCGGAGGACAGTGTAAGTGAGGTAGCGGGATCGAGCCATGGAGGTACCCCGGGAACGGAAGAGTTGGCGGGCACGCGTTTTCACCTCATCCCACCAAGCACCACGGGAAGGAAAAACACCCAACAGGGTCTCCTGGTCTGCGAGAAAGACCAAGAACTCTTGGACCACCTCTGATGTTGCCAACAATTGCACATTCAGTCGCCACAGGCCAGGACCCCTGTTGAGCTCCTCGTGGTTAGCCAAGAAGGACACGGAGAGGACGCGGTGGTCCGAAAAGTCAACCGCCTGCAACTGCGGAGGGGAACACTCCACCCGGGCACTCACATATATCCGATCGATACGACTCCTGCAGGTCCCATGGTAGTAGGTGAAACCCGGCGACCGTGGAAAGGCCCGGTGGAAGACATCCACTAGGTCAGCCGTCCGGGTCATCTCGGCCAAAAAGAGGCCCTCGTAACTGGGTGGGCAATGCTCCGCCCCTCGGTCCTGCAACAGGGTGGTGGTGTTGAAATCCCCGGCGAGGACCACCAAACGGGAGGTGTGTAAGTAAGGGCTGTCAGACGGCTGCCTGGGTGAGAATTTTTCACAGTCTTGGCAAGTGCATATATCTATATGATTTGCAAGGTATTGTGGGCAATGTAGTTCATTCACACCAGACACAGCTGCTGACAATAATTTAGGTGTGCTCTCTTGGGTAAAGCCAATAAGATATTTATTTATGGGGTTTTTTCTCCCAACACAGATATGCTTGGTAGCACATAAATTAGGTTACTTGCTTTCAGTGTTAACTTGGAAAAACAAAGTTAAAATCAGGAAAACAACAAATGAAAAGCCACAAAGCAAGAAACAAACTGTTCTTTTCAGATTAACTTCTGATTACTTCCCACACAGATACAGAAGTGATTCTCTCCTAGCTCACAAGCAATTAGGTAAGGCTTAATTGCTAGCAGTCACCAGCTGAAACCCCTTAGCTGGCTTGCCTTCCACTGTGTGGGTCAAATCCTGCTTCAGGAGCTTTTCTGAGTAGATTAAAGAACAAATTTGTATTTCTTTGTGATGGTTGCTGTACTTTATAACAGAAAGTTACCAACGGAGTTTAGATAGAGAGCAGTCCATATAAACAGGATCCTCATCTGCTATTATTCCCCCTTGTTCAACAAGCATGGGTTCAATATCATGGATTGGCACAGATGAATCTCTCAATGGAGCATTTTCAGGAGAATACTTGTTTCCCTGCTGTTTTTCAAGGTTATAGCTAGGGCATAGATCAGTGTTCATACCTGAGCTTCCATTGCTGCTAGAGTTCCTCTCTATATAGCCTGGCCAGTATGTAGTCCAGTTCTTATGTCCAGCCTTCCAATCCAGATCCCTGGACACTGGATCTCTCTTCACATACCTTCTGGAACAGGTCTTAGGGTCCCTTCCACATGCAGCCGTCTCCCTCACAGGTAGCCTCTGGAGATTCCTAGCTCTGCAGCACCATTCCTCTGGCTTTCCCCAGTCCAATGGTGTATGCTGGCCCTTGGAATACCTCCCAGTATACGTACTGCTTTGGACTCTTCTAGACCCCTCAAAGGCTTGTCTCTCCTCTTTCTTCCAGAGGGTCTCTTTCCCTCTCTGTCCGTCCGGTTTGGCTTCTGCTTCTGATGATCCTTCAGATGAAACTGATGATCCTTCTCTGGATATCCAAGGTGATCATGAAGATGGTCATCTGTAGAATAAACTCTACTCTTATTCTGCTTGGATGAGTGCTCCTCCCTAACACAGCGCAGCTGTGCTGAATCAGGCCCTGCCCTTTGAGATGAGTGCTTAGGGATTACCTCATAGCCCTCCTGATTGAACACACGTTTCCCCACTTCAGCTCCTCTAATGGCTGTTGGAAACCTGGTGCATTCTGGGACTGGTAGTCTTTTATGGGAAAATTCTGTTTTCTTATTTCTACCAGAACTGACAGGTTGCTTGTTCAGAGTCACTTCACCTTTTCTATAGCTCCTTCCTGAGCTATGATAAGCTTCCTTATCACAGGGCAGATGACCCGAAACAGGGTCTTCCGTGCCAACTTAGACTGGGGGCCGTAGACCACCACGAAACGAAACCGATGGGGCCCGCAGTAGCCGTCTAAGAGCAAACACCGGCCCTGCTCCAGTTCCCACACATACTGCACCTGAAATCGGTGAGACGTGAACAAAACCGCCACTCCTGCGTAGGGCTGGGCCGCAAGTGACCAGTACAAAGGACCCCACCTCCACTCCCGCTTCGCCCGATGAAGGCCAGCGAGCGAGGTGAGCCTGGTCTCCTGCAAAAAGATGACATCCAGCCCACTCGTAGAAAGAAAATCATAGGCCGTAGCCCGCACCTGGTCTGTCAAAATGCTGGCCACATTGATAGTGGCGCACGAGAACGCAGGAGTGCACGCCATGCCTATTTCGTGTGCAGTGACCCTTTCCTCCTCTTCTCACCAAACCCTGGATCCCCGGAATCCCGCTTGCAGGACAAGCCCGCGAGCTGGAGCAACTCCTCACGGTCCACGTCGACCACCTCGAGGATCTCCTCCTCCTCCTGCCCGACCCTGTCACCCCAGGAGGTGCTGGTGCCCCCGGGACCACCAGGCAAAGCTGTCGCAGGGGCTAACCCAGCCCCCATGGGGTGAGGGGGCATAGACAGGTCAGGGGTCGGAGGAATGATCTCCTCCGTGGGGTCCACCACCGGTGCTGCCCCCCCCTCTCCGGACAAAGACTGAGACAATGGACCAGTGCCCACCCCCGTGGGGGAGGCCGGGACGGCCGGGTCAGCAGGGGGCTCCTGCGAAGGCCCAGCACCCAACTGCGGGGGCAAAAGCCCGTCCTCCCTCACTCGTCGGGTGCCAGTATCCACACTAATTGGAGGACCCTGACCGCGGTGCGCCTTCGGTAGTTTCGGAGGCCGCCGCTGAGGAAGAGGGGCCGCCCCCGCCGCTAACCGTTCCGAGCGCCGCACAGGGGGTGCTGCCCCCACAGGCAAGCCCTCATCCGCCACAGCCGCATCAGCAGCCAAAAAGACGAAACGGTTGATGTCCAACACGGGCTCTGCATCCGGCAATGGGGATGTCTCCCGTTTCTTCCTTTTGGACTTGCCACCCTTAGAAGGGACAGTGGTCCATTCCTGGGGTGGCACCACCCGCAACCCACTATCCTGCCGTGCAACAGCAACCTCCACCACATCAACCCTCTCCTTCCTACCCAAATCCCCTCCCCCTGGTGGCTCCCTCGGCTCGATGGACTCCTCCACCCTAGGGCCCCCGGACTCCTCCTGAGGGAGAGGGTCCTCCACAACCTCCTCCCGCACAGGAGCCCGAGGTGGGGTGACGGCATCCCCCCCCCCGGTCCACTGTGTGATGCGGAGGGGCAGCGGGCAAAGGGGTGGCCCAACTCCCCGCAAAGGTTACACCGAATAAGCAAACACCCGGCCGAGGCGTGACCCCGTCCACCACAACGGGTGCAGACCTGCTCGGGACAGTTCATGCTCAAATGACGGAATGAGCCACAGCGGTGACACTCGCGAGGTTGCCCGGGGTAGTAGCACAAGATGCGATCCCGACCGAGGAAACCGACCGAGGGCACGTGCTGCATGACATTTCCCACCTCACGCAAATGGATTCTACCCTTCCACGACCCGTCCCACACCCCTAGGGGCCCAGCGCCCTTAACCAGGGGTGCGAGAAGCACCGCATGACGCGACAACCAAAACTGGATGTCCTGCCCTGGGAGCGACTCATTCCTAACCAGGATGGTCACAGGTACTGTCCCCTGGCGAGAGATAGTCACAACACGAAAGTCAGCCCACCCTCCCTGCCCCCTCTGCTGCTGGTATCGGTCCCAGAAAATCTCCAGCCCCCGTCTCAGCATGAAACTAACATCATACTCAATGGTGTTGTTCATGTGGATGAAGGCATAGAGATCTCCCGGGAGAAACCCCAGCCCAAGGACCATCCTCAAGACCTTTTCCCTGGCTGGAGGGGGCCCCTCCCCGGCCCACCGGATCTGCGCCACGTTGCGCCGTCGGACCTCACCCCCTACCCCTCGGAACCCTCCCCCACTTCCTCCCCCTCCTACAGGACCGCTCCCTTGGGAAACCCCCCTCTCCCCAGCCCCACCTGAAGTCCCCGGAGCAGTACCGGACCCCCTCAGAGCCTCTGCAAAGGTACAGGGGGGAACCAACCCCCCAGCACCCATCCCCTGCCCTCCGCTCGCCTCCCCCGCAACTACCTGCGAGGGATGCTGCTGCTGTTCTTCAGGATCCGCAGCCACCTCGAAGGGGGCGACCTGGGGGCTGGGCAGGACCAGCTCAGCAAAAACAGAGTCAGGGATACTGTCCCTGCCGGATCCCTGGGTGCCACCGAGAAACTCCGGAGCACCCCCCTCTGCGAGACCCTGTTGCCGCCTGAATGTATCAAAGGCCCCTTGAGGGCCTTCCGGGGTTTCCAAGGCCAAAAGGATGGCATCACGGACCTGTTTCTCGGTGACACCCAGAGGACCAGAGAACCCCCCCGTACCTCTGCCCTGTGTTCCCAACCCATCACAGGGCTCCTGTGTTTCTGCCACTACCACCGGGGACGGACACTGCTCCCCCCCCAGTCCCGGGATCTAGGGGGACCACCCCATCCCCCAGCCCCACAGACATCAGTCTCTTCCCCCCATCAGGACAAACCATTACCTCCCCTCCCACTGGTAGACCAGTCGTCCGCTCCCCCTCCCCCTCCCCGCCAGCTACCGGAGTACCCTGCACTTCCCCACGGATGGCAGACACTGAGGACGCCAGACCCTCAACCAACCCACCGTCTGCTACCCCCTGTAAGGCTACCGGCAATAAGGCAGGACCATCCCGAGACAGCAGGACAGATCCCCCCGAACCTCCACCCCCCTGCCCCCCGTCACTCCCAGGTCCTACCTTATTGCCGGTGCCAGACATGGCACAGGGGTCAGGAACATCCCGGCCGGCAGCTAGGGCTCCAGCAGCAAGGGCGGACGCCCCCCTGCGAGCCAGGCCTCCCTCGGCCACACCAGCAGAAATTACAGGCACCTGCGCATCCCGCTCAGCCGACCCAGGTTGCAGGGACAGCGGAACAGCATCCTTCCGGCCCCCCCCCTGGGGGCTGCAGAGAAAGAAAAGCAGCCCCTACCCTGCTCCTTCCCCTTTCCAGCACCCTTCCGGCGCCAGACAGCCACCTCAGGGAACTGGGGCCGGCCAGTCTGCAGCCTCCGGGGATCCTGGAAAGAGGAAGCAGAACCCCCCAACTCTCCTTGCACAGCCGGAGGCTGTACAGCACCGGGAAGGGCTGCAGCAGGCAGCCGACAAGCCACAGCAGCATCCGCGGACCCCCGACTTGGGAAAACAGCATTCACAATTTCAGCGGCATCTGTAGAAGCCCCTCCGGCAGCGGAGCAACAGGAGAGCTCCCACACCGCCTCAGCTGATCTTCGCCGGTGCTCCTTCGGCAGGACAGAGGAGGGAGGACGGCCGTCTACACACTTCCGGGAGAACCCGGAAGTGACCTCACCGGACTTGCGGCGGCCATCTTTGATCTCCATGCTGGTTGGGGGAAGCCCTGCAGACAGCTCCGGTAGCGCGGTATCGTCCTCAGCGAAACCAACAGGGGGAAGGCAGACGTCATCGTGTAGTCCCCGGCAGCCATCTTGGATGCTTCCCGCAGCCCACGGAGCCGTCGGAGAGACCGGAAGAGCCGTAAATGCCTGCTGAGATGGGAAATCGCTGCCGCTGAACCCTCTGTGCACTTCCAGACCGGCGGTACAGGAATCCAACAGCTGTGCACGGGGAACAGAAGGGGACACCAGTCCAGGATCCTGCCACTTCTGACGGGCCGACATTCCTCCGGACAACACCCAAGGACCAGCTGGAGCAGCAGAGGCCGGCAAACCAGGCACCACGGGCCCAACATCCTGGGACTGAGCAGCCAAACCACCAGTAACAGCTTTCACTGGCAGGTAAGGGTCTCTGGACCGAAATTGCACACATGGTTTGGGTGGGATATAGCAAGCTGCATCCCTCCCAAGAGTCGGATGGGGGATGGGCAGGGTGTGAGAAAGGTGGGAGCTACCTGGTCTTTGTACCCCCGGGGGCCTCCCCTGGACTGCAGACATACCCTTGGCCCACCTATCGTAATTGTGGTAAATTTCAGCAAGGGACCCACAACCCTGGCTTTTTAGATAGGTTATCTCCTGATACCTGGCCTTCAAGGCCCTCTTCACCCCCTTCCTATAGGTGTTATAGGCTCCCCACTCCTCACCGGGAATGGTGGCCTGCAGGCTCTCCAGGTGGGAGAGCTGGGCTTGCAGCTGGGCCGCCTCCTCCTGGAGACCCCGGAGCTGCCGTACCGCCGCCACGATCTCGTCTGGGGCCCTAGCTGGCTGCTGGAAGGACGGCAGGCCCGACCCTCCGTCCTCATCCTCACTGGAGGAGGTAGAGGCCTCCTCCAGGACCCGAGGCGGAGGGGGGAACCCGCCTCCCCCAGTACTGTACGAGACAGTCCAAGGCCTCCCCAGGGCCTCTCCCTGCCTCCACCCAGCCTCCACACCCTGCCTGGGAAGGAGAAAGGAGCCTCCTCCCTGGGGTAGCGGGCCCGAGCCTCCGAGCGTGTGGGTCCCTCTTCCCTGGCCATGTGCAGTCCTACCTGGGGAGTCCCCCTCCCTGGGTACCGGCTGTGACAGGCTTCCATCCTCCCCATCCGGTTGCAGCAAAGGAGGCCCACCAGGCTTGGTAGGCCTCTGGGCCTGGGCCTCTCCCGCCGGAGGTGGCCCAGGACCCGACATCCAGGCACTGAGTGAGAGTTAGACTCCTCCCCCTAGCAGGAGCTCTCCAGGATAGGTCCTCACTCTACCACTGCTGAAGAGCAACTAAGTGGAGGGACCACTCGTGTGGAAGCAGTATTCGACTGAGTTTATCTGCCCACAAGTTTTGAATGCCCGGAAGGTATACCGCAAACAGGTGAATTTGTAACTCTCTGGTGAGGGTCCATAGTCGCAAAGCTTTGTTGCATAGCGACAGAGAGCCTTTTCCGCCTTGCTTGTTCACATAGAACATAGCTACCTGATTGTCGGTTTGGACCAGAACTGTCTTGTTGCTGAGATGGCCCTGAAAGACTTGAATAGCATTGAAAATAGCTCTCAGCTCTAGGAGGTTTATGTGAAGAGAAACCTTACGTGAGGTCTAAAGACCCTGAGTGGAGAGATCGTGCAAGTGGGCCCCCCAACTCATCTTGGACACATTTGTCATCAGGGTGGTTTGGCACAGAGGCTGCTGGAAAGGAGAGCCTACAATTATGTTTTTCAGGGATTGCCACCATTGCAGGGATGAAATCAGATGTGTGGTAGTTCTGATTTTGTCTATCAGTTTACCTGAGGCTTGTGATCACTGAGAGGAAAGGGTCCACTGGGCTGCTCGCATGTGGAGGTGAGCATAGGGAACCACATGGACAGTGGATGCCATGTGTCCCAGCAGTTGAAGCATCTCCCGAGCAGTAAGGAATACCTTCATAGATGCTTGAGATGCCAGTTGTATTATGCGTAGATAGCGTGGCTGTAGCAGGAAAGCCCTTGACTGCCGTGTGTCTAGACGAGCTGCTATGAATTCTAGAGATTGAGAGCGGGTGAGATGAGATTTTGGGAGGTTTATGACCAGTCCCAAGTATTGAAGAATTCCCATTGCTCAAGAGAGAGCGAAGCTGGCCTCTGGAGCTGTCGATGCTCGAATGAGCCAATCGTCTAAGTAAGGGAAGGCAAATATTCCTAGAGTCCTCATAAATGCTGCTACCACTGCCATGCATTTTGTGAAGACTCTTGGAGCAGAGGCCACTCCGAAGGGAGGAACTCTGTACTGGAAGTGTCTTCCTTGGACCAGGAATCGAAGGAACTTCCTGTGATCTGAGTGGATGAGAATATGCGTGTATGCATCTGTTAGATCTAGAGAACATAGCCAGTCCCGACTTTGAAGGTATGGTTAAAGTGTCCCGAGGGAGGTCATTTTGAACTTTCCTTGGATCAAATATTTCTTTAATTCCCTGAGGTCTAATATAGGCCTGTGTCCCCCTGTCTTTTTTGGAATAAGAAAATAGGGGGAGTAGAACCCTGTCCCCCATTGGGGTATGGGCACTTCTTCGATTGCTCTTTGAGCTAGAAGTGATGTGACCTCCTGCCACAAGAGGTCGGTGGCAGGGGATTGAGAATTTAACTGTTTTACAATTGTAGGTGGGGGCAAGTTGAGAAAATGAAGCTTGTACCCCAGTCTTACAATGGACAGAGTCCAATTTTCTGATGTTATTTGTTGCCATCTTTTGGCAAAATAGCATAGTCTTCCTGGAATGGTCAAGGGTTCTGGACCTTTTAGGGGCAGAATGACTAAGTTCTCTAGGTGGAAGTCAAAGACACGGAGGGGGCTGGGTCTGTTGAGCCGGTTGAGCTTTTTGAGCTTGTGGCTTTCTTTGCTGTCTGTTCTGTTGTTGTCCCTTCTGGGGAACATGAATTGGACAGTAAGTTTGATGGGTGTAACATTGGTAAGGCTTCTTTTTCTTATTGAAAAAGGGTTTCTTGAATGTTTTCTTTTTTGCTGGGTTGGCTGTAGACTTTGACAATCTGTTCAAAGTAGTATTGTCAGATTCAATCTGATTAGCCTTGTCTTGCCAGTCCTTGCCAAAGAGATTTTCTCCTGTGCAAGGAATGTTTCCCAGCTTTTCTTGTACCCACTGTTCTAAGTCTGATGCTTGAAGCCAAGCAATATGACGTGCTCCTATGGATATAGCAGAGGGTCTGCTAATACATTCAAAGCAATCAAAGGTAGCATGGTTCATGAATTTTGAGACATTCTTGGGCATGCTTGACCAGAATAAAGTAGTCTGCTCTTTTTTCCTCTGAGTCACAAGGACTAATGAGCTCCAAGTTTTTTGTGACTTCTTCCAGGAACATTCCCATATAAAGAATATAGGAACTGATCCTGGCTGCTAGCATGGAGGATTGAAAGCATCGATGGCCAAAGGCATCGAGTGTCCTGGATTACCGGCCTGGAGGATTAGAAGAATGTGTTTTTGCACTCTTGATTCTTTGCATGGCCAATTCCTCTACCATTGAATGGTGTGGTAACTGAGTTTTCTGAAAACCAAGACAACTTGGCACTCAGTACATAGTGTCAAGGCGTCGGGAATGTGAAGATATTGTTAAAGGAGTTTCCCACACTCTCAACACTAGATCATGTAAGATCTTGTGAATGGAAAGCATAACTGCTTCCTTGGGAGCCATAGGGTATTGTAGAATTCTTAATTCTTCTGCCCTAGGTTCCTTTTCTGGAATCACAGTGATTGCAAGACCCTTTGCTTAATCACATATGAAATCCTGGAAGGACATATCCTCTGGAGGAGACATCCTGCGTTGATGAGAAGGAGTTGAATCTTCTAATAGATTCGCTCTGGTACCGGTAGAATCATTAGAGTCATAGGAATCAGAAGACTCAAGCACCGGGTGCTCCTGTAACACATGGTATCGGTACCGCTCGAAGTCGGTACCAAAATGTCTCGGTTCCTGATCCCCGATACCCGAGATCGGCATGGGGGGGCAAGCAGTCCTGTCTAAGCAGGTACTGTTGGTACCGGTACCGATGTCGGTACCTGTTGAACCATCAGTTGCGGTCTTAGCAGTACCAAAGCTGTTAAGAGGGCCACTAGACTGCATTCAATAGCAAGGATTCTGTGATCCATCGCTCCTGCCGATGCCTGGGTGCCGGTACCGGTGGAAGCGGCTACGACCCCAGAACATGGCACCAGTAGTTCCGCAGAGGTGGAGGCCTCTGGAACATCCTGGAGCCCCGTTAATGCTTTGGAGCCCGAAGACTCCCACCGGGGCTGTTTTGCCGGTAAAGTATCCTCAAGGGAAATGCCAATGGCATCTCGATACTTTGAAGGAGATTTACCCTTCGAGGACTGGCTAATCTTAGAAGACTTAATTTTGGTTACCTGAGATCCATGGGAGGAAGATGAAGCCCTGGAAGACGTCGATGCAACTGACATCGTGTCGGCGGCAAAAAGGGTACCGAATTTTGCAGCTCTATTCTGCAGGCCCCTTTTGGTCATCCTCATGCAGGAGAGACTCCGTTGGACAATGTTCAGGACCCAAACATTTTAGACACCAATCATGGATGTCGGTGACGGAAATGGTACCGCCACATTTTGAGCATTTTTTGAAACCACTAGCTGGTTTCTCCATGCTTGAAGAAAAATGGGCCTAGTGCCCAAAATGGCGCCTAGCACCAGAAACAGGGAAAGATCCCTGAAGAAATACAAGGGTTTTTTTTTTTTAAGGAAAGAAGAAGAAAACTGGTGGTACCGGTAGGCGTTGAATGAAGGCAGACGCGACCACAAAAAACAAGAAATAAAAGTAAATTTTCTGCGGTGACAGGGTACCACGTCCTGTCGGCTCCGCGGAAAACGAAGAACTGAAGTGTGAGAGGTACAAAGGTGGGAAGGCAGCACGCATGCACTGTGGGATGCTCCCAGAAGCTTTCCTATTGGACACTGGGTAGCGTTCCCGCGCGGGCTCCGTCGGTACCGATGATACCCATATGTGAAGACTACGTTCCTGCTTGTTCCTGGAGATCCTTGTTATCTCCAAATATGCAGATATGCAAATACTTGTATTTCCTGTGGTTGCCTGACTTTGTTAATTTTATTATTATTATTATCTATTGTTCACTGCTTAGATATTTGCTTATTTGTGCTATATCAAAACTAATAAGCCATAAACTATAAATTTGCTTGGTACAAAGTACCCACAGTCCTGGATGTGGGAGATTGATATAGGGCTGAACTTAGGTTGGTATGGATCCCGTGACATTGTGTTTGGAGGACTCTTAACAGACTAATATGGCCACCTTATGAGTGCCTGCCAGTGCTCCAAGGAAGTGATGGAGGAATCAGGGTAGGGCAAGAAGTGGAGCCAGTGCTGTCACCATTATTCACTTTGGACTAAGGACAGCCTTGGTTTGAAAATTACCGTCTAATGCAGAAAAACTGTAGAATGTTTAAACTATTGTAAATGAACACTCTTATCATTTACTATATGAGGCTATAATTTGGGACATAGCTTTTTTATAATTTGAAAGTTGTATTTTGACAATGAGAATTTGACTTTTAATGTTGCTGTAGGGTTGAAACTACAAGTGACATCACTGCAGTTCTGTATATGGTACTGCATTTGTTTAGTGACATGAGAAATCCATTCCCAGTTGTTGCAGCACTTTTGGGATCAATTACAAGCACCATGTTGAAAAATATGAAAGGGAGGTCTAGTTTTAAAATAGAGCTGTCTCTAAAATGACAGCCTACTCTAGTAAGTTACAGTAGGGTTCATTGACAATGGCATTCAAAATGTATTTATTTGTTTTTAGCTCACACCTTTCCAGTAGTAATTCAAGGTGCAGTTACATTCGGGTGCAGAAGGTATTTCCCTCTCCCCAGAAGACTTAAAATCTAAGGGGCCCTTTTACTAAAGCCCTCTAAGTGATTAATGTGTGTTTTCCGGAAACAAGCAGGAAGTCAGTCCTCACATATGGGTGACAGCACTGATGGAGCCCTCGTGGAAATAATCCCCCAGCTTTTAAAGAAAGCCCTTGGGAGATGCCACCATGCATGCATGGTCCCCTGCCCGCCCAAGGGTGCCATCTTACTCAGTCTCCTTTTTTCCACAGAGCCCTTTAGACGTCTGTCTGGCTAGTCCCCAGAAAAAGTAGATTTTTCTGCCTGAGTTTTATACTCACCCCCAGTATTGCACCAGTACTCTTCCCGCCACCTGACCTCGTCCCAGCATCGAGTCGGGTCCTCTTTTGTAGTTTTCCTTTTCTTTTGGCATCTTCATGCCTTTTTTCTTAACTAGAAGCCCAGCGGATCTTCGACATCGCGGGGGTTCTTTTTTCCTCCATGGCTACCAGTGGCTTCAAGAAGTGTGATTAGTGCACAAAAATGATGTCTTTGACCGACACACATGACTGCTGCCTTTGCTGCCTCAGGCCTGACCATGACCCTGCAGCATGCAGTCTCTGCAAAAAGATGTCCAGCAAGGCCCTCAAGAGCTGCCAGCAGCAGCATGATAAGTTTTTCCGTGAGTCCTCGGCACCTACGAAGGTCAAGGCCTCATCTGAAGCCTCAGCGTTTTGAGCGGGCTTCTCTGAGTCCGAGCCCCATAGTGGTTCTTCAGAGAGGGGGGTCTCCCTCGAGGGAACAAGAAGAAAGCCTCAATGGCGGTGTCCTTGGATGGATCCGACCGTCCAGGTGTGCCCTTGGCCAGGTCCCGCAGTCTAAGATGCTTGTCTGAGGGATCAGAGATGGAATGACCTGCAAAGGTCCCCTGAAAAGACTCGACCTCGGATTGGCTTCGGTCGCCAGACACCATCTTCGTCAAGAACTCCCCTTTGAGGGAACCGGCATTGGGCCCGAGTGCCTCGGTGCCCATGCTAATGGCTGTGGAACCTTCTGGCTTGGAGCTCAGTTTGTCTGCCTTCATGGACCAGCAGTGGGCACTGTTGTCCAGTATGACTGGTTCATCTGCCCCGATCATCGGGCCCTCAACATTGAAGATGTCCCCAGAGGCTGAGCCGATCCTCAAGGTCCTTTGGCCTCGAGTCAATCCTCGGCTAAGGTCTCGATCTGGTTCCCACTCGACGGGACCAAGATCATCCTTGGCCAGTGTGCTTGGTGCTGGCCACGGAGCCTTGGAAGGCCATGGGCTGGGGTCGGTCCTGAAGCCTGCGGATCCTTCCTTTGAGTCCTCGATGCACTATTCCGAGTGGGAGACAGAGGATGAAGAATTGCCCTATCTGCCCTGTCTGCTTGGACTCTCCCACTTTGGAGCCCCAGTGGCGGTCCCCGCCAGAGAATGTGAGATTCCTTGACTTCATCAAGGACATGTCTAAGACCCTGGCGTTCCCAATGGAATCGGAGGAGGACCCTTGGGTGGATGAGTTAGAAAGCCTCCAGTAAGAGGCCCCTCTGAGGGAATTGCTCACGGTGCCTATCCCTCCGATTCAGGAATGGCTGATGCTCCATATGTGGGAAACACCGGTGTTGGTGCTGGTGGTGAGCAAGTGGCTCTACTCGATGTATCGAGTCCGCCAGAGCCTGGGCATCCAGAAGTCACAGCTGTTGCACAACTCCATGGTGCAGGTCTTCTCGAGGACAAAGCGATGGAACCGGTGCCCGACCATCTCAAGGGCAAAGGGTTCTACTCCAGATACTTCTTTGTGCCAAAACGTACAGGGGGCCTAAGGCCCATCCTTGACCTGTGCAACCTCAACAAGTTCCTGGTGAGGGAGAAATTCAAGATGCTCTTCCTTGGAACATTGCTGCCTGACCTCCAGCAGGGAGATTGGCTATGCTTCTTGGATCTGAAGGATGCCTATATCCACATCCTCATTTGCCCCAACCACAAACAATACCTGCGGTTCATGGTGGGGTGTGGACACTATCGGTACAGGGTGCTGCCTTTTGACTTGGCCTCTGCCCCAAGAGTCTTCCCAAAATGCCTGGCAGTCATGGCCGCCTTCCTTCGTCTCCAGGGGTTTTTTGTCTTCCCTTACCTGGACGACTGCTCATAAAGGGAAGCATGGCCTCAGAGGTGCAACAGGTGACCACCCGCACCATTCAAGTCCTAGAGTTTGTGAGTTTTGTGGTAAACTCCTCAAAGTCTCATCTCCTTCCAACACAATGTCTGGAGTTCATCGGGGCAAGACTGGATACCCTCCAGTCAAAGGCCTTCCTGCCCCGGGGACCGGGCCAACTGCCTCAGGACCCATACAGCACCATCCCTCCATGCCCGCTCGGCTTCTCTTGCGCCTCCTCGGGCACATGGCCCCCATGGTCCACGTCACCCCAGATGCCCACCTCCACATGAGAGCCGCACAATGGTGTCTCCAGGACCAGTGGTCTCTGGCGATGGAGCAACTCCGGGACAAAGTCTCCATGACTTTCCAATTGTCAGACTCTCTGATCTGGTGGCAGACCCCCAAATATCTCGAGGCAGCGATGCCTTTTCAGGCCCCGAACCCCTTAAGGGTCCTCACCACAGATGCTTCCCTGCTCATCTGGGGAGCCCACTGCGAGGAACTCTTCACCCAGGGCAGCTGATCACCAGATGAGGGCACCTAGCAGATCAACCTCCTGGAACTGCGGGCAATATATTTGGCACTTTGAGCTTTTTGCCACTGCCTGCATCACCAGCCAGTGCTGGTCCAGATGGACAACTGGGTGGCAATGTTTTATGTGAACAAACAGGGGGCACAGGGTCTCAGGTCATCTGCCTGGAGGCGGTGCTCCTCTGCTCCTATGCAGTCCAATAGGGTATCCTCCTGCGGGCAGTATACCTACCAGGCCAGAAAAACCTACTGGCTGACAGATTGAGCAGGGTCCTCCAGTCGCATGAGTGGCAGTTGGACCCCAGTGTGGTACTTCGGTTCCTCCTGATCTGGGGGGAACCAGTGATGGACTTGTTTGCCAGCCCAGACAACTTCCAGTTGCCCCACTTCTGCTTCTGGCAGGCCCACCCATCCAGGATGGCGGCGGATGCGTTCCTCATCTCATGGTTGGAGGGCCTCATGTATGCCTTCCCTCCCACACCGCTGATTGCCAAAACCTTGTTCAGGACCCTCCACGACAATGTCTCACTCATCTTGATAGCCCCTCGGTGGCCCCGGCAACCATGGTTCCTGCTACTCCTCCAACTGTTGGTGGAGGCCCCATCCCATTGGGGAACTCTCCAGGACTCCTGTCTCAGGAAGGGGGCTCTCTTCTGCACCTCGACTTGGGGTCCCTGTCACTGACGGCGTGGCTGCTGAAATGGTGACTCTAGCCCCTTTTAACCTCCTGGGCGAGGTAGAGGAGATCCTGCTTGCCTCTCGTAAGGCTTCTACTAGGTAAGCTTACACTCTCAAGTGGTGCAGGTTCTCAGCTTGTTGTGCTGAGCATGGGACTGACCTGTTCTCCTGACCAGTGGGCTGGTGTTACAGTACCTTCTCCAGCTCTCACAGTATGGGTTCAAATCTAACTCTGTCAGGGTACACCTTAGTGCTCTGGCAGTGCACCACCACCCGGTGGATGGCAAACCCCTCTCAGTCCAGTAACTAGTGACCCACTTTCTAAGGGGTCTGCTCCTGTCAAAGCCCCCAGTTTGCCTTACGGTGACTGAGTGGGACCTTAATGTAGTATTGGGGCAGCTCACTCGACCACCCTTTGAGCCTTTGACTACTTTCCACCTAGGATACCTCTCATGGAAGCTGGTGTTCCTGGTTGTGCTCACCTCCGCTCACAGAATTAGCGAGCTTCAGGCCCTAGTGGCAGAGGCACCCTACACCAAGTTCTACAAGATCAGGATGGTGCTCTGCATGCACCCTAAATTCCTTCCCAAGGTGGTATCGTCCTTCCATCTCAACCAGGAAGTAGTACTTCCAACCTTCTTTCCAAGACCTCACACCAGTAGGGGTGAGATGGTCCTTCACACTCTGGATTGTAAGAGGGCTTTGCCCTTCTATATCCAACACACTCAGGCCACTGCAAAGCTGCTCAGCTTTTCATTTCCTATGATCCCAGAAGACTGTGGGAAGCGATGAGCAAATGCACACTGTCTACCTGGGTGGTGGACTGTATTGCCCTTGCCTATGAGCAGGCAGGGTTCCTGCTGGAAGGCCGAGTCATGGCACACCGTGTCTGGGCCATGGCAGTCTCAGTGGCAAACCTGCGTTCTGTCCCAGTGGAGGACATCTGCCAGGCCACCACCTGGTCTTCAGGGAGTCTCGATGGGACAGTGCCTTCAGCCAGGCTGTTGTCCGTAATCTTTTCGGGGGTTTAGACAATTCCTATCCTCAGACCCTTCTGTGTTCAGGCTACTGGAGTGCTGGTTCTCATTGGACACAGGAGTCCTACTGTAGTCTGTAGACACGGACTCAATTGCTGCTGTTTGCGGTTCCCCTTGCGGCTTCCCTTGAAGGAGAATGTGTTTTTTCACTATGAGCTTTCAGTAGCCTGTAGCAGGGGAGTCCCATATGTTATGACTGACTTCCTGCTTGTTCCTGGAGAAAGCGTAGTTACTCACCTGTAACAGGTGTTCTCTGGGATCGGTCCACACAACCCTCCCTCCTCCCCTTGGAGTTGCTCCTTTACCATCTTGTATTTTTGCCGTCTTTTAGCTATGTCATCTGACTGGGTAAGATGGCACCCTTGGGCAGAAAGGAGAGCATGTATGCGTGGTGGCATCTCCAAAAGGCTTTCTTTGAAATCTGGGGGAATGTTTCCGCGAGGGCTCTGTCGGTGCCGACGTCACCCATATGTGAGGACTGATTTCTGTTGTCCCCGGAGAACACCTGTTACAGTTGAGTAACTATGCTTTTTGTGCATGCTCACTGTCCACGATGACACCAAACATGTAGGCATGATAGTGAGCAATCTCTAAATCATGTGTTAATCGATCATCATGTGATGGGGAGGGGACTGGATGGGTTAGGGGCAGAGTATGGTTGTTGACTGTATATTGTGGCTAGCATAGGCATCATTAGCATATATTCACTGTCAATGCAATGTGACAGTTAGTGCGGGTGCACCTAACAATACCTGTAGGGCAGAGGTTACAACGGCCAGTGCATGCAAATATATCTCATGAATATTGATTGGGGGCACCCTGAAAACTAGGTTGGATTGTGGCCCTCCAGGACACGAGTTGGACACACCTGTTGTGGATTTAACTCACGTTTTAATGCATAGTAAGAATTAAGCTTCTGTGATAACTGTCATAGACGTGACCAGCAAGTTCCTGACAGTTAACGCATAGATATGTACGCTAACATGTGGCACATTTAACATAGGTGCACCTAACAATACCCAGAACAGTGGTTCTCGACCCAGTCCTCAAAACACACCTAGCCAGTCAGATTTCAGGATAACCACAATGAACATGCTTGAGAGAGATTTGCATGAACTGCCTCCATTATATGCAGATCTCTCTCATGCATATTCACTGTGATTATCCTGAAAACCTGACTGGCTGGGTATGTCCCGAGGACTGGTTCGAGAACCACTGTTCTGGGTATTGATCACAGAAGCTTAATTCTTACTATGCATTAAAACGTGAGTTAAATCCACAACAGGTGTGTCCAACTTGTGTCCTGGAGGGCCACAATCCAACCTAGTTTTCAGGGTGTCCCCAATCAATACTCATGAGATATATTTGCATGCACTGGCCGTTGCATGTAAATATATCTCATGAATATTCATTAGAGACATCCTGAAAACCAGGCTGGATTGAGGCCCTCCAGGACTCGGTTTGGACACTCCTGATCCACAGCCTTAAGGGATTTAGCAAAAGGGTCCCTTAGTTTGTACCTGATACAGTGGAGGGTAAAGTGACTTGCCCAAAGCCACAAGGAGTGCCAGTGGGATTGAACTATGGCTTCCCTGGTTCTAGCCCACTGCTCTACTAGGTCATTCCTCTACTCTAACATACAGGCACAAAAGTGCTTGCACACGAGGAACCCGTTCCTGCGGTGGCCAAAATCTGGCCCAAGGATAGCCCAGCATGCCCCTGCCACCTGTAGGGACATCCTCCCCGCAGGTGCCCCTGACTCCCATGGCTCCAGCCCCCCTTTTCCCCACCGCTCAACCCAAGACTGGCCTGCCTTGGCCTGGATCGGGCGACGGGTGCCAAATGTGCTGCTTATTCCACCTTTGAGGTAGAATCGGCCCTGTATGTGCTGCTGGGCTGGCCCGCCCCCGCTCCGCTCTGATCCCACCTCCTCCTGCCCCCTGTTGGCTCTCCCCATCCTGAGCATCAGGACGTACGAGGAGAGCTGGAGGAAGAATCGGGCCCAGATGGCTTGCAACCCCCGTCTCTGCATGAGGCCCTTAGCCTCCTTAAAAATGCATAGTGGCTCACTGGTTCAGTTATACTTTTTATCATGCAGTTTCACTCTATTTTCTTGATTTGAAAGAAAAATAATAGTTTCCTGTATCAGGTTGTAAAAGATTTCAGCAGTGGATCACACTTAATATGTCACTGAAATAGTTGTCTTCTTTAATTGTTCGTTGCACTACCAGGTGAAACTAGAGTTGGCACGTCTTTACTTAGCACAAGAAGACATGGAAGCTTGTGAACATCAGTGTGCAATCCTTCTTCAAGACAGCCAGTGCCAGGATGCTGCTGCAGTGGTAGGTGGTTATTGTGAATTTATAAGAATGTATAAAAAATACAGGGCTTGATAACCATCCATTTTCAACTTGCTGTAGTCACGGAATTAGAATCCTAACCTGAATTTCATATTTTTTGAACATCCATGATATCTTTTTAGCTGTTATAAAAGTAAGATGAGATGGCTATTCTGAGTTACTAAAATATAACGTTCCCATAGTACAACAAAATAATTAGAAATTAATGAGACGTACCAGGCTGGCCTGTCCACTAGGTGGGCTAGGCGGCTGCCTAGGGTGGCAGACCTCGGTTGGTGGCACAGCACAGCACCTGCGGCAGGCCACGTGTGCCGAAGCACATGGTCTGCCATGGACTGATGCTGCAAACCACCGCCATGCCAAGTCACCCTCAAATCTGCCAATGCAATCGGTGGCAGCCGGAGGTGGCTGCGTGGCTCAGGAGGGGGCAGGCCACACAGCCAGGGCTTCTGCCTGGGGTGGCAGAAACCCTTGGGCCAGCCCAGGACACACATACATTCCGTACATACATGGGGTGTAAAATATTTTGGACACTTGACTGTCTTTATATTTAGTATTATCAGCAGTAGGCTGAACTGTTTCCACAATGCTGAATAATAACTGCCAGAATAATAACTGACAGAGTCATAACCAAGGCACACTTAACTGACCATATCACACCTATCCTACAAAATCTCCATTCCTTAGCATCCCTCTAGTCCAGTCCCGGAACCATAGAGTTGTCAACCTCCTCCAGCAGCCTTGGAGACTGAAATACATCAGCGCTTTGCTGGCACCAGTATAAGTAGGCAAGGACCGCCCCCTCTCACCAGTACTTTCAGTCTCCAAGCAGCTGAAGGAGATTCTGAGCCTAGTTCTGGGCTCAGTTAGGGATATAGGCAGAGCTAAATAGAATACATTTACCTTAAAATTTGACTTTATTTTTATTGATTTGCCCTTCTGGGTTTTGCTTGCAGGAGCTGTGCTGGTGCAGGAGATTTCTTCCTCTGGCTCCATCTGCCCCCTTTTCCCCCCCCCCCCCTCACCCCCTTACCTCTTACTTTTACTTTTACTTCTTTCCTTTCCCTGCCCCACTGCTTAGACGAGCACTGTGGGATTAAGTCAGCTCAAGGGTATTTCTGTGCCTCCCTGCTCCCGAACCCGCGTTAAAGGGTGAGGAGCAGGTTTCAGGCTGGCAGCAGTGGCCCAGAGTTGGCAGGGCAGCTGAGAAACTGCTGCTGGTGTTGGAGCTGAAGCCACAGTCAGGCTGAGCTCCAGCGAGGCTGCTGCATCTCTCCCTCTCTCCTTCACCCCATCTGGCAGTGGTGAGTAAGAGGTGTTTAATTTTCTGCTTTTTGGGGGCCCCTTAAGGTTTAACAGGGGGGGGGGAGACTAAGTTTGGTTTTCTATTCCTCTCGGGGTGGTCTGTCGCGTGGTTTTTTCGGCGGGAATCGGCTGCGGCGGCCATTTTGAAAAAAATCCCGATTTGCTTTTTTCCTTTAAATTTGCTTTTTCTGAGCTTTCTAACCCTCGTTTTGGCTGCAGACCTTCTGGGTTTGACTTGGGGGTGCTCTGGGGTCATAGTGTGTGAAGAATTAAAAAAAAACCAAAAAAAAAAAACCAAAAACTTTATTGTTAATCGGGGGTTTCTTAAGTCTGCCTCACAAGCCTCTTTTTTTTTGCTAGGCTGTGCTGCTGACCCACGGACAGTGGGTGGCAGAAGAGCTTCCCACTGATTATGCCTGCGAAGCCACACTGTGTGGTTTGTGGAGCTAAGCGGGGTTTACTGACAGGGTCCAGTGTGTGTGGGTCCTGCACTCTGGATTCCAACGTTATGAAGGTTACAGCTCCTTCTCCAGCTGTCGCCGCTGAGGGGCTTCTGCTAGGTGCGGTGCCGGCTTTACCTCCGACTCTGGATTCAAACTACACAACAACAACAACATTGCACCATCATATCTGTCATCCCTTATAACTGCTCAGCTCAACACCAGAAACAGAAGGAAAAGTAAACTGAACCTCCTCAACATTCCCACCACTATATGTAAAACCAAATAGATAACAAGCAACAGAGCGTTTACCTTTACAGCCCCAGTTCTTTGGAACTCACTACCAGACTTACTACGATTACTCAAAGACATACAAACATTCAGGAAGGAATTAAAGACTCTACTCTTCATCGAACACTACAGCAATCACAACACCACCAGCACCCAATCACCCCCCCCCCCCAAACACAAGGCATAACCTAATCAGAGGTAAAACTACATACCTCCCCAAAAGCATATTTAGCACCTGATTGGTATAATAATCATTAAAAAAACTGCTACAATGTTGCTTTATGTCTCAATGTAAATACTTAATAAGATACAATGTACATAGTTCAGTTGTTACAATGTATATAGTTATACTTGGTTCTATGTAACTTGTTGTGTTCTATATAAACCGACCCTGATCTCTGGAAGGGGCGGTATAGAAAACTGCCCAAATAAATAAATAAATTAAATTAAATTTTTAACTTAGAGTCATGGGGAGCCCTCATATAAATATCTAGCCTGTGTCTTCTGCTAAAATAAGAAGAAAGAAAAAAAATTAGAGTTACATCAAAGTATCTACCTACTGAGGAAGCAAAGTATGCAAGTACCTATGTGCTTGCATAGAGGGGCGGCTCAAGGCAATCTGCTGCCTGAGGCGAGGGATGAGATGGTGCCCCCCCCCCCCCCCCCGAGCTGGGGGGGCGGGAGTCTTTCTCAAAACTGCAGTCAGGGACTGAACCAAATCAAAAAGTCAATTAGATAATATGGAGGAAATAAAAAGATGTTTGCACACCACAGAACTAAAAGAAAGAGTGAGAAGCACTGCACAGTTTATAACACCAGATTATAATTCATTTTTATTTTGTTGTTATAAACTGTGTTATGGTTGTTGCTTTTTCTTTTTGAACATATATTTTGCATTCACAGAACCCCCTCCCTCAACAACGGGTGCAGAGCAGAACTAGGACATCCACCCACAAAACTCAATATCTAATTTAAAAAAAAATCTGATTCTGGCCATCTCACTAACAAACATTCTCCTGTACCAGGCATATTGCAAAGTCCACCAAGCAAAGACAGCACACTGCCACAAAAGCAGCAGGAAAGAACCAGTCCAGAAATGTGGCAGTGAGGGGGCAAAAAAACCTTTATTGATCCTTAATCAAGGAAGGCAGCCAGAAAACCCGACACAGGCCATGTTTCATATAATACTTCTTCGGGGGGGGGGGGGGGGGTGATATGGCTCACTACAACCATAAAAACATCACATTAGTATAGTAAATGTCATATTTAAAATATAATAAATCATTTAAATAAATAATTAAAAACATACCAACAAATATAAAATGACCAACATAGAATAAGTGTTCAGCCATATATAAATAATTATATAATAACATATAATGAAAATGTAATAAAAGATACATGCAAATTAAGACTATATACATAAATAATTATATAATGGCATATAATAAAAATGTAATAAAAAGTACATGCAAATTAAGAACATATAGATAAAAAATGAAACTTTGCAAAGGGTATACAAACAGTATCTATTAGAACCTTGTTATTATGAACAATGATTAATTATGAGGGATGAAGACCCAGGGGGAAAGAACGAAGCAGGAGTGAGCCAGAGGGAACTATTTGTATTAAAAGAGCCCAATGAGGACCCACATATGAGTAACTACCAACAATTTTACTTCAAACCTAGGGGGGTAAATACATTGTACATATGAAGATTATCTAAGAAAGACTAATGTGACCGTCAAAGAAGGTTACCAAAGAACATCTATGAATTAGCAAAGTTGATCAATAAATACTGTAAAAACTAAATACCTATTAGGCGTATATATGACCACTCGCTATCACCATGGTGTTATAAGCCACGGTCATATCCTTAAAACACCTTCAATACTCTCTATAAAAACCAAAATATACCATGAATGAAAACTGTTCAAAACATCTATAAAAGAAAGGAAACACCTATAAAAGAAAAATAGTCCATTTGAAAGACGCGACATGCTAGCGACAAAAAATAAAATAAAAGTGTTATACAATTAATATCTAACCAAAAAGCAAAATCGTGTATATCATAGCCTTTAAATACTAAGGGAATTGATTCAAATTCTCTGTATCTACTTAATACGTGTATAAAATTGTATAAAAAAAAAGAGAAGAGCATTTGTGGAAACCGGCATTCATACCTCGACTAAACCGTCTGTGTCCATACACAAAATCTATTATCTAAAACATAAATCGAAGGCAATGCCGACTGTACCATGTGAGTTAAAAACATTCATGAACAAAACTGTATTTACTTGATAGATGTATAAAAGAGAGCATCTGTGGAAACTGGCATTTATACCTCGACTAAACCGTCTGTGTCCATATACAAATTCTAGTATCTAAAACATAAATCGAAGGGCAATGCCGACTAAAAAATCATACCATGTGGGTTAAAACCATTCATAAACAAAAACTGCAAACACTAAGAACTTAAAAAAGGGGGGATTGTAAACCTGAAAATATCTTCTCTGACCACGAGGTCTGCCATCAGGCTGAAACTCACTGTAGATTAGGAAAAACACCAGCACATGCGCCGTATAAACACTTTCTTCAAATGCGGGAAAAATGACTTTGGCTATCGGAAAATCTGACATAAAACCATAAAGTATGTTCCAATCTGTTTGATATGCAATGAACAACTTATTTCAAATGTTAATTCTAGTCTATTATGATTGCATACTACTTTGTAACAAATAGCGCGATCGTGTTATATATACTGTTTCTGTGTATAGCCACATTGCTCGTTCCATAATACTATAAGGCGCAGAGGATTTTAAGCTGCATAGGAATCACCATCAGGCTAAGTAAACTTATCCCGTTGCCAAAAAACTTCTAAATTGAAACAGTATTATCAACCATAAAAATTATTATCTATTGTGTCAAATGAAAACAAAAACAAAAAAAAAAAATAGAAACCCAATGTTAAATTAACCCTGTATACACCACTATCTCTTAAAAATAAGTAATGTCATAAAAATCTTGTACCACAATCCAACAACACAATATCCTACTTGAAATGGAAACCTAATAAAAATGTAAAATGAATGAAAAGGTATGTTATGTTATATATATATATATATAATATAGTTCAATAATGTTATGTATATTGTAATACCTTTATACTATTATCTGCATTACAATACCTGTAATAATGTAATCTAGTTCATAAAGTTCTGAATTATATGTATTGATATTTGATTTGTTATAATGTAAAATGTTCCTAGTTATACTGTAATACCTAGTCCTTAAAGTTCAATGTACCTGTTCTATTTGTTATAATGTAAACCGCTGCTGATCCTTGGAAGCAGCGGTATATAAAAGCTGTCCAAATAAATAAATTAAATAAATAAATAAATAAATAAACATTAAAAACAGAGGCATACCATGTGTATATAACAAAATGTAAAAAATAAAACCAAAAACACAGAAACACAGAGTGTAATCTTATAAATCAAAACATATAAAAATATTATTTGTCAAACCTATGCTGGTAAAAAACCTAAAAGAGAACATTACAAGAAAACAGAAAAATCTTTATCCAAATTTAAACCATATGATATCATTGTATTAAGCCAAAAAATGTATCGCTGCTGTAATCTTAAAATGGTTTTGTCAATGTCTCCACCTCTCCAATTAAGTTTTACTTTTCTAATAACAAAAAAATTTAAATCCGATAGTTTATGTCCCATCTCTAACCAATGTGGTACCAGTGGTTTATCTACTAACTTTCTTTTTATGCAACTCTTATGTTCAATAATATGTATACGTAATACGTATGCTGCGTATAGTCTTGTCAATATAAAGCTTATTGCATGGACACTGAATGACATAAATAACATGTGATGTGTCACAATTCGAAAAGTCTTCAATGAAAAACTTTTTTTGCGTGGTGGGATGAATAAAGACATTCCGTACTAGCAGTACATGTAGACAAACTGAATAATGTCCACACTGAAATTGTCCTTTGTACTTGGATAACATTTTCCGTTCCATTAGGGCTGAAGGACCTAATAAATTCTGGAGATTGACATTACGTTTGTGGGCTATTATAAGAGAAGTGTCTTGAAAACCAGGAATGGCCTGTATGAGATGCCATTCTTTCTTAAGTATTTTTGTAATATTGTGAGACTGTAATGAATATAAAAGAGGACACACTATGTTTGTTTGTGCTTTTCTACTCTGTGGCTTCAACAATACATTGCGAGATGAATCTCGGGCTCTTATATAAGCGTTTCCAATGTAACGATTGGGGTACTGTCATATTCTAAACCTTTCTTTCATATATGCAGCCTGTTGTTCAAAGTCGTCCATGGTCGTACACACCCTCTTCACTCTCAGAAATTGTCCCACTGGTAAATTATTTTTTAATACTGGATTATGAAAGCTAGTATAATGTAATAACTGATTCCTGTCAGTAGGCTTTCTGTATAAAGTCGTGATGAGTTTATTTCCTTCTTTTTTAATCATAAGGTCCAAATAAGGGATCTATACATTATCATAAGTAATTTGGAACCATAAATTATCATCTAATTCATTAATCCATATATTAAATTCAGAAAGTTGATCCATAGACCCATTCTATATTATTGGGGAGGGGTGGCCTGCACAGAGCGACAGGTGCTCCTACTCTTGCCATCTTGCTGGGCAGACTAGATGGACCATTTATTTATTTTATTTTATTTAACAGTATTTCTAAACCGCCTTATCATAATAATCAAGGTGGTATCACAGCAAACAATCTGGTAGTGTGAGTGTGTTATACATGCAGTGAGGGTGAAAATTTAGTTGGGTGCGTGTTGTGTTGTGTGCTAGATTAGTTTGAGTTATGTACAATGTGGGCTATATACAGTGGTGCTAAAAACATCTTATATACATACAGTGTTAGGCGGTGACGTGTGCTGATATACAGCTATTTAGACTATGTGATGTGTCCATAGTGTTCTATGAACAGCATGGTTTTCAGCTGTTTCCTAAAGTCCTTGAGGTCTGTAGTTGCCCTCAAATCGTCCGGTAGTTTGTTCCATATTGTTGGAGCAGCCATGGAGAGTGCTCGGTCTGTTGTGTCCTTGCGTGTGTGTTTGTATTCACTTGGGGTGCTGACTCGGTTGTGAGTTTGTTTTCTTCTTGGACGTGTACTGGTGTCCGGTTGTATGAGGGTGTGCAGGCTGTTGGCTGATGTGTGCTGTTTTATCTTGTATAGGTTTATGATAGTTTTGTATCTGATGCGTGCACTGATTGGAAGCCAGTGTAAGTCCTTTAAGGTGGGTGTGATGTGCTCCTGTCTTGCAGTTCCGGATATGATTCGTGCTGCGGTGTTTTGTGCCAGTTGGAGTGGTTTGATGGCTTGTTTCTGTAGACCAATGTTCCCTCTAATTTTCTGTAGGCTGTGTGCGCATAAAATATCAGCCGTGTGCAGCTTTTGAAGGAAGGTTAAATTTTTGTGCGCCACATAACACTCGGAGTTATATACTTTAAAATTTGACTACACGTCAGAATACAGTATGTACACCACATTGATTTTAATCAAATTAAATGAAAATAGGCGATTACTAAATGAAGCGGGAAATTTCTAGTAATTACAATCATAATGTTTAAATTTTAAGACGTCTGTGTTGTTTTCTATCAGAAGCAGAGCTGTAATTTTTGTGCGCTGTGTCGTAAAGTATGTGCGCTCGCTCGGCGAGGTGTGTGCGCGCGCACACGCGCACAGCTTAGAGGGAACAGTGCTGTAGACCAAGGTATATCGGATTGCAGAAGTCCAGTAGTGGGGTTATCAGAGCTTGACATACGGTACGGAAGTGTTCTGGGGCGAGGAGTGGTTTCAGTCTCCTGATGATTCGCATCTTGTAGTAGGCTTTTTGTATTGTTTTGCCTATGTGTGGCTTGAGATTGAGTTTATTGTCCAGCGTAACCCCGAGGTATCTCACTTCTGACCTTATTGGTATAGTAGTGTTTTGTATCTTTATATTCGGTGGGTGTATGAAGCTTTGGTTCCGAGTGATGATTAAAGCTTCAGTCTTGTTGTAGTTTATTGCGAGGTTGTTGTCCTGACACCAATTGGTCATTTGTGTAAGGCAGTCTGTTATCTTAGAGAAGTCCGGGGTTGTAGATTGATATCGGGGTGTATATCATGATGTCGTCCGCATAGATTGTGTATTGAATGTTGTTCTCTTTCATGATGTTGCATATTGGTTGGATGTAGATGTTAAATAGGAGTGCTGAGAGCGCAGATCCTTGAGGTACTCCTTGATGGATTTTGATGGGTCGGGAGGTGATGTGTCCCACCTTGACCTGTAGCTGTCTTTTGGTTAGGTACGAGTGGAACCATTTCAGTGTGATGCCGTGTATACCAGTGTTTTTTAGTCTTTCCAGGAGCATGTTGTGGTCCACTGTGTCGAATGCTGAGGAGATGTCTATGAAGATCATTATGATTCCATTCCTGGTATTGTCAATTATTCTTAGGATGCTGTCGAAGAGGTAGATCAGTAGCGTTTCGACACCGTGGTTGGGACGAAATCCGTGTTGGTTGTCGTCGAGTGTTTCATGTTTGTCGATGTGATCCTGAAGTTGTAGTTGAACCACTTTTTCAATGATTTTTGCGAGGAAGGGTATGCTGGAGATTGGTCGGTACGCTGCTGGATCTTTTTTGTCGAGAGTTGTTTTCTTTGTGATTGGTCTTACTGATGCAAGTTTTAGTTGCTTTGGCATGATTCCTTGAGTGAGTGAGTCGTGTACTATTTTATGTATGGTGGGGATGAGGCTTGATTTGGTGGCTTTGACCCATGACACTGGGCATGGGTCTGTAGGAGCGGTGCTAGTGTTGATTGTAGAGATGATGTGGGATATCTGTTCTGTTGAGGGTGAGGAGAATGTGCCCCAGGTTTTGGGGTATACGTCCGTTCTTGTGGTTCTACTAGGCGTTGTTTGTTCTGTGGAGTGAAATTTCTCTTTGATGTGGTCGGCGAATTCCTGTGGATCAATTTGTGCTTCCCCTTCAGTTGTTTGCTCTTTTGTGAGGATCTTTACTATTTCAAAAAGCTCTCTGGGTTTGTTGATGGAGGTATTTATCATGTTTGTGTGGAATTCCCTCTTTGATTGGTTGATGTGTTCATTGTATTGCTTTTGCTTCGCTGGTCTTTATCTGCCATCATTTACTATGTTACTATAACCATAATATCATCTATGTAGCATATCCATAACCTGACCTTATCTCTAAAAGGGTGATCTTTTAAAAAATTCTCCTCAAACTGGAACATATATAAATTAGCAATGCCAAGGGCCATGGACGACCCCATTGCAATGCCCTTGATTTGTTGGTAAAACAGATCTCTAAAACAAAAAAAGTTTTTACATAATGCTATTTCAACCAATGATAAAAGAAATGCAATTGGAATGCGCCTGTGGTCTTGTCTAGTCAGAAGACATTGTTCAATGAGGTCTAATGCTTTAGATTATGGTACATTTGTATATAATGATTCCACATCTAATGTAACTAGGATAATGTCAGGACCCAGATCTTGTAGTGAAGAGAGAATTTCTATCACATGAGAGGAATCACGAACATAGGACCACATATTAATAACAAATGGTCATAAAATCACATCTAATAGCTGAGAAATCGGCTCTAATAGAGACCCTATGACTGACACAATGGGACGACCAGGTGGATTGCTCAAAGATTTATGTATTTTTGGAATAATGTAGATTGTTGGCGTAATTGGTTTATCCACCATTAAAAAGTCTCTCTCCTTCTTCGTGATATATCCTATCTCATAAGCAGTCATAACCAAGTTATCAATACTACTTTTCAATCTTTCTGTAGGGTCGCCATCTAATCTAAAATAAAAAGACTTGTCATTGAGTTGTCTATTAACCTCTTCCATATTGTGGTAAGGAGAGTGCAGCACAGCCCTGGAAAACAGAAAAAAATGAAACGTTTTCTTCTGTGTGGGGGAAGGACTCACCAAAACACATGTTCCAGAAGGAAGGTAGTGGAAAAAACCACACTTCAAAAGCCAGGCTCAGACCACACCCAGACTCCATTATTAGAGACAGGAAACACCTGTGGGTGGGGCCAGGAGAGGAACGTCACTTTCAAACATTTAAGCTCACACGAACACAGAGCAAGGGAGGAAGTGAAAGCAGAACTCGAGGTGAAGACTTCAGAAAGAGTTCAAGCAGGAACAGAAACGGAAAGGGAACACAAGGCAGCAGGTGCAGTTCAGGCAACAGATTCAGTTGGAGACACGGGAACAGCTTCAGAGACAGCAGTTTTGAAGGAGCCAGAACCAGGGCTAATCACACTCCTTCCAGGAGAGAGGAAGTGAGAAGGCTGGCTGTAAGTAAGCTAGAGCAAGAAGTCTCAGACCAGACTGAAGAGGAACAAATCTTCAGTGCTGGAAAGCCTAGAGGGTCTGGAAACAGACACTGCAGTGATTCCCAAGGCAGCTCTGATTCAGACGACGCTACTTCCTGGAAAAGCCCATGCTGTAGGAGATTCACAGCCAAGCTCAGAGGTAGGAGAGAAAAGTCTGTGGGGGGTTAAGGAATATAACCCAGAATCAGAGATAAGCTTACAAGATTCTGAGGAAGAAATTGTATCTTGTAGAAAGCCTGCCAGGAAGAATGTTCCTAAAGATAAGCTGAGAGAGACAAAGCCTTTAAAGGGTTTATTAAAGGGGAAGAAGTTTCATAGCTATATTACAAACCCAGAAGGGGGAAGGAAAGCTCAGTGGGAAAGACTGTTCAGACTTTTAAAAGAAGTCAAACTTGAAATTCCCGAGCCTGTTTTAAACCCGGTGACATGTAATGCAGAGGAGGAAGACATGGAAATAGAACCTGGTGGAGAGGAACAGGATTCCACAGACTCATTGATGGAATGCTCTTTCTGCATGACTTCAGATTAAGGAAAGCTTAACGGTTTAACTGAGAGGGAAATCCAGAAAACCGTTTATCCTGATTTTTGTATACAGGAAGCTTAGGAGAGAGAGAAAGAACTCTCAGGGTTAAAGCACCAACAATATCTGTGCTGAAGTGAATGTTTTAATGCAGCAATTTTCTAGTATTTGTGCTGACAAGCAGAAGATGTCCGTAGCTAAAACTTTAAGCTGTTGAAGGAAGCTGTAGGTTTGCTGGACTCTGCTAATTGCCATTACTTTCAACGGTGTTTGTTTTTGGAAAAGAAGTTCCTCTGTTAAGCTGCTGGAAGAAACAGTTTGTTTATAGCACGGCTGAAATAGTTTGGTGACAAAGTTTTGATTTGGATGGAGAAAATAACCTTTTTTCTGTTATGGTGTTCAAGATTTTCTGCAAAAGGCCTGTTTGCAAAGAAACATAGAAACATGATGACAGAAAAGACCACATAGCCTATCTAGTCTGTCCTTCCGTAACAACAACTACAACAGTCCACTTTTTACCTTTAGAGATCCTCTGTGTTGGTCCCAGGCTTTTTTGAATTCAGTTACTGTCCTCATCTCTACCACCTCCACTGGGAGACTATTCCATGGATCCACTACTCTTTCTGTAAAGAAATATTTCCGCATATCACTCCTGAATCTATCTCCCTTCACCCTCATCCCATGTCCCCTCGTAGCAGAACTTGCTTTCAATTGAAAGAGGCTCTCTCCCTGAACATTTATGCCACGGAGGTATTTAAACATCTCAATCATATCACCTCTATCCCGCCTTTCCTCTAAGGTGTACATATTAAGATCCTTAAGTCTGTCCTCATATGCTTTATAATGAAGCCCATTAATCATTTTAGTAGCAACCCTCTGCACCGACTCCATCCTGTTCACATCCTTTTAAAGGTGCGGTCTCCAGAATTGCACACCATACTCCAAATGAGGTCGCACCAAAGACTTATACAGAGGCATTATCACCTCCTTTTTTCTGCTAGCCATTCCTATCCGTATGCACCCAAGCATCCTTCTAGCTTTTGCCGTCGCCTTTTCTACCTGTTTAGCTACTTTAAGATCATCAGACACAACCATGCCTAGGTCCCGCTCTTCTTTAGTGGACAAAAGTACTTCACCTCCTATACTGTATTGCTCCCTTGGATTGCTGCAGCCCAAATGCATGACCTTACATTTTTTAACATTAAATCCCAGTTGCCAAATTCTAGACCATTCTTCAAGCTTAGCTAGATCCCTCCTCATGTTATCTACCTGTTTTACTGTTAGCACAAATCACGAAATTGAGATGTGCAACTCTTATGTTCATTGTAAACCGCACTGATGTCGAATAGCGCGGTATAAAAGAGACTACAAATAAATAAATAAATAAATAAATCTACACCTTCCTGGGTGTCTACTCTATTGCAGATTTTGGTATCATCCGCAAAGAGGCAAACCTTACCCGACAGCCCTTCCGCTATATCACTAACAAAGATGTTAAAAAGAATCGGACCAAGGACAGATCCCTGGGGCACACCACTGGTAACATCCTTCTCCTCAGAGTGAGCTCCATTTACTTTGTCGCCTCCCACCCAACCAATTTCTAACCCAAGCAGTAACTTTAGGGTCCAGTTTGTTTATAAGTCGCCTGTGAGGAACAGTGTCAAAGGCTTTACTGAAATCTAAATACACCACATCTAGAGCTCTCCCTCGGTCCAACTCCCTGGTCACCCAGTCAAAGAAATCAATCAGATTTGTCTGACAAGACCTGCCTCTGGTGAATCCATGCTGCCTCGGATCCTGTAATCCGCTGGACTCCAGAAACCTCACTATTTTCTCTTTCAGCAGCGTTTCCAATAATTTACTCACCACCGAAGTTAAACTAACTGGCCTTTCAGCCACATCCTTACTTCTGCTTTTGTGTAAAGGCACCACATGAGCCTCTCTCCAGTCCTTTGGCACCACTCCCGACTCCAACGAGGCATTGAAAAGGTCAGTCAGTGGAGTTGCTAGAACGTCCCCAAGTTCCCTCAGTATTCTAGGGTGTATCCCATCCTGTCCCATCACTTTGTCTACTTTAAGTTGAGCTAGTTTCTCACGAACACAGTCTTCTGAAAATTGTTCAAGATGTCCCTCGCCTCTGTTCTTATTTGTGGGTGTTTTCTGAGGTCCTGCTCCTGGTTCTTCATCTGTGTACACAGAACAAAAATATTTGTTAAGCAATTCCGCTTTATCCTTATCAGCTTCTACATATTCCCCCCCTGCACCCTTGAGTCTGACAATACCACTTTTGCCCTTCCTCTTCTCACTAATATATCTGAAAAATGTCTTATCCCCCCATTTTATTGCATTGGCTATTTCCTCCTCCTTTTGAATCTTTGCCATCTTGACTACTTTGCTAGCTTCTCTAGGTTTTCCCAAATACAGATGCCTGTCTTCCTCTCTCTGTGATCTCTTGTATTTCATGAAGGCCCCCCTCTTTTTCTTCACTTTTTCAGCTACTTCCTTCGAAAACCATAGCGGTCTCCTGTTCCTTTTGCCTTTATTTACCATTTTAACAAAAAGGTTGGTTGCCTTTAAAATACCCCCTTTCAGTTTTGCCCACTGTTTTTCTACATCCCCCAGCTGTTCCCATCCCACTAACGACTCCCTGAGGTATTGGCCCATCTTCGCAAAGTTAGTCTTCCTAAAGTCTAAGATCCTCACCTTGGAATGGACTCTAACAGCCCTAGTCCTAATACTGAACCACACCATCTGGTGATCACTGGATGCAAAATGATCTCCCATTACAACATCAGAAACACTTTCACCATTAGTAAGCACCAAGTCCAGTATGGCCCCTTCACGTGTGGGGTCTGTTACCAATTGCCTGAATAGTTCTCCCTGTAGAGAATCCAGGATCTCCTTACTTCTAGATGATACTGCAGCCGGAATGTGCCAATCAACATCTGGCATATTGAAATCTCCTATCAGTAGCACTTCCCCTTTCCTAGCAATGCTGCATATGTCTTCAATTAACTCTCTGTCCACCTCTTCCTCTTGTGAGGGAGGTCTGTATATCACACCAATGCAAATAGATTTCTCTTTCCCTCTATCTAGTTTAACCCACAATGCCTCCTCTCTCCCTTTTAAGCTCTGTAATTCCAAAGCTTTAATAGTAGTTTTTACATATAGTGCCACTCCTCCTCCCCTTCTTCCTACCCTGTCCTTTCTGAATAAAGTATAGCCAGGTATAGTTACATCCCAGTCATGGTTTTCTGTGAACCATGTTTCTGTAACTGCCACTAAATCCAAGTCAGCCACTCCCACCAAAGCTTCAACTTCAGGGATCTTATTTCCCATACTGTTGTTGTTGTTGTTAAGTGCCGTCGAGTCGGAGTCGACTCATGGCGACCCTCTGGATAGCTATCCTAAATTGTGTTCGGTCTTCAGTCAGGCGGCTCATTGTTGACAGACTGGTACCCGTAGCTGCTGTTATTGTAGCGATCCATCTCATTGCTGGCCTTCCTCTTTTGCGTTGACCTTCTATCTTGCCAAGCATGATGTCTTTCTCTAATGATCTCTCTCTTCGCATGATGTGTCCGAAGTATGAAAGTCGAAGTCTTGTCATCTGAGCTTCTAAAGAAAGCTTAGGTTTGATCTCCTCTAGTACCGACTGGTTTGTTCTTCGGGCAGTCCATGGTATACACAGTATTCGCCGCCAGCACCATAATTCAAAGGCATCAATTTTCTTCCTGTCTGTCTTTTTCACTGTCCAGCTTTCACATCCATATGATGTTATTGAAAATACCATGGCTTGAACAAGTCGAATCTTTGTATGGAGAGAGACATCTCTGCTCTTGAGAATCTTATCTAGGTCTTTCATAGCCATTCTGCCAAGAGCAATGCGTCGTCTGATTTCTTGACTGCTTGTTGCTTCTTTATTGATAGTTGATCCAAGTAGGTTAAAGTTGTTCACGATTTCAATTTCTTCTCTTTCAACGATGAACCTGTTGATTATGCCAGTTGTCATGATCTTTGTCTTCTTTACATTAAGGTGCAGGCCCATTTTGAGACTATGTTCTTTGATTGTGAGAAGCAAATGTTTCAGATCATCTTCATTTTCAGCCAGTAATGTGGTATCATCAGCATAGCGAAGGTTGTTGATGAGTCTTCCACCAATCTTCACACCTCTGTGGTCTTCATACAGTCCTGCTTCTCTGATGATTTGTTCTGCATATAAATTAAACAGGTAGGGGGAAAGTATGCAGCCTTGTCTTACACCTTTGCTTATTTTAAACCATTCTGTTTCTCCTTGTTCCGTTCGAACTGTTGCTTCTTGATCAATGTACAGATTGCGCAAGAGAACGATCAGGTGTTCTGGTATACCCATGCTTCTTAACGTGGCCCAGAGTTTCTCATGGTTTACACAGTCAAAAGCCTTGCTATAGTCGATAAAGCACAAATAGATATCCTTTTGGTATTCTTTAGTCTTTTCAAGGATCCATCTCACATCCGCAATGATGTCTCTCGTTCCTCGTCCTTTCCTGAACCCTGCTTGCACTTCAGGTAGTTCTTGTTCTAGGTATGGCTGTAGTCTCTTTTGAATAATCTTCAGTAGAATCTTGCTGGCATGTGGGATCAGAGCGATTGTGCGATAATTTCCACAGTCAGTTGGATCACCTTTCTTTAGTATTGGTATAAACACAGATCTTTTCCAGTCAGTTGGCCATGATGTTGTCTTCCATATTTCTTGGCAGAGCCTTGTAAGTACGGTAACAGCTGCATCAGATTGCTGCAATACTTCTATGGGAATGCCATCAATGCCTGGTGCTTTGTTCTTTGATAAGGCTTTCAATGCTGCTTCAACTTCTTCTTTCATCACCAATGGTTCCTGATCATAAGGTATAGGTTGAAACGGCTGTTGGTCCACTTGATCTTTATCATATAAAAACTCTGTATATTCCTTCCACCTTTTCTTGATCTTCTCAGCATCATTCAACATAGAACCTTGAGCATCTTGTAACGTTCCAATTCGAGGCTGGAACTTTTTCTTTAGCTCTCGCAGCTTTAGGAAAGCCGATCTTGTTCTTCCTCTAATAGTTTCTGCTTCTATTTCCTTGCAAGTGTCATTGTAGTACTTTTCCTTGTCCTGTCTTGCTGCACGTTGGAAATCTCTGTTGAGTTCTGAGATTGTCTTTCTTTCTCCTTTGGCTTTAGCTTCTCTGCGTTTCTGGGCAATTTTCAGAGTTTCTTCCGTCATCCATTTTGGCCGTTTTTGCTTTTTCACCTTTTGTAGAGACTTCTCGCTTTCTTCCAGCACAACCTTCTTGACGTCATTCCATAACTCTTCCGGAGCTCTGTCATTTGTATCTAAAGCAGCAAATCGATTTTGCAGGCAGTCTTTAAATTCCAGTGGTATATTCTCAAGGTCATATTTTGCTGCATTCATGAGTGGTTTGCTCTTTTTCAACTTTAGCTTGAGTTTGCATACTAGTAGTTGATGATCTGTACCACAGTCAGCTCCAGGTTTTGTCTTTGTTGATGTTACAGAGCTTTTCCATCGTTGACTTCCACAGATGTAGTCAATTTGATTTTTATACAATCCATTGGGTGAAGTCCATGTGTACAGTCGCCGCTTGTGTTGCTGGAAGAAGGTGTTTGAGATGAATAGATCATTGGTCTTGCAGAATTCTATCAATCTTTCTCCAGCTTCATTTCTGTTGCCAAGTCCATATTTTCCAACTACTTTGCCTTCTTCTTTGTTGCCAACTTTTGCGTTCCAGTCACCCATGACTATCAGGATATCCTGTTTGCATGTTCTGTCAATTTCAGCTTGTACTTGTTCATAGAACTCTTCAATTTCATTCTCTTCTGCAGCTGTTGTTGGGGCATATACTTGAATTATAGTTGTGTTGATAGGCATTCCTCGTAGACGAATAGAGATTAAGCGTTCGCTGACTGCATTGTATTTCATTACAGTTCTTGCAAGTTTCTTCTTTATTATAAATGCAACACCATTTCTTCTTTGTCTTTCATTTCCAGCATAGTAGACCATGTGATCATCTGATGCAAAGTGCCCGATGCCAGTCCATTTCAGTTCGCTGACACCCAACAGATCAAGTTGTACACGTTCCATTTCATTCTTGACCACCTCCAACTTCCCTTGGTTCATGCTTCGTACGTTCCATGTTCCAATGTGTAAGACATCTTTACAGCTTCTGACTCTCATTTCATGCGCAGCTACATCAGCAGTCAGACTTCCCGAGGGCTTTGATCCAACCACATCATAAATGCTGGCTTTACTCTGAAAAGTCTTCAGCTCTTCCCCAGTAGCTAGTTGAGTGCCTTCTGACCTGGGAGTCTCATCTTCCAGCACCATAGCACAATTTGTTTTGTTGTAACTATCCATTGGGTTTTCATGGCAAGATACAGAAGTAGATTGCCGGGCCTTCCTTCCGCGCAGTTTAAGTTTGGTGTTGTTGCCGTTGTCACAGAAATGTGATCCTCCGCCGTCAACACTATCCCATTCTGCTGCTGCCCAGATGGGTGGTTTGTCTTCGTCTGGCACCTCAGCTGAGACCTGTCCATCTTGGGAGACCCTGCCAGTAGTTAAACTACCGATAGTTTAGCTCTCAGCATCACTGATGCACGCAAGCCCTCACAGTACGACAAGCTGCAAACCAAGTGAGAGATTTCCCATACTACGGGTATTAATACACACTGCTTTCCATATGTTACCCCTGTTACCCATTTCCATAAAGGTATTTAATGTATCACCTACCTGGGGGCTTTCACTTACCTGGGGGCTTTCTTCACCCATCCCCAATGAATCTAGTTTAAAGCCCTCTTCAGTAGATTAGCCAGTCTACTACCAAAGATGCGTTGACCTTTCTTGGACAGATGGATGCCATCTCTGCTCTGCAACCCTTGGAACAGCATCCCATGGTCTAGGAAACGAAAACGCTCTCGATGACACCATCCACGCAGCCATGCATTCATCTCCAGGATGCGAGCCTCTCTGCCTTGGCCTTTACCCTCAACAGGGAGGATTGAAGAGAACACCACCTGTGCACCTAACTGCTTCACCCTCTGTCCCAGAGCCATGAAGTCACTTTTGATATGTTCCGAGGTATACCTGGCAGTATCATTTGTTCCAACATGGATTAGCAACATTGGGTAATAGTCAGTGGGCAAACTCTCCGTAACATCTTGGATTTTGGCACCAGGCAGACAGCATACCTCTCTGGACATCAAGTCTGGCCGGCAGATGGACGCCTCAGTACCCCTCAGAAGAGAGTCTCCAACCACCACTACCCTTCGTTTCCTTCTGGTCACTGATTCCGCAAGTTTGGGGTACTTGAACTCTGGTTCTTCCCTTTCCAGGGATGCTTTCACCTCCTCCACTTCCAGGGCTGCATAATGGTTCTTCAATTCAAGGGCTGGAGAAGTTGGATTGGTGATTTTGCAGGCTCTGGTGACTTGTGTCCAACCATCGACATTCTGTTGGCACCCATCTTCTCCTGTGCTGGAGAGCCTGGTTGCTGCAAGAAGCATCTCATCAATGTACTTCTCACTGTCTTGAATGCTCCTCAGCCTCGTCACCTCCTCTCTGAGTTCCTCCACTTGTTTCCTCAGAGCTTCAGCATGCAGGCACCCTGCACATGGAACCGATCCTTCAACTGGCATTAGGACCTCTGTCTGGACCGAGGCAGAAGCTGTAACGGGGGCAACAGCTTTAGCAATACGATTTTTCCCAGCCATTGTTCTGTTTGTGGAGCTTAGGTATCTGTTAAAGCAAAAGAGAGAGATCTACCAAGTACCAGCCGGTTTCCCAGCTGTCCTTTCAGAGAAAAAGCAGTTAAATCTCTTTAATTATATACAAATGTGCTGGTCCAATTCACTGTGATTTGTTAAAGGGGGAGGTGCCCTATAAAGCAAGAATGCTCACTAGGGGTGGGTGGGAGTCGGGGTGGGTAGGGAGGGAACTAACACCTGATTAGGTGTTAGCAGTTTCTAAACCTGAGGAGGTTACTGGAGTTCAGCAACCTACTGTGCTCAAGGAAAGTTCCCCTAAAACAGCAAAAATGAAAGTAACCTTGCTTTAAAAAATATACACAAAACCCTTTTAAGAGCTCCCAGTTAGAGAGCTAGCAATGTAATATAATAAAACAAACAAAGAAACCCTCAAATCCTTACTGTTTGATCTGTGGAGCCCTGGTTAGGAAAGCCTCAAAAGGGCAGGGCACTGGAGCCTTTTATGCAGGCTTCAACTGCACTCAGGAAACAGGCCCACTAACTCCTGACTAGGTGTTAGAAGTTTCTAAACCTGAGGAGGTTACTGGAGTTCAGCAACCTACTGTGCTCAAGGAAAGTTCCCCTAAACAGCAAAAATGAAAGTAACCTTGCTTTAAAAAATATACACAAAACCCTTTTAAGAGCTCCCAGTCAGAGAGCTAGCAATGTAATATAATAAAACAAACAAAGAAACCCTCAAATCCTTACTGTTTGATCTGTGGAGCCCTGGTTAGGAAAGCCTCAAAAGGGCAGGGCACTGGAGCCTTTTATGCAGGCTTCAACTGCACTCAGGAAACAGGCCCACTAACTCCTGATTAGGTGTTAGCAGTTTCTAAACCTGAGGAGGTTACTGGAGTTCAGCAACCTACTGTGCTCAAGGAAAGTTCCCCTAAAACAGCAAAAATGAAAGTAACCTTGCTTTAAAAAATATACACAAAACCCTTTTAAGCCTGACTGTAAAATGATAAAATTGAATAAATTTTTCCTGTGTTGGCCTGAAACCACTTGGACTGTTTTTACACACAACTACACCTCCAGAGGCCTAAACCCTGGAGTTCAAGTAAAAATATAAGATATGTGATGGCCTGCTGCCTTCACTAGGCAACCGCCTAGTAGTGGCGGCGCCACAATATATTTATTTTTGTCTAAAACCACCATAGCATCACCTTTTTTAGCAGGTTTAATAATAATCTCATTATTTTTTTGCAAAGATCTAATGGCCATTTTTTTCACCCTGTGTCAAATTTTGAAAAGGTAATTGTATATTTTCATGGACTTTTTCCACTTGCTGCAACACCACACCTTCGAAAGCTTCAATGAGAGGATCTGTGTGTGAGGGAGGAACCCACTTAGATTTCCTGCTAATGATGGATTTATCTTCTATGGGAACCGCCTGATGGGTGAAAAAATGGTGAATGAGAATTTTCCTAAAGAATTTATACAAATCTACTTGAATTTCAAATGGGTCGTACTTCTTAATGGGAACAAATGATAGGCCTCGTGAGTGTATAATTTGAAATGTTAATGACATTATCAGGTTTCAATATCTCCTCTCGTGGGATTGCTCTACTCCCCACTTATTTATTTATTTAGCTGTATTTATATACCGCTTTTCACCGGGTCAAAGCGGTGTTACATGGGGGTGGGGGAATTAAGTACAAGGGTGGGGCCATCACCAGGGAGGCAACATTGATGATTTTGACATAGGAAAGACTTTGGACATAGGACAAACGTTGGACAAAGACAGGTTAGAGTAGCTTTGCCTCTCCCTTGTCCTCGACCTCGACCCGACCCCTGTAGGGATTGTAATTGTTGTACATCCTGTCTTGATTTAAACCTTGCTCTCTGTCTGGTTCTATTAGTGGTGGTGGACGGGAACGGAAGGAGTCTCATCTGCCCTCCTTCCAAAGTTGATCCATGTTGAAAAAACTTTCTTATTCCCTTTATCTTTTTGATAATCAGGCTTATCATTATGGATCGAAAAAAGTGATGCAGAGGCATCATTATTTTCAACCGATTCACTCCTGCTTCTCTTCTTCTTCTGTTCAAAAGGGGTTTCTTTATTAGGGTCATCTGATAAACTTTCTTTGTGATCAAATAATGTAGATCTCCTCTTGACCCAAATTCTGTCATTTTCCACTTTTTTGCACCAGTGGTATACATATCCAACCCTGTAGTCTTCTTCATCCCTCTTAAATTTCTCCATTTTTTTATTCTTTATTTCTTCCCTATATTGTACAATGCTCTTATTGTAATCCATATGTACCTTGTCAAAATCACTATCACACCCTTTCAACTCATTTAGTTTCTCATCTAGTTCAACTTTAAACAATTCTGATTTTTTATTTGCTGTAGTGATTAACAAAATCATTAGGTCTAGTGAGCACTTATTCAATATTGCAGTCCAGCAATTTACAAAACCTTGTTTGCTTTGGTATAAACCTGGAGCCTTGTTCAATCTCAAACCTCTACGTATGATTTTAGAGTTGCCGCATTCGAGGAGGTAGGCTGCATGTAATTCTCTTACCAACTTCTGTGTTAGCCGCACCACATCTTCCCATTGAGTATATATGTGATCAGTTTTATCTTCATCATATTTCACTAACGAGTCTTGGGATATCAGTTTGTCCAAAACATCCTCCCTGAAGCTGAGAACATCTTTCCAGGAGGAAAACATGCTCTAGATACAAAGTCCAGTAAGCAAAGACAGCACACTGCCACAAAAGCAGCAGGAAAGAACCAGTCCACAATATGCCTGCAATATGCCTGGAAAGAACCAGTCCAGAAATGTGGCAGTGAGGGGGCAAAAAAACCTTTATTGTTCCTTAATCGAGGAAGGTAGCCAGAAAACCCGACACAGGCCATGTTTCATATAATACTTCTTCAGGGGTGATATGCTCACCATAAAAACATCTCATTAGTATAGTAAATGTCATATATTAAAATATAATAAACCATTTAAAACAATAATTAAAAACATACCAACAAATATAAAATGACCAACATAGAATAAGTGTTCAACCATATATAAATAATTATATAATAACATATAATGAAAATGTAATAAAAGATACATGCAAATTAAGACCATATACATAAATAATTATATAATAACATATAATAAAAATGTAATAAAAAGTACATGCAAATTATATGTTATTATATAATTATTTATATATGGTTGAACACTTATTCTATGTTGGTCATTTTATATTTGTTGCTATGTTTTTAATTATTGTTTTAAATGATTTATTATATTTTAATATATGACATTTACTATACTAATGTCATGTTTTTATGGTTGTAGTGAGCCATATCACCCCTGAAGAAGTATTATACGAAACACGGCCTGTGTCGGGTTTTCTGGCTACCTTCCTTGATTAAGATCAATAAAGGGTTGTTTGCCCTCTCACTGCCACATTTCTGGACTGGTTCTTTCCAGGCATATTGCAGGCATATTGTGAACTAATAGGAGTGGAGGAATATCCTAATGGTTAGGGCTCTGGCTTAGGAACCAAAAGCCCGATTTTTGACAGGCATCTACATGGTTTATAGCCTAGTAAACTATGTAGATGCCTTTGTTGGGGATATTCAAATGATAACCAAATGTTTAATGTAATTAACAGTCTATTGTATATAGTTCACAGAAGTTCCATGTAAAAACAGCTCTGTTCATGTTTCCTAAATTGTTCATTGTAAACCGCACCTGATCTTTGGAAGGTCGCGGTATATAAGCAACTGTTAAAATAAATAAATAAAATAAAATATTCAAAGGCACTTACATGGTTAGTGCCATTGGATATCTCCTCCTAGTCCCCTACATGCCCCGCTGCTATCCAGTTAGCATCAGGGCATGTGGGGGTATCCCGGGGCAGAGAATGGCACTAACCAAACAGCAGTGATATTGGATGCTGCCCAGTTAGCGAAATGCACTTTAAAGATAACAGAGGAAAACCCTTGCCTATCTTTAAGGCGAAGATTGCTAACAGGGTAACATCCAATATCACTGCTGCCCGGTTAGCATCGGCAGCTTCTGGCTTTTGTGACAATCACCGGGTATTGCCGCGGCATTGAATATCTAGTTTAGGGGTCGGCAGGGAGGGCTATGTGCTGACAAGGCTCATAGCCCTTCCAAAATCAGCAAAGTTGAATATCAGACCCCAAGAGACCAGGGTTCAATTCCCACTATCACTCCTTGTGTCTTTGAGCAAGTCACTTAATCCTCCATTGCCTCAGAAGAATCCAATCTATCAATGTCCCTATTGACCATTCTTCAAACTGAGCCAGATCCCTTCTCATGTTATCTACTCCTTCCTGGGTGTCTACTCTATTGCAGATTTGGTATTATCTGTAAACAGGCAAACCTTACCCCATAGCCCTTCTGCAATGTCTCTAACAAAGATGTTAAAAAGAATCAAACCAAAAAACGGATCCCTGCGGCACACTACTGGTAACATCCTTCTCCTGAGAGTGAGCTCCATTTATTTGTACCCTTTGTCGCCTCTCACACAACTAATTTCTAACCTAGTCAGTCACTTTAGGCTCCAACCCTAGGGTGCTCAATTTGTTTATAAGTCGCCTGTGTGGAACAGTGTCAAAGGCTTTACAGAAATCTAAATACATCACATCTAGAGCTTTCCCTCGGTCCAACTCTTGGTCACCCAGTCAAAAAAATCAATCTGATTTGTCTGACAAGACCTGCCTTTGGTAAACTCATGCTGTCTCGGATCCTGCAAACCATTGGACTCCAGAAACCTCACTATCCTTTGTTTTATCAGTATTTTCAATAATTTACTCACCACAGAGGTTAGACCAACTGGCCTGCAGTTCTCAACCTCATCCTTACTTCCACTTTTGTGTAAAGGGACCACATGTGCCTTTCTCCAGTCCTCTGGGACCACTCTCGACTCAAGAAGCATTGAAAAGGTCAGTCAATGGAGCCGCTAGAATGCCCCCATGTTCCTTCAATAGTCTTGGATGTATCCCATCCAGTCCTATTGTTTTGTCTACTTTTAGTTTAGCTAGTTCCTCGCGAACACAGTTTTCTGAAAATCGTTCAAGGTCCTCTTCACTTTTTTTCCTATTTGTGGGTGTTTTCTGAGGTCCGGCTCCAGGCCAGCCCTTCTTCTTGAACACAGAACTAAAATATTTGTTAAGCAATTCTTTTTTTTTTTTTTTTTTTTAAGTTTAAATTTCATTTATTGAGAAATTTCAAGGAAAATACAGACACTCTAGTAATTACTAATAACACTACACAGCAAAAGTAAAAATACACACGTGGAGCGTGGAGTGTGAGAGCTGGCCAGTAAGTTGAAGCATGGGTAGACGAAGGAAGCGTCCTCTAAATGTAAGTACTGAGAATTTGTTAAGCAATTCTGCTTTATCCTCTTTATCTTCTACATAATCTCCAGGAACAAGCAGGAATGTAGTCCTCACATATGGGTATCATCGGTACCAACAGAGCCTTTGCGGGAACGCTCCCCAGCGTCCAATAGGAACGCTTTTGGGAGCATCCCTCAGCACATGCACGCTGCCTTCCCGCCTTTCCAACTGTCCCTCTTCAGTTCTTCGTTTTCCGCGGAGTCGACAGGACCTATTCCCTGTCACCACAGAAAATTCCATCTTAAAATTTCTTTCTTGTGGTTGCGTTTGCCTACCACATGACGCATACCAGTACCTCCGGGTTCTTTTCTTTTCATAAAAAAAAAAACCCAACCGTAGACTGTTTCTTTTCAGAAACTTTCCTCTTTGGTGCTAGGCGCCATTTTGGGCATTAGGCCCCATTTTCCTAAATCATGGAAAAGCCAACTAGTGGTTTTAAAAAATGTACTAAGTGTGGCGGTACCATTTCCGTCACTGACACCCATGATTGGTGTCTAAAATGTTTAGGACCTGATCATTCTCCAACTGAATGTCTCTCCTGCATGGGGATGACCAAAAGAGGATGATAGAACCGGGCCGCAAAGCTCGGTACCCTCTTTTCTTCAGATGTCAGATCCATTGCATCAACATCGTCAAGGGCCTCTTCTTCCTCCCATGGATCTCAGGTAACTAAACATAAAAGCCGGTCCTCAAAGGGTAGCTGTCCAGCTAAGCATCGAGAGGACATTGGCATTGCCCTTGAGGGAACCACACCGGCAAAACAGCCCCGGCGGGAGGCTTCGGCTTCAAAAGCATCAATGGTGCTTCAGGATGTTCTCGAGGCCTCAACCTCGCAAGAACTACCTGTGCCATGCTCAGGGGTTCCAGCCGTCCTTACCGGTACCGACACTCAAGCATCAGCAGTGTCGATAGACCAGAGGTTCCTCGCTTTCGAGCGCAGTATCACAGCTCTTCTTTCGGCTTCGGTACCAGTGGTCCCAAGGGCACCGGTGCCGACATCGACACCGATGCCGGTACCGACACCAGTACAGACACCGGTACCGGCCACGGTGGGAACTCTTCCCATGCCATCTCTGGCTGGAGTGGACAAAGCGGTACCGGGATCGTGCTTTGCAAGAGCATCGGGGTCAGGAATACTTTGATTCTTCCGATTCCGAAGACTCTGACAATTCTGCTGGCACTAGAGGGTTTCTCTTAGAAGATCCCTCTTCTCCCCAACGCAGAATGTCACCTCCAGAGGACATGTCATTTCAGGATTTCATCCGTGATATGGCCAAAGGTCTTTCAATCACAGTAGCTCCTGAAGAGGAACCCAGAGCAAAGGAATTGGAAATCCTCCAATATCCTAAAGCTCCTAAGGAGGCAGCTACTCTGCCTATCCATTAAATTATGCATAGCTTGATGCTCAGAATGTGGGAGACACCTCTGACTACTTCTCCTCACTCTAGGAGACTTGATACTATGTATCGAGTTCCACCATGTCCTGGATTTCAGAAAATTCAGCTGCCACACCATTCAATGGTAGTGGAATCAGCCATGCGTAGGATGAAAAGTGCAAAGAGGCATGCATCCAATCCTTCAGGTCATGAATGCAGGACTCTGGATTCTTTTGGACGCAGAACTTTTCAAGCTTCCATGCTTTCAGCTAGGATCAGTTCATATATCCTATATATGGGAATGTTCCTTAAGGAAGTCACAGGAGACTTCGAACTTATGAGCCCATTTCTCCCAAACGATAAGAGACAAGATTTTCTTGCTGTAGTTAAGCATGCTCAAGATGTCTTCAAGTTTGTCAATCGTGCAGCCTTTGACTGCTTCAAATGCATCAGCAGAACTTCTGCTATTGCCATTGGTGCACGACGGATTGCCTGGCTACAGGCATCAGACTTGGAGACTTGGGTACAGGACAAGTTAGGCAACATTCCTTGCACGGGGGAGAATCTCTTCAGCAAGAACTGGCAGGAAAAGGCTAACGAGTTAGATGCTGACAATTCTACCTTAGGTAGTTTGTCAAAGTCTACAGCCACTCCAGCCAAAAGGAAGCCTTATAAAAAACCCTCTTTTAGCAAAAAGAGGAAGATTTATCCTTCCTATACCCAGCAGAGTCAGACTCCAGGTCAGGTTGCCCAAAAGGGACAAACTAGACAGCAAAAGAAACCAAAAGGCCCGAGAGCCCAACCAGCTCTCCAGGTTCAGCCCCCTCAAGGGCTTTGACTCCTTCCTAGAGAGCTTTGCCTTCCTGCCTCTGAGGGGTCCCCAACCCCCCAATATTCCAGGCAGGTTATGCCACTTTGTCAACAGATGGCATCAGATAACAACAGAAAATTGGACTTTGTCCATTGTAGGAGAGGGGTACAAACTTCATTGTCACAGCATACCCCCTCCTACAATTCTAAAGCAATTCAATTCACAAACCTCTGCAGACAATCTGCTAGATCACGAGGTCTCCACACTTCTTGCCCAAGGGGCAATAGAGGAAGTACCCATTTTTCAACAGGGGACAGGGTTCTACTCCCCCTATTTTCTTATTCCAAAGAAAACAGGGGGACACAGACCCATTCTAGACCTCAGAGAATTGAACAAATATCTGTTTCGAGAGAAATTCAAAATGATTTCTCTAGGAACTCTTCTGCCATACCTTCAAAGCCAGGACTGGCTTTGCTCTCTAGACTTAAAGGATGCATACACGCACATTCTCATCCATCCAGATCACAGGAACTTTTTACGTTTCCTTTTCAGGGGAAGACATTTCCAGTACAGGGTTCTTCCTTTTGGTCTGGCTTCAGCACCAAGGGTGTTCACGAAATGCATGGCAGTAGTAGCGGCATTTCTACGAACCCTGGGGATTTTTGTCTTCCCTTACTTAGACGACTACCTCATTCAAGCCTCCACAGTTGCAGAGGCCAGCACTGTACTGTCCCGTACAATGCGAATCCTCCAATACTTGGGATTGGTAATAAACTTCCTGAAGTCTCAACTAGTTCCTTCCCAATGCCTAGAATTCATAGGAGCCTGTCTGGATACCAGACAGGCGCAAGGGCTTTCCTTCCACAAGCCCGGTGTCTTCGCATTGTGCAGCTACCTTCCCAAGCAGCAGGCAAATCCTCCCTCACTGCTCGGGAACTACTGCAGTTACTGGGACACATGGCATCCACAGTTCATGTAGTCCCATATGCTTGCCTCCACATGCGAGCAGCTCAGTGGACCCTCTCCACACAGTGGACACAGGCCACTGGTCATTTTTCGGACAAAATAACAATCTCTCAATGATTAATTTTGTCCCTCCAATGGTGGGAATCGCTAGAAAATCTGAAAGTGGGTTCTCCTTTCCATCAACCCCTCTTTCAGGCCACCCTAGCAACAGATGCATCACAGGTGGGTTGGGGAGCACACCTGAATCATCTCTCTACCCAGGGCACCTGGACTCCACAGGAGGTTGGTTTACACATAAACCTCATGGAATTAAGAGCAATTTATTTAGCTCTTCGAGTGTTCCACGCCCAGCTCAGCTACAAGACAGTCCTAGTCCAGACGGACAATCAGGTAGCCATGTTCTTTGTGAACAAGCAGGGCGGAATGGGCTCTCTGTCGTTATGCAACGAAGCTTTACGACTATGGGCCCTCGCCAGAGAGCATCAAATTCACCTTCTAGTGGTATATCTTCCAGGCATTCAAAACCTTTGGGCAGACAAACTCAGTCGAGTACTGCTACCTCACGAGTGGTAACTCCACCTAGACCAGGTGGCAAAGATATTTCATCTCTGGGGCACTCCAGATATAGACCTCTTTGCAAGTCCACTGAATGCCAAACTTCCCCGGTTCTTTTCCAGGATTCCGGCATACAACTGTCAGGCAAGGGATGCCTTCCTCCTTCACTGGGTTCAGGACTTCCTTTATGCCTTCCCACCCATTCCCCTCATCCCCAAAACACTCTTCAAGCTTCAGAGAGACAGGGGTCACATGATTCTCGTAGCACCACGATGGCCACGCCAAACATGGTATTCCCTGCTTCTGCATCTCTCTCAAGCGGCACCTCTGGAGTTAGGACATGCTCCAGATCTCCTTTCCCAGGAGAACGGGACGCTATGGCACCCGAATCCCCAGTCCCTGCACCTCACGGCCTGGTTGCTGAAGGCTTAGACCTCCAGGATTTCAACCTGTCCCAGCAGGTAAAAGATATCCTTCAGGCTTCTAGGAAACTTTCCACAAGAAGATTTTATGCCTTCAAGTGGAAACGTTTTACTATATGGTGCTCCAAGAGCGGATTAAACCCCCTGGTCATACCCTTAGAATCGATACTAGAGTATCTCCTTCACTTATCGAATTCTGGGTTAAAGATCAATTCGGTAAGAGTCCATCTTAGTGCAATTGCAGCTTCTTATAAGCCTCTAAATGGACAACCAATTTCCTCTCATCCACTCCTATCAAGATTTATGAGAGGCCTTTTATTAACTAAACCTCCCATCAAGCCACCACCGATGGCATGGGTTCTAAATCTAGTTCTCGGGCAGCTCATGAAGCCGCCTTTTGAGCCTTTAGCTACTGCAGCCCTTAGGTTTTTGACCTGGAAGGTCATCTTCCTAATTGCAATCACCTCTCCCGTCGCATCAGTGAATTGCAAGCTTTAGTGGCTGATCCTCCTTATACTAGGTTTCATCATGATAAGGTTGTTCTTCGAACTCACCCACATTTTATGCCAAAGGTGGTTTCGCCTTTTCATTTAAATCAATCAATTTACCTTCCTGTATTTTTTCCAAGGCCTCACGCCTCTAATGCAGAAAGAAACCTTCATACTATGGATTGTAAAAGGGCCTTGGCCTTTTACATACAAAGAACACAGCAACATAGAAAGTCCTCAAAACCTTTTATAGCTTTTGACCCTAGTGATTTGGGACTTCCAGTCTCCAAAAGAACTTTATCTAAATGGATTGCCCAATGCATATCCTTTACTTATGAGAGTAAGGGTCTTCCTCTTCAGGACCATGTCACAGCTCATAATGTGAGAGCCATGGCAGCTTCTATGGCTAATCTCCACTCTGTGTCTATTGATGACATTTGTTGAGCAGCCACCTGGGCTTCGGTACACACCTTCACAGCCCACTACTGCCTAGATAAAGCCTCCCTTTGGGATGCCTTCTTTGGCCAAGCTGTTCTTCAAAATCTCTTTCAAACCTAAACCAACTCCTACCCACCAACCCTGGTGGGATGCCAGAGATCCATGGGAGGAAGGAGTCTCACTTTCGACGGTGGCACCTTCCTGGGGCTATCTCCCTGGCATCTTCAGCTATGGAGTCCCCATATGTGAGGACTACATTCCTGCTTGTTCCTGGAGATAGTGTAGTTACTCACCTGTAACAGGTGATCTCCGGGAACAGCAGGAATTTAGTCCTCACAACCCACCCACCTCCCCTAGGAGTTGTCTCTCTCTCTCTCTTTGTCTCTTTCCTCTCTCCCTCTATCCTTTCACTCAGCTACAAACTTAACTGAAGAAGGACAGTTGGAAAGGCGGGAAGGCAGGGCGCATGTGCTGAGGGATGCTCCCAAAAGTGTTCCTATTGGACGCTGGGGAGCGTTCCTGCGCAGGCTCCATCAGTACCGATGATACCCATATGTGAGGACTAAATTCCTGCTGTTCCCGGAGATCACCTGTTACAGGTGAGTAACTACGCTTTCCTCTCCTTCACTCTTGAGTCTGACAATTCATCTTTTGTACTTCCTTCTCTCATTAACATATCTGAAAAAGGCTTATCCCCCCATTTTATTGCATAGGCTATTTCTTCTCCTTTTTGTATCTTTGCTTTCCTGACTACTTTCCTAGCTTCTCTAAGTTTTTCCAAATATTGATGTTTGTCTTCGTCTTTCTGTGATGTCTTGTATTTTATGAAGGCTCTCTCTTTTTCTTCACCTTTTTGACTACTTCTTTTGAGAACCATAGTGGCGTCCTTTTCCTTATACATTTATTTACCTTTCTAACAAAAAGGTTTGTTGCCCTTAAAATATTCCCTTTCAGTCTTACCCACTGTTTTTCTACATCCCCCAGCTGTTCCCATCCCACTAATGACTCCTTGAGGTACTGGCCCATCTTGGCAAAGTTAGTTTTCCTAAAGGCTAAGACCCTTGCTTTTGAATGGATATCAGAAACACTTTCCCCATTGGTAAGCACCAAGTCCAGTATGGCCCCTTCACGTGTAGGTTCTGTTAACATTTGCCTGAATAGTTCTCCCTGTAGAGAATCTTGGATCTTCTTACTCCTAGATGACACTGCAGCAGGGACGCTCTAATTAACATCCGGCATATTGAAATACACCTTTCAGTAGTGCTTCTCCTTTCATGGCAATACTGTGTATGTCTTCTATTAAATCTCTATCCATTTCTTCTTCCTGTGAGAGAGATCTGTATATCACACCAATGCAAATGGATTTCCTTTCCTTCTTTCTAGTTTAACCTACAGTGCCTCCTCGCTCCCTTTTAAGCCCTGTAATTCTATAGCTTTAATATTAGTTTTTACATATAATGCCACTCCTCCTCCCCTTCTTCCTACCCTGTCGTTCCTGAATAAAGTATAGCCCGGTGTAATTATATCCCAGTCTTGGTTGTCTGTGAACCATGTCTCCATAACTACCACTGATTTCAAGTCAGCATCTTCCATTAAAGCCTCAACATCTGGGATCTTATTTCCCATTCTATGGGCATTTATGCACACTGCTTTCCAGATGTTGCCCCTTTACCAATTTCTGCAGAAGTATTTAATGTTTCTTTTTACCTGAGGGCTTTCAATCACCTTGGGACTTTCTTCACCCATCCCCAATGAATCTTGTTTAAAGCCTTCTTTGGTAGGTTAACCAATCTGCTGCAGAAGACACTTCAACCCTTCTTGGACAGGTGGATGCCATCTCTATTCTGCAGCCCTTGGAAAATCATCCCATGGTCCAGAAATCCAAAACACCATCCACACAGCCATGCATTCAGCATGTGAGCTTCTTTGTCTTGGCCTTTACTCTCAACAGGGAGGATTGAAGAGGACACCACCTGTTCAGGTATCTGCTTCACCCTCTGGCCCAGAACCATGAAGTCACTTTTGATACACTTGAAGGGATATCTAGCAATATCATTTGTGTCGACATGGATGAGCAACATTGGATAATAGTCAGTAGGCTTGTTGAGTTTCATCAAACTCTCCATAATATCTTGGATTTTGGCAGCTGGCAGACAGCACACCTCTCTGGACATCAAGTCTGGTTGGCAGATGGACGCCTCAGTATCCCTCAGAAGAGAATCACCAATCACCACTACCCTTTGCTTCCTTGTGGTCACTGATTCCATAACTTTGGGATGCTTGAGCTCTGCTTCTTCTCATTTCTGAAATGCTTTCACCTCCTTCACTTCCAGGGCTGCATACTGGTTCTTTAATTCGAGGGCTGGAGGAGTTGGATTGTTGATTCTGCAGGCTCTAGTGACTCATGTACAACTCTTTTCTTTCTGCGGCCTCCCATCTTCACCTTTGTCAGAGAGCTTGGATGCTGCAAGAACTTGGACTTCTTACTGTCTCAAATGCTTATCAGCCTTACTACCTCTTCTCTGAGTTCCTCTACTTGTTTCATGAGGGCTTCAGCTTTCAGGCATCTTTCACATGGAACCGGTACCTCAACTGGCATTGGGTGTCCATCTGGACAGAGGCAGAAGCTGTAGGGGGCAACAGCTTTGGCAGTACGATTTTTCCCAGTCATCGTTCAGTTGTTGGAGCTTTGGTGCCTGTTGAAGTAAAAAAAAAGGCACCTACCAAAGCCCCTAACTTTTCCTCAGCTGTCCTTTAAGCAAAAAAGCATCTAACCTCTTTTATGTGTGTTATAACAGTGCTGTTCAATGTCCCTGTATGTATCCCTGCTTTCTTGCTAAATAGCTTTTACCTTACACTGGTAAATCTTGATATTATTATTAATTTATTAAATGCTACAAGGCATATGCAGTGTTGTAAAAACACAAAGAAAGACAGCCCCTGCTCAAAGAGCTCATAATCTAAAAGACAAATAGATGTGACAATACAAGAAGCATGAGGTCAAAGGGAAGAGGAGACACAAGGAAACAAAGATCATGGTCCGAAAACAGTCACAAAGAGGTACATTTTTAGCAAGGATTTGAAAAGAGAGAGAGAAGAGACTTGACATAGAGATATGGGAAGCTTATTCCAGGCATAAGGAGCAGCAACGTAAAAGGATATTATGTGAATGAAGTATATAGATTAATGGGTTCCCTTTATAAAATTACCTAGTCAAAGCTCCTTGACGATTGGCAAATTGTTTACTTTTAGTAGATATCCAAATGTGGAACTATTTGCTTCCTAGATTTTCCCTACCAGACACTAAAAATCTGTTGCCTAAGGGGTCTATTCTGTCCCGTGAATAGTTGGGAGGTCCATCCCTGCTATTCGTCCCCCTTGTTGACCCCAGCTAAGCCTCCCCATATGAACAAGGAGTTTGTACAGGGAGGCTTAGATGGGGATGGGAGGGGACAGTGCGGAGGCAGAGTTATGGTGGGCAGTGGGCGATCCATGGCCCTGAACGTACAGGGCCGATTCTGAATTTGGCCCTGTATGTTCAGGGTTGGCAGACTGGACAGGGGACTTATTCCACTTCCGAGGTGGAATAAGTCCCCCTAAACATTGGGGAACGGGAGGCCCGGCAACCGGACACCATTGCACCGTGGCTCCTTTCAGTAGCCTGACTGAGTTAGCCGGGCTTGGCTCAGTACGTACAGACTGATCAGAATAGAGACTGCCCTGCACATACAGACCCTAGATCCGATTCTTATCCCGTGGGGCACGTCTGCCTCTGTGCATCCCGTTCTGACCGGACGCACAGAGGTATGGCGCACACTATGGAATGTGTCTCTAAGTCGTTTATTGAGATTTGTTTCAATTCCTCTGATACCTCACCTCTGAATATCATTTCTGCCATGGGTAAGTTTCCTACATCTTCTTCTTTAAGGACCGAAGCAAAGAATTCATTCAGTCTCTCTGCTATGGCCTTGTCCTCTCTTAGTAGCCCTTTTACCCCTCTATTATCTAATGGTCCAACTGGCTCTCTCACAGGTGTTTGCTATGAATGTATTTGAAAAAGGTTTTATTATATGCTTTTGCTTCCTCGGTAAGCTTCTTTTCAAATTCTGTCTTTGCCTGCCTTACCAATGCCTTGCATTTAACTTGCCAGTACCTATGTTGTTTCTGGTTTTCATCATTTGACTCTTTTTTCCATTTTCTGAAGGATTTTCTCTTAACTGTAAGAGCCTCTTTGACCTCAACTTTAAGCCATACTGGCTGCTGTTTGGCCTTCCTTCTACCTTTCTTAAAGCGTGGAATACATCTGGTCTGGGCTTCCAGGACATTATGGGCCCAAAAGTCAATTAGGCAAGCTATACGCTGCTATGGTGCATAGCCCTGCCTGGTCACCCCTAACTCTAGATATTCAATGCTGTTGGTTCAGCGCAAAGCAGACACCACTGCAGAGTCTAACCAGGTAGCGGTGATATTTTTCGTTTTAGCCATGAATCGCTAACCAAGTAGCAGTGAAATATCACTGCTATCTGGTTAGCAGCAATCTCCACCTCTGCTCAGCCCAGGAACGCCCCCAACAAGCCCCAATGCTTCGAGGCTTGTAGGGGACATAGACGGGGATATTCAGGTGCTGTTGAATATCCACGTTTAAGGCATTTACACAGTTTACTGGGCTGTAAACTGTGTAAATGCCTTTCGAATGTCAGGCCCTATGTTTATGTAATGCCCAGGGCTGATGAAGACTCTTAACCTTTGCTATTGCTCGTTTTAGGTTTTTTTAAACCGTTTTCCTTATTTTATCATAGTCTCCTTTTTGAAAGTTAAATGCTAGTGCAGTGGATTTCCTTGTTATCCTCCCACCGTTTATTAAATCAAATGTGATCATGTTATCAGGCATGTCCAACTTCGAACAGGTCGTGATCTACTTTTTCCGGCCAAAAGTGCCGGTGATCTACCACCATGAAAATTAAGTTTCAAATTAGTTTCAAATTAAATTTTAACCCAATAAAGTTGGAGGATTCCCCCCCCCACCACCATTTTTAATGAACCTTCTGTCGTTTACTTGGATGTGATCAGCTGTTAAGCAAATTAAGCAAAAACAAAACAGAGAGATGAAGATCCAGTAAGAACTGCGAGGGGAAATGGAAAGTACATTTTTTCTTAAAGTTTTATTGAGTAATAACTTTCTTTAACTGTCTTAATAACTTTCCTTAACTTTTATTGAGTAATTTGTGTTAAATTTAGGTCAAGTATTGATCCAGGCTGATCTTGCACAATCTTTAATATTTCTCTCTTGCTCATTAGTGAGACGTCTGAGCCTGCATTTCATCCACCAGCTTTTTGCAGTTGGGTGAATATTGCGTGAGGGCCAGTCTCAGGGAATCCTGGAGATGTTCATGTTGGAAAGTTGTGTACTCTTTGTCATTTTCAGATGGGAAAACGCAGCTTCACACAAATAAGTTGAACCGAAACAGGAGTGTACAGCTTCACTGCATCTTCTCAAGTTGGGAAATTTGTCTCTAGGCACTAGCTTCCAAAACGATTCTTGCTCAGCACGGGTCTTGAGAAAAATGTCATTTTAAAGGTTAATATTTTGTTTTCAAGAGATGTCTTGTTCAATGAGTAATTTTTACTGATAGCAGCTGCAGTTTCTTTAATGTCCACATCTACTTTGAATGGGTATGACAAGTACTCCAGAACTGTTCCAATTTTTTGGAAGTCACAGAATCTATTTTCGAATTCCTGGATAACAGAACAGATTTCTGTCACATACTTCTCGTTCTGAAAAACAAAATTTGGATATTGTCCCAGATGGTCCTGCTTATTAGGAAAATGATCAAAAGTGTTTGCAAGGTCAGTTATCATTAGCTCAAATTTGCTCTTGTAGGATGAAACTATACTCATCATCTCACCAATGCATTTGTTTTTACCTTGTAGTTCAAGGTTCATAACACTTAGTTTGCCTGTAAAGTCAGCGAGAAATGCCAGATCACATAACCACTCCTCATCTTCCAACTCTGCTTGATCATCTCCCCTCTCCTTCAAAAAACTTCTTATTTCATTCAGCAAATCACGAAATCTTTGCAGAAATTTGTGCGTACTTAGCCACCTTACATCTGTGTGGAAAATAATTTCCGCTGCCCCTTCATCAAGAGGGGTAGCGTCGTCTTTGAAGTGATCTTCCACGAACTGAATTTACAATTTTGAAAGTGATGTCCATGACAGTCTTTGTATTGAGTCTCTTGCTTGCCAAAACTTGCTAGTGAATGATGCAGTGGTAAGAAAGGAAATCTGGGAAGTCATCATGCTGTCTACAGAGGGCTATGAAACCGTTAATCTCACCTGTCATTGCTCTTACTCCATCAGCAGTGATGGAAACAAGTCTATGCAATGAAAGATTACAATTTGTCACAAAAGAATGGAAAGAACTGAATATTTCCTGACCGGTAGTTCTTCCTTTTAAAGAAATCATTCCAAGTACAGTAGTTCTTTAACACTGAAGTCTTCAAAAACCATCCGGATAAAGACTAGTAAGTGGGCTATGTCTCTTGTGTCTGTAGAAACCCAGTAGAATTCGTGGTATGAAGGAAGGGAAGATTTTATTTCGCACAACTTAAGCCTAAAAGCCCGACACAGGCCGTGTTTCGAATCCTTCTTCGTCAGGGGGATTCAGGCACACTATATCCATGGGTACATGAACAAATAATGATTAAAAACATATACATAAATAAAACATTTGAATAGGTAAATAAAACAGAATAATAAAAATGAAAATAAAACATTTCAAACAATCACAATAAATAATCATAAAAAATTATAAAAAATAATAATGATAGATCAAATGTAGTAATAAATACAAATTAATAAAATCAATAAAAATGTGTTGGAATGCCAAACAAATGAATATCATCATCAAATATATATTGATAAGAACATCAACCGTAAAATCAATGAGAAACGTGTATAAAGGGACAAAAAGGGGCTGTGTGACCATTACATAAAACCAATACTAAAAACAAACATACCTTAACAGTGAACTCTAAATGATTTTATACATTTCTTGCTAGGGAGGAAGAAAAACAGGACATAAATGTAATAGGCAGAATAACTGAAAATTTTTAGACAACGAAGCAGGAGTGATGTCAGATAACAGAACCAACTATAAGAGCTATGGAAAATTCAAAAAACGTTCTCTTATGCATGATAAAGTGTGTACATGGGAAACATCCAAAGGATGAGAGACCCTAGACCCATTGGATCTTTAAAATAAAAAGAGGATTTAAACAGCATATGTCAGACACTGCACATAAGGAGCACTATTTGCAATAACTATCAAACATTTAAGTGCTTAAATACCAGCACAGCACAAGAATTCTTCAAAAAGGCAGGGTATTCTACTACCGACCCAATAGATGATAGATAAAGGTTATAATCAACCGGAGTACCCTATTCTGCAGATGGTATATTAGTAAATTTGTAACTGATTATTAGGAAACAATTATGAACAACCATTCAACGGATTACATTATTTTAAGAAAATGCATCATACAACTAAACCTATTTGTCAAAAAATGTGACAAGCACAAATTAAGAACTAAAGTTTAAAATGAAGGAAGCCTGTCTTTATAAAATCTTGTGTAATATTAACCCCAATAAATATATCTTAATTAAATGATTATTATAAAGAGTGCTTAAGGCATCCTGTCAGATCGTGAACGAACCTTTAAACTCAAAAAACTTGATCAGCGCCTTGGGAGGGAACCGTGGCAAAGCCCAATTTTCGTGCTTCAACTCCTCACGAACTCTGATCCGGATCAGCTATGTCCATCAAAGAGTGAACGAAATGTAAGAGGACGCCGGCACCTGCGCGTTGAAAATAAAGACAGCAAACGGTGGGAAAAACTAGAAGCGTTTTGATTGGAGAACCATCAACCAATCAACAGCCAAAAGTTCCCTGTTAGGGTATGTTTGTTTTTAGTATTGGTTTTATGTAATGGTCACACAGCCCCTTTTTGTCCCTTTATACACGTTTCTCATTGATTTTACGGTTGATGTTCTTGTCAATGTATATTTGATGATGATATTTATTTGTTTGGCATTCCAACACATTTTTATTGATTTTATTAATTTGTATTTATTACTACATTTGATCTATGATTATTATTTTTTATAATTTTTTATGATTATTTATTGTGATTGTTTGAAATGTTTTATAACCGAGGCAGGCGGACCCGGTGCTTCGGGCCCCCTTTCTACCCCACCCCCCCAACCCCCTTTCCCCCCTTTCACACCATACAAAAGACACCACACCAAATGTCATGGAATGCCACTGGTCGCAGCTTTATTAAACTTTAACAATTTAACAATAAGCCAACATCATAACCTTGCCAATCGATCAGCATAGCCCGGCCGCACCAGCCATACCTTAGCAAAGTGCCTTGCCACCGCTAATGCTACCACTTGCCCCCCGGCAAGCTTCCTACCCCTTTCCCCCGACTTCGCCATGCTATTAGCAAAAGTCGGGTAGGGTTTGACCGGGTCAGGGGCACCCCGCCCCCGCCCAAGAGTAGCCTGAGGCTCCGGACCCCGGAAACCTCTGGGATCCCGCCACCAGCACAGGCAACAATCTTGTTCCTGTGCCACCCCCCCCAACCCGAAGCTGCGACCAGCGAGCATCTCTACCCAACACATGCTCCAAGGCCTCCTGCCAGTCGTTAAGGAGAAGATCCATCCCGACTGGAGACAAATGCACCCCATCACTCCTATACATCCTGCACACCCCACCTCCACCCACGAATGCATTATCTGGTAACCCCCAGAATCACAAACCCAATGGCCTATCTGTCGGTTAATTTTCGTCAGACCCCGCGACCAACGCCGCTGGCTCCAACAAGCAGGCCTTGGAACAATGTCAGACCACATCAAAATAACCCCAGGAAACATTTGCAACAGCCACCGCAAATCATCCTGCTCCGCCCTGATCAGTTGCCTGCAGGACCAGGAAGCCAAGTCATTACCGCCCAAATGCAAGATCAGCACCGCCGGCGGACGCGACCTCCTCCCGTGGTGATGAAGCAAAGGCAGCAATGTAGTCCCCGCTCGTCCAGCCATGAGACAGTCACCAGTGCAGGGTCGATCCCCAAATTAGCTCCCATCGGCCGCACCGCAGCTCGCTGTCCTGCCCAGTGGAGAAAGGAATGCCCGATCACACAACACGCAGCAGGCTCCACTCCCACATCTTCAAAAGAAATGAACAATTAACATCCCCGACCCCCAGCAACCCACTGCCTTTCAAAGCCGCACATAGCCCCTAAACGCCCGTGAACGCCATCTACCAATGCTCTGAATGACCTGCTCAGGCAACCCAGCCGCAGTCGCGCTAGTGGCCGCCCCAATGCGAAACGAATGCGGTGCAAACTGCAGCGGGTCCTCACCCACAGAACGCAGCACCAACCGCAGAACCGCCGTCACCTGAAAACGTGTCAACACCCACGTGCTCTCGTGAATAAAGAAACCCCCGTTCCGACTGGGACGCACCCGCAGGTACTGTCGCACCACCGCCACCGGGCACGTCACCAAGTCTGAATCCACCTGCAAAAACACCCAGCAACCCTTTCCCCGCTGATTGGTCTTAGATTTTGCCAAAAGGATCCGCAATTGCCCCGGTTCCACGCGGATGTGGTGCCGCTGCAAACCACAAGCGCCACCGATCCTGCCCGAATCCGCAACCAACTCCCCGACCTGAAAAGCCCCGAAAAAGGCAAGACAAAATACCGCCCTAAACATGGAGGCCTCATACCCGGATGCCGCAACCCGCGGCAGAGCCTCGATAAGCCGCACAAGCAACTCATGCGTTATGGGCCGCCGCCTATCCCGAGGAGTCGGGTGAACACGCTCCCACCCCTGCAGCAACCTGTGAGTTAAAAAACCACCGGAATGCGCGCCCCACCCAACCGCACTAGCGAAGAAGTTAAAGCCTGCCAAGTGGGATCGCACTGCCGATCTGGAGAACCCCCTGCCCTTAGCCTCGACAATGTATCGACCAAGCAGGCCGTCCAGCACCCTCCCCGGTTGCCACCCATGACCCCACAAAAATGCAACCACCCTGTCACAACCCCGCTGATAAGCAGACCATGTCCCCGCAGACACCGAACTTCGCAGCAAACTCAGCATCCCCTTTAGCCAATGCTCCATAACTGCTCGGGGACCACAAATCCTTCCTTGTCCGCTTCTGGGGCCAGGGCTCGAAAACGCTCCAACTGAAAACGAGAAAGAGCATCAGCGATCTCGTTAACACTTCCAGGTATGTGCCTAGCCCGTACCGCCACATTCAACTGTAAACATGCAAACAGCACCTCCCTCATTAACCCCGCTACTTGCAAACATCTAGGGGAGTAGCGATTGACCACGCTAACCACCGCTTCATTGTCACACCACCAGAGCACCCGGCAGTTGCGGAGCCTATCCGGCCATAACTCCAGCACCACCCGAAGCGGAAATAGCTTGAGAAAGATGATATTAGCGGTCAACCCTGATATGTGCCAAGATTGTGGCCATCTGTCCACACACCAGGCCCCGCTAAAGTAAACTCCCAACCCCACACCCCCCGCAGCGTCTGTATAGAGCTGCAGATCCACGCTGGAAACCTCCGCCGCCATCAGAACCGAGGTCCCGTTGTAGTCCTCCAAGAAACGACTCCAAACCCTCAAGTCCGCCTTCAGCGATGCAGTGACCCTAATCCGATGGTGCAGCTTCACCACCCCCGCCGTGGAAGCTGCCAACCACCGTGAAAACACCCGTCCCATTGGTATCACCCTGCACGCAAAATTCAAAGACCCCAATAAAACCTGCAACTCCCGTAAGGTAAGCTTGGACGATGCCAGCACATTAGCCACCAAGACCCGTAAATGGGCAATCTTCTCCCGAGGCAAACGAGCCACCATCTCCACCGAGTCGAGCTCCACCCCTAAAAAGGTTATTCTCGTCGTCGGACCCTCAGTTTTGCCGTCCGCCAAAGGGACGCCCAAGTCACGTGCAAGCTCCGCGAACCCCATCAACATCTCCTGGCACTCATCCGACTGAGCCGCACCCACAAACAGAAAATCATCCAAGTAATGCACCATGTTTGTCGAGCCCCTTTTTTGCACCAGTGCCCACTGCAGGAAAGTACTGAACATTTCAAAGTACGCGCAAGAGACAGAGCAACCCATAGGCATGCATTTGTCGAAATAATACTCCCCTTGAAATTGGAAGCCCAACAGAGGAAAAGCAGACGGGTGCACGGGCAACAAGTGAAAGGCTGATTCAATGTCCACCTTAGCCAACAATGCCGACTGCCCCGCATCCCTCACCATCTCCACCGCCCGATCGAAACACGCGTACCGTACCGTGCACAACTCGCGCGGAATGTGGTCGTTCACAGACGCACCCATAGGGCAGGACAAATTATGAATGAGCCTGAACTTCCCCACCTCCTTCTTCGGCACTATGCCCAGCGGAGAAATCACCATGTGTGGAAAAGGCCGAGCACTAAACGGTCCTGCGATTCTACCCAACCGCAACTCCCCCAATAACTTGTCCCGCACCACTGAGGCAAAACGCTGCACCGAAGCCGAATTCCTAGCACTAGGCACGGCCACTACACCTCGAACTGGAATAACAAAACCGAACTGAAACCCGAACCCTAGAACAACCCTATCCCTCCGCCTCGGATAATGACGCAGCCACCCCAGCAGGACATCCACCCGCACCGGCGTCGGCGCCCGACCTCCCTCCACATTAAGGCTTGGAGGCTGCCCCCGAGGCGCCAGTGGAAGCTTTCTTAACACACTTAGTAGCGGAGTGCCCCCTGCCACAAATGGAGCAAAGATGTTTGAACTTGCAGTCGGGGAAAGGACAGGTGGACCTATTGAACCTCCAACAGATGTCGCTGACACCCCCTGCCCCAGCCTTCTGCTGCAAACTGACCGCCCCCGGACGAAAGGAACGAGACACCCCTGCCGGTAGCAACGTCCCGCCCCTCCCCCCACTCCCCCCACCTCCACCCGACCTAGCCGACATTTGGGTCAACCAAAGGTTAATATCCTGCGTGCCCCAGGATAACAATCTATTCTCTTCCATTTTGTCCCTGAACTTTTCGTCATAGTTCAACCACCCCCAACCTTCATGCGTCTGAGACGCCTCCAGTATAGAGTCCGCGTACGCCAGGAGCATTCCATAATGCTCCAGCATGTGATGTCCCCAAACACTGGCGAGCCGCAGAAAGGAACGAGTCCAGTTGACTACGTTGCATGCAACCTTCTTAACCCGCCCCGCCTTCTCGTCCTCCTTCTGCTTTTTCTGACTCTCCCCCGACTGCTTCCTCCCCTCCAAAAGCCGAAAGATATCAATATAGCGCCGCTTCCGAATCTTACGACGACGACGCCTCGGCACCCCTTCCCACAGCTCCAGGTACGCAACCACCGACGGCGCCCCCACCCCCTCCCGAACCCCCGACCCCCCTTCGCTGTTTTCCCCCCGCCGTAACAGCTCCCCCCCAGATGCTGACGACGAATCACCCGAGGATGACGACTCCGAGCTATGACGTCGCCTACAAGAACGCCGCCATTTCTTCCGCGCACCGCCCGTCGATTTCCCCCGACCTTCCTGCCGTGCCAACCCATCACCCAGCAGGCCCGATAACTCACCTGTCACATGACCGTCAGCCCCAGTGCCAACAGCAGTCCCGGCATCCACTTGGTTGACCACCTCGCCGCTCTGGGCCCCCGCAACGCACCTCCTGCGGGATGCCTCCGCAGCAGCCCCTTGTCCATCTGCTGCTCCTCCGCTGTGCTGCGACCATATCTCCCGACCACAGTCACCCGTCCTCCACGCCGGCTGCGCCATCGCTTGCCCCTGCGGAGACATAATAGGGAAAACAGGGGGGGGGGGAACAATCGGGGACCAAGCAGAAGACCATTCCGCTCTAGATGTGCCCTGACCCCCCCCCCAAGCCAATGCTCCCAAGGAGAGGGGTCCCCAGCCGCCATATAGAAACCAGGGCCCAGACCCCAGCCCATGGGGGAGGGGTTCCCCTGAGCTGTACCTGGCTGGAGACCCCCCTCTGCCCCCTCCCCATGACCCCCAAGTCAGCCTCCGACTCACCCCCCAGAACACCCGCCCCCCCAGCCCGCCCAGGCCCCTCCCCTACCACTTCCCCCGCCCCACTAGCCCGCCGAGCCCTCTGAGGGGGCGGATCACACACCCCACTCTTCCGCCCCCTGGCTCTCCCCCCATCAGCCTTTCTTCCCACACCAGCCCCCCCCCGCCCGCCACCCGCACCCCGCGAAGCCCCCCGCCCCCCGACCCAGCCACCAAATGCCCCCTGTCCCCACCAATCCCCCTTCCCCCACCAGTCTCACACCCCTGCTCCACATGGACGGGCGTAGGAGGACGCCCCAATGCCCTTCCCCGCCCCCTCTGCCGCCCCACATTCCCCCTGCACGGCGATATACTAAGCCCACACAACCCTGTCACTCCCAGAACCTAACAAATGCAAAAACCTGTATCCTCAATTCCCTCTGCTGCTGTTTATAATTTTATAATGCTTTTATATATATTGTAACCCCTATAGTCCCAGCAGGGCTGTGGCGTAGGCAGCTAGCCGAGCTATTAGGGCACCTGACCCTTTATATTGGAAATAAGTGTAGTTGTGAGTCCAAGTGGTCAAGGTTTAAAGGATTTTATTTCCCCTCCCGGGGTTTTCGGATTTCCAAAACAGCAACAGAGGAAAACTTAGGATACAAAAACTGATGAAACTTAAAGGTAGCAGACTTGCTTTTAACTATAACAGTCACAGTAAATAGTTATCCCAGGCAGCTGATAATCTCTTCTTATCTTCTATCCCAGTTATAAACCCACTGGTTTGAAAGTTTCATAATAAAGAAGGATTCTCATCAGCTATCATTAGAGAGCATTCCATGTCCTCCAAGCCTAGATTCAAACAGCTATCTTCTGTAATCATTGGCTCTACATCATTATCCTGTGGATAGAAAGTCTGTGTATATTTTAACTCTGTGTCTTCTCCAGAGTTTCTCAAACAGTCTTCATCACAACCAGGCAAGTAACTACCATTCGTTTTATATTGGCAAGGCAGAGAAACCCACTTCCTGGAATAACGTTTCCCTTTGTCAGCTTTAAGCTCTCTGCTCCTCCCATTCACTGGTAGCTCACAGCACTGATCCTTATAGCAAACAGATTTCCCTTTCATCAATCTGTGCCTTGGCTTCTCTAGCATACCGTTGTCAGACTCATCCATACAAACATCTTCAATAACCCAGTCTCTCTCAAAGTTTGGAGACTGTTTTTCATAAGCCTGCCTCTCAGGTACATACGTCTTTCTCACTGGCTCACGTCTCCCACACTCAGCCTGGTGCTGGGGAATTTCTCTTTGTATCAAAGCTGGGTATTTCTTTTGACTAACCTCCCAGGTGAAACCTTTTCTAGTTCCTGGTGTAGAACTCCTTTGTGGTTTCCTGGCTGGAACTTTAGGTGGTTCAAACTCCGTGTCTGAGAAATCAGAGCTTGCCTCAGAGTCAGTCAGCTTTCTTCCCTCATGGCAGCTCCTCACGTTACAGCTCCCTCTGTAACCTCCTCTGAAGTCTCCCGTGTAACTTCCTCTAGAGTTTCCTGTTCCACCGGACCTATCAGGCTCTCCAGCTCTACTTCCTGTTTTCCCTAAGCATTTTTTATACTGCTTTTGGGGTGTGTCTTCCCTCACGTGAAAGTTGCTTTCTCTTTCTAGTGAGAGCTGTTTCTTAACTAGGCACGGCTGCAGATCTCGTGCCTGCCTAGGTTGCTTATGGCAACAGGGATGTTTTTGATCTGTCTGCCTGTCAAAACCCAGCCTGTTTTTATCATGTTTTTGTCTCTCTAAGGCAGGGGACAGATCTGCTGTGTTACAATATATATATATTTTTTAAAGGGTACCCTATCCAGCCCCTGACACAGGCCCAATCAGTCCCCCCACCCACCAGAAGCAGCCCCCTGATGTCCCCCGCGGCCCCGCTCCAAGGCACGCCGGCCCCACCAGAAAGCAACGCCAAGGCTCCACAGAGCCGCTCACAGTCCCCCCGCTGTAACCTCCACTTGCCTGTGCTCGAAGTCCCCGACACCGCCCAGTAAATTCAGCCGCGGTGCCGCCAACGGGAGAAATGAGCTCCGCCGCTCAGGCAAGCTCTTCGAGAGCCCCAAGCTCCTCTGCACCGTCTCCGCACCAAAAGACTGCCACGCCAGGCCTGGACTCCCAGCGCCGCAACCCGAAGTACCAGAGCACCGAAAAATAACAGCCAGCACCACAAGCAGCCCCCGACGAGAAAGACCATGCGGAGGCTGCCGACCAGTGCTCTCACCTCCCCCCACACCACCAAATCCTCCTGATTGGCTCCCGCGCGGCTGCATCCGCCGGGAGACAATGAATTCAAATCACCCTCCCGCGCCCAGCCGAGGCCGCGCGCAGGGTCCCCGCACCGGCCACGCGCCCGGTTAAGGTCGGCCGCCGGGACCCTGCCCACGGCCTCGCTATTTTTCATTTTTATTATTCTGTTTTATTTACCTATTCAAATGTTTTATTGATGTATATGTTTTTAATCATTATTTGTTCATGTACCCATGGATATAGTGTGCCTGAATCCCCCTGACGAAGAAGGATTCAAAACACTGCCTGTGTCGGGCTTTTGGGCTTAAGTTGTGCGAAATAAAATCTTCCCTTCCTTCATACCACGAATTCTACTGGGTTTCTTCTGTTTACATGGTATTGTGCTACCTCGGTGGACTTCTTATGTCTGTAGATTCATCCAGTTGGAGTGAGAAAGCAACACAATTTAAAACATCCTCCAACAATTGTTCAGTTGTGTCTCCACACATCTTTTCTATTCGCCGCATGACGGTGTTTCTTGAAAATTGTACATCTTGAATAGCAGCTATAATCTCTTTCTTATTTTTAAATCCTTCAAAAGGATTGTCAGCTGCTTCAAGAAAACAGTCTTTTACAAATTCCCCTTCAGTGAAAGGTTTGCATTTCTTTGCGATCAGGTTGCTGACCTTGAAGGATGCTGTGGTTGCATTGACCAAATGTGACCCTGGCTTCGCCATCAACTGTTGCTGAGTAGCCAATTTCGATTTAAGTTCTTTGAGTTTCAGTTTACAAATTTCACTTTTGGGTGGAAAATCAGCATTAAACTTATTGCTATGCAGAGCCTTATAATGACGTTCCAGATTACCATTTTTGGGCAAGGATACTGGGGCATTACAAATTAGACAACAACACTTGTCTTTCACCATGATGAAGAAGTAGTCCATTTCCCATTCATCATGAAAGTGGTAGGTTTTGCTCTTCTTTGGAACACTCATCTTCGTTATACTGGGGTGGCTGGATGTAAGAAGGCCAAATCTGCTAAGTTAGTATAAATACTGGCTGAATCTGGTCCAAAACTGTCACTGTCCCAAAGTATTAAAGATCAACAGGAACTGAAGACCTCTGGATGATGTGCAATACAAGGACTGGAGATACCAAAACCACACACGCAGTTCTAAAAGTAAAAATAAGAATTAATCATACTGGCACCGATAATCAAATACCACCAAACAATCATCAAAAAAACCTCAAACACCTGTCCAGCAAACCAGATAAAATCCAATACTGCCAAACAAGTTCAAATACTATCACACGCGATTTAATAAATTCTGCACACAGTGTAGAATCAATGCAAAGGCAAGACGAAATAAAATTGCAGTGTAGAATCAACGCAAAGGCTAGGCAAAATAAAATCGCAGAGGCAAGCAAAGGTCACAGTGGTTTGAACCAATTCGAAGCCAAGGCATAGGCAAGTTAGAACAAAATTGGAAAAACCTGCCAAAATCACCAAATTCTTGACACTTTGTTGTGTCTGCCCAAAAATGTTTAATGAAAGCGAACTATAAAGCGATCAACGACCAGCACACGACACAGCTAATACAGTAAATGTATTCAGGTATAGCCCTGGCGAATGGATATCGCCCGGTATATAACACACTTCTAAGGGGTGTTGGGGCGGGGGCAGGAATGGGTGATTCTGAGAGGCAGGAGACCAGGTATGACACTGGGCCTGTGGCATCTCGTCGCGAGGGGGGGGGCAGCCCCCTGGGGTACCCACAAACTATTGGCACGAAAACAACAAGCGCCCCCAATACAGGCAAGATTCCTGCAAGCAGGGAAAAAAGACAGGCAAAGGATCAGCAGCAGCGGCAAGCCCTTGGCAGACGACCTGCCAGCACGAGCTCTCTCCTAGCGATGGGGCAAGCTACTGGAGAGATGGAGCCAAGTGGGGCTGGCGATCTACCTCTGACCCCCCCGCGTTCTACAGGTAGATCGTGATCTACCTGTTGGACATGCCTGATGATGTTATAATTGCTGTTGCAAAGTGGCCCCAACAACGTTACCTCTTGCACTAGATCTTGTGTTCCGCTAAGAACTAGATCTAAAATAGCTTCCCCTCTAGTCAGTTCCTGAACCAGCTGCTCTATGAAGCAGTCATTTATTTCATCTAGAAACTTTATCTCCCTAGCATGGCCTGATGTAACATTGACCCAGTCAATACAGGGGAAAATGAAATTTCACATTCTATACTTCCTCATGCAAGCTTTCAGTGTGAAGGGTATCACCTTTGGGACATTTGGTCTTGAAAGGAGACCATTATAATATCTCTGTATCCATCCAAAGTGTGACTACACCTTGAGTAGCAAGTGTAGTTCTGGCCACTCAGTCTCCAGAAAGATATAGCAAACTCAGAAAAGATGTAGAGAAAAGTACCTAAAGGGGATGGAGAGGTTTTCTTCTGAAGAAAGGATAATTAAGTTGGGGCTCTTCATCTTGGAGAAGAGAAGGCCTAGAGTGGATATCATAGAAGTTTATGAAATCATGAATGGGATGGGACAGGTAAATAGGAAACAGATGTTTACTTTTTCAAATAGTAGTAAGACTAGGGAACACTTCACAAAACTAATTGCACATTAACAACAAACTGGAGAAAGTATTTTTTCATCTAATTTACAATTAAGCTTTGGAGTTTGTTGCCGGAACATGTGGTCAAGGCAATTAGCATAGCTGGTTTTAAAAGGGGTTTAAACAAGTTTTTGTAGGTAAAATCTATAAACCATTATCCATGCAGACTTGGGAAAGCACCACATTTCTGGATGTGATCAATAGAGAATGAATCTGTTCTTTGGATTCCTGCATGATGCTTGAGACCTGGAATGATCATTGTTGTAGACAGTATGCTGGACTCAATAGATCCTTGGTCTGGCCTGGTATGGAACATCTTATGTTCTTGAGCTTAAAGGCAGTTTTATATAGAGTCAAAGTGATAGTCAATGGAGCCGTAGTTTTAGTCCATGACGAAGCCAAAACTCCACTAGCTTTGTCAACGCCCTCACCACTCGCCTCTATTTTTAGAGGGGCATGGTTATTGGAGGAACCTTCCCCTATCAGCCTTAGCAGCCTATTTCCTTGTGGTGTCTTCTGGGAAATGTAGTACTGCTAAGATATGTTTGTGCTTCAGGTAGAAAGTTGTAGTTAAGGCCACCGAGGTAAGGCATATAACAGAAAATTTATTTCGCACAAAAAGATTCAAAGTACCAGATACAAGATTATTCTTGTAGGATTTGCTCAAAGTACAGCAGATGGTTGGCAAAGTAAACAAAAGAACCCAAATATGGTTGTTTAAAGTCTTCTTACTTTCAGAAGCACAGCCTTTGATAGCAAGGCTGCCACCTTCCTTTTAGTCCTTGCTAATTACAGCATAAAGTCCAAACAAGCTTAATCTTCTGTGGCAGTTTGGCTTCTGTCAGCCTCAATTCCTTCTAGGCTGCATTTCAGGTACAACAGAACTCAAAGCAAGAAGCAAACATTCAGACTGCTATCAAAAACTCTCAACAGGCTTGTCACATAACAGAGGAGCAAAGAAAACCTCTTCTAGCAGGTAAATTGGCTTCTTGCCGTTTCACAGTTCAAACCACAGGTGGATAACAAGCATGAATCACAGCTTCCTGCTTATCCTTAAATTTCAGTAAACTTCCCTTTTAAAAAACATATGGGAATTTACCACCACACTGCCTGTTTCTTATGGTTACCTTTTCAAGGAGGATAATTCTTTCAGGGCTGGCTTTTCCTCAAGACTCCATGTCTAAAGCTTGGCACAGAGAGCAATCCATAAGGATGTCTTCTTCCCCCAACTCTGCCACTGGCTCTCCCAGCTGCATGGGTTCTGACTCACCCACCCGGTCAGACTGCTCAGCTGACAACCTCTCCGGTGCTCTGAGAGCTTCTCCACTTCCTGGCTCCAACCTCTGCTGCCAACCTGTTGCAGGGAATTCAGCTCTCTCAGCTCCTGGTAGCTCGGCTCTTCTGCATGAGTCAGCACCTTCCCTACCTCCTTCTCTTCTCCGGTCTCTGCCTTCTCCTCCCTCTCCTCCTTTCTTCTTGTCTGTATACTCTAGCATAGGCTTATACCTCCAGGGTTCTAGCCCCACCTCCTTCCTTCCCAGGTGTTGGCAATCCCCCTGCCTTCTGGTATTTGAGTAATCAGGGAACTTGTTGAAGTAAGGGTTTTGGACCTCGTGCCCGTAATCTCTCTCTCTTACTCTATTAGACACTGCATGAAACCTGGTCCAGCTGGGGTTTTTCTGGTTCTTAGGTGTGGCTGTGGCTTTCTCACCCTGCACTCCTAAAAGGGGACCCTTTACTAGGGTGAATTCTTTACGTTTCTCAACTCCCCCATACTCAGGATAGATGACCTTGCCACAATGTTCATTCTAGTACTAGTTCCTGAGGAGGATATTGCTTTGTCTTCTCATTCTGCGGATAATGCAGCAAGAGAGTGAGCCCCTAAAGAGAAAAAGAGGAAATACTATTTTGAACAGTTTGTAAAGATCTTTTGTCTATATGACCAAGCCACAAGGTGCAAAGCTAGAGATGCTGTACCTTTTGATTCATACCATAGAAACATGACGACAGAAAAAGACCAATGGCCTATCTAGTCTGTCCTTCCATATCAACAACTACAACAGTCCCATTTTTTCCTTTATAGATCCTCTGTGTTTGTCCCATGCTTTTTTGAATTCAGTTACTGTCCTCTACCACCTCCACTGGGAGACTATTCCATGGATCCACCACTCTTTCCATAAAGAAATATTTCCGCAAATCACTCCTGAATCTATCCCCCTTCACCCTCATCCCATGTCCCCTTGAAAGAGGCTCTCCACCTGAACATTTATGCCACGGAGGTATTTAAACATCTCAATCATATCACCTCTATCCCGCCTTTCCTCTAAGGTGTACAAATTAAGATCCTTAAGTCTGTCCTCATATGCTTTATAATGAAGACCACTAACCATTTTAGTAGCCACCCTCTGCACCGACTCCATCCTGTTTACATCCTTTTGAAGGTGCGGTCTCCAGAATTGCTCCAAATGAGGTCGCACCAAAGACTTATACAGAGGCACTATCACCTCCTTTTTTTGCTAGCCATTCCTCTCCGTATGCACCCAAGCATCCTTCTAGCTTTTGCCGTCACCTTTTCTACCTGTTTAGCTACTTTAAGCTCATCAGACACAACCACGCCTAGGTTCCGCTCTTCTTTAGTGGACAAAAGTACTTCACTCCCTATACTATATTGCTCCCTTGGATTGCTGCAGCTCAAATGCATGACCTTACATTTTTTAACATTAAATCCCAGCTGCCAGATTCTAGACCATTCTTTAAGCTTAGCTAGATCCCTCCTCATGTTTTCTACACCTTCCTGGGTGTCTATTGCAGATTTTGGTATCATCTGCAAAAAGGCAAACCTTACCAGACAGCCATTCCACTATATCACTAACAAAGATGTTAAAAAGAATCGGACCAAGGACAGATCCCTGGGGCACACCACTGGTAACATCCTTCTCCTCAGAGTGAGCCCCATTTACCTGTAACACCCAACCAATTTCTAACCCAAGCAGTAACTTTAGGGTCCATCCCTAGGGTGCTCAGTTTGTTTATATGTCGCCTGTGAGGAACAGTGTCAAAGGCTTTACTGAAATCTAAATACACCACATCTAGCGCTCTCCCTCAGTCCAACTCCCTGGTCACCCAGTCAAAGAAATCAATAGATTTGTCTGACAAGACCTGCCTCTGGTGAATCCATGCTGCCTCGGATCCTGTAATCCGCTGGACTCCAGAAACCTCACTATTTTTTCTTTCAGCAGCGTTTCCAATAATTTACTCACCACCGAAGATAAACTGTAGTTTTCAACCACATCCTTACTTCCGCTTTTGTGTAAAGGCACCACATGAGCCTCTCTCCAGTCCTTTGGCACCACTCCCGACTCTAACGAGGCATTGAAAAGGTCAGTCAGTGGAGCTGCTAGAACGTCCCCAAGTTCCCTCAGTATTTTAGGGTGTATCCCATCCGGTCCCATCACTTTGTCTACTTTAAGTTGAGCTAGTTTCTCACGAGCACAGTCTCTGAAAATTGTTCAAGATGTCCCTCACTTCTGTTCCTGTTTGTGGGTGTTTTCTGAGGTCCTGCTCCCGGTTCTTCATCTGTGAACACAGAACAGAAATATTTGTTAAGCAATTCTGCTTTATCTTCATCAGCTTCTACATATTCTTCCCCTTCACCCTTGAGTCTGACAATACTACTTTTGCCCTTCCTCTTCTCACTAACATATCTGAAAAATGTCTTATCCCCCCATGTTGGATTCTAACAGCCCTAGTCCTAATACTGAATCACACTATCTGGTGATCACTGGATGCAAAATTATCTCCCACTACAACATCAGAAACACTTTCATCATTGGTAAGCACCAAGTCCAGTATGGCCCCTTCACGTGTGCCCATCCTCTTCTCACTAACATATTTGAAAAATGTTGTATCCCCCCATTTTATTGCATTGGCTATTTCCTCCTCTTTTTGAATCTTTGCTTTCCTGACTACTTTGCTAGCTTCTCTAAGTTTTTCCAAATATAGATGCCTGTCTTCCTCTCTCTGTGATCTCTTGTATTTCATGTCTTTACCACAGCTCATCCTGAAGCTTACTATCCCAGGGTTAAATACCTGGAATTCTCCAGGACCAAGCAGGAAGTCAGTCCTCACATATGGGTGACATTGGCGCCGACGTCACCCCCTTGCAGAGCATTTCCCCAGTTTTCAAAGAAAGCCTTTGGGAATGCAGTGCACATGTGCGGTCCCCTTCCCACCCAAGGGTGCCATCTTGCTCAATCTTTATTTTTCCGCGGAGCCCAACGGATGTGAGTTCATGTCACCCAGGAAAAGTTAAATTTTTTCTGCAATTTTCGCTTTTTCTTATCCGGTTCGACACAGGTTCCCCTTCCCGCCTGGGCTCGGTACACCGGTATCGAGTTCGGAGTTTCTTTTTTGTTTTTTGTTCTTTGTGACTAGCGTTCGCGCCTTTTTGGTTATTTTCACTGGCAGCCCGGTCTTTTGACCTTGCAGGGGGGCCCTTTTTTCCCCGATGGCTGCCAGCGTGTTCAAAAAATGTGATCGGTGCAAGAAACTTATGTCTCTCACAACCCACATGACTGCTGCCTCCGATGCCTCGGGCCCGACCATGACCCGCTGGCTGTGGCCCGTGCGACAAAATGTCGTCGAAGGCACTTCGGAGCCGTCAGCATCAGTGAGAGAATTTTTTCAGAGTCCGCGTCCGGCCGGGCCCGGACTTCGTCAGAGGCCTCGACATCTCTGGAGTCTGACCACGAGCACCGTTGTGGTTCCTCTGAGAGGGGATCTCTCACCCGGGAGCACAAAAGGAAGAAGAAGCTCATGAGGGCAGCGTCGGTGGAGGCCCCTGGGTCCTCAAGGGCCAGGTCGCATAGCCCTGAACGCCGCCCCGGGCTCTCGGAGTTGGAGAGGCCATCCAAACTACCTCGCATGGAGCCGGAGTCTGCAAGTCACGTTCTGTTATCCTCATGGACTCTGCTCTGGGAGAGCCGACGTCGGGCCCGACGCCATCGGGGCCCGAGTCGGGGGCTGCTGGGTCTCCTGAGCTTGGACTCAGGCTGACGACCTTGGAAAGAAGCTTGGCTGCCTTCATGGAACAACAGCAGGTGCTGATCACTGGTCTGACCGGTGCATCTGCCCCGACCACCGGGACCTCGACATCCAAGTCGACCCCGGAGACCGAGCCGATCCTTGAGTCCATGAAGTCTCAAGTCGATCCTCGGTCAAGGTCCCCCTCGACCTCCCGTGTGGGGCCAAGGTCGTTGACACCAGTGCCCTCGGCGTTGGGGCAGGACCACATGGCCAGAGCCGTTCGACTCCTCCTCGGGGGAGGCGGTGTTGGAGACGAAGGATGAGGAGTCTCCTGACACCTTCCTGAACCGGTATGGACCATCGAACTCACCGGAGTCTGAGCCTCGGAGATGGTCCCCCCTGGAGGATACCCGGTTCTCGGACTTCGTAAGGGACATGGCCAAGGCTTTGGCATTCCCTGCGGATGCCGAGGAGGAGCCTCGAGCCGAGGAGCTCGATGCCCTCCAGTATGATTTTCCTCCAAAGGAAGCCTTTACTGTACTGGTTCCGCCGATGCTGGAATGGCTGCACTTCTGTATGTGGGAGGCACCGGCCTCGGCACCGGTTTTGAGCAAGCGGGTCAATTCCACTTATCAAGTCTGCAACAGCCCTGGGTTCCAAAAGGCGCAGCTACCGCACAATTCTATGGTTGTGGAATCGGCCATGCACCGCCTGAAGAGTCAGAAGATGCACTCCTTGATGCCCCCCGGCCGGGAGGCCCAGAACCTGGATGCGTTCAGTAGAAAGTGCTTCCAGGGCTTTATGCTATCTTGCCGTGTCCAGACTTACCAGCTGTACATGGACATGTACTTACGGGACCTGGCAAAGGAGATTGCCGGGTTCTCAGCTGGCCTCTCCGAGGAACCTTGCAGAGGTTCAAGACCTTGTCTACAGGGATCCGGGAGTGCTCGAAGTTCATCTCTCGAGCAGCCCATGATGGCTTCGAGGCTTCGGCCCGGGCAGCTGCGGCTGGCATCAGTGCATGCGGTCAGGCCTGGCTATAGTCATCAGACCTGGAGTCATGGGTGCAGGACAAGTTGGTCGATGTCCCATGCCGAGGAGACAACCTCTTCGGTAAGCCCATGACTGAAAAGGCTGCAGAAATCGAGACTGAGACTTTCACCAGGACAAGGCAGTCCAGGAAGACTTCTGCCCCTTCTCAAAAGAAGAAGAGCTCGAGAAAGAAGCCCTTTTTTCCCGAGGAAGATTGCTGCCTACAAAACCTACCCTCAGTATCAGGCCTCTCCAGCTCCCCAACAGGGCCAGCAGGCCAAAGGGCAGGGGCATGGGCCCCGTAGGCAGAAGACCCCCAAGCCTCCAGCTCTGGCTCCTGCACAGCAGAGAGCGGGGTTTTGACTCCCACAGCATAGCCTCTCCTCCACCAGTAGCTCCACTCAGCACACAAGGTCAGCTGACCCTTTACGCCTACAGGTGGCCAGCCATCACAGGGGATACCTGGGTACTGAGCATAGTCCAAAAGGGCTACATGCTCCACTTCCACCAGCTACCCCCTCCTACTTTCCAGGGGAGCCTCCCAGACTCCCTCTACACAGAAACCTCCTCCTTCAGGAGCTGGCAAGTCTTCTAAGGGAACAGGCAGTGGAACTGGTGCCTCACCACCTGACAGGGCAAGGCTTCTACTCCAGGTACTTCCTGGTACCAAAAAAGACAGGAGGCCTCCGGCCTATCCTAGACTTGCAAAACCTAAACAAGTTTCTGGAGAGGGAAAAGTTCAAGATGCTTACCCTTGGAATACTGCTGCCCTACCTCCAGCAGGGAGACTGGCAATGCTCCTTAGACCTATAGGATGCTTATACTCACATCCTCATTCATCCAGACCACAGACAATATCTCAGATTTGTGGTGGGAGGCAACCATTTTCAGTACAGGGTACTTCCCTTTGGCCTAGCCTCTGCCCCCATGGTTTTCACCAAATGCCTGCTGGTGGTGGCGGCTTATCTCAGGAATTAGGGAATTTTTGTCTTCCTATACCTGGACGACTGGCTCATCAGGGGCCAGTCTCTCCAGGAGGCCTGACAAGACACTCTTCGTATTGTCTCTCTTCTTCAGCATCTGGGCTTTGTCATAAACTACCCAAAGTCAACTTTGCTCCCCTCTCAAAACCTAGAGTTTATAGGGGCAAGATTAGACACCCTTCAGGCAAGGGCTTTCTTGCCTGAAGACAGGGCCCACAGACTGATGGACTTCACCATCCAGTTCCAAAACAATTATCAGGTATCCGCCAGGCACTACCTGCGGCTCCTGGGCCACATGGCATCCACTCTACATATGACTGCGAATGCCCATCTGCACATGCGGGCTGCTCAGTGGTGCCTCAGAGCTCAGTGGACACAGGCCACAGGCGACCTCCGAGACAGAGTAAAGGTGTCCAAACCACTTTTGGACTCCTTACTCTGGTGGCTACATCTCCCAAACCTTCTCAGGGGGGGTACCTTTTCAGGCTCCAGCATACACAAGGGTGATGATGACCGATGCTTCCTTAAAGGGCTGGGGTGCACATTGCCAGGGCATGTGCACTCAAGGCCTGTGGTCTCCTGGAGAGGCCACGCAGCAAATCAATCTTCTGGAGCTGCGAGCAATTCGCTTCGCTCTGCAAACATTTTCTCATGCCTTCTCTCACCAGTCTGTCCTAGTTCAGACAGACAATCAAGTGGCAATGTTCTACGTGAACAAACAAGGGGGCACGGGATCCAGCTCCTTTGTCAGGAAGCACTGGACCTCTGCTCCTTTGCGGTCAAACAGGGTATGTTTCTCAAAGCAGTTTACCTGCCTGGTCAGCAGAATTTCCTGGCAGACAAGCTAAGCAGGATCTTCCAGCCTCACAAATGGCAGTTGAATCCATTTATGGTCCTGCAGATCTTCCTCTGCTGGGGACTTCCATCCATCGATCTCTTTGCAAGTCCACTAAACCGTCAGCTGCCCAAGTTCTGCTCCAGACAGCCACATCCCCTGAGGATGGCAGCAGATGCTTTTCTGATCTCATGGTCTACGGGCCTCCTGTATGCGTTTTCTCCCACGCCCCTGGTGGCCCGAACTCTGTTCAAGATTCTCCGGGACAAGGCCTCAGTGATTCTGGTAGCCCCCAGATGGCCGAGACGGCTGTGGTCTCCACTTCTGCTGCAGTTGGAGGTGGAAACTCTGTTCCCTCTGGGGTTGCAACACGATTTCCTGTCTCAAGAGCAGGGTTCCCTTCTTCACCCCAATCTCAGGTCCCTCAACCTGATTGCCTGACTGCTGAAAGGGTAGTGCTAGCTCCCTTACTTCTGCCTAAAGAAGTTGAAGAGGTGATATTGGCCTCTTGGAGGCAGTTCACAAGAAAGTCCTATGCCCTCAAGTGGCGTCGGTTTACGGTGTGGTGTGCTCAGCACAATGAAGATCCTTTCTCTTGCCTTGTGCCAGTAGTACTGCAGTATTTACTTCACCTTTCAGACTTAGGCCTTAAGTCTAATTCTGTTCGGGTCCACCTCAGTGCTTTGTCAGCGCACCACTCACCGGTGGAAGGACAGTCTCTGTCGGTACACCCCTTGGTGTCCAGATTTCTCAGAGGTCTGCTTCTACTCAAGCCTCCGGTTCGTACACCGGCGACTGAATGGGATTTGAACATGGTCTTGCAACAACTTACTCGCCCACCGTTTGAGCCGATGGCTACTTGCCATTTGTGCTTCCTCTCTTGGAAAGCACTCTTCCTTGTGGCTCTTACATCGGCCAGACATGTGAGTGAGCTACAAGCTCTGGTTTCTGATAGACCGTACACATGGTTCTATAGGAACAGGGTGGTTCTATGGACCCGTCCCAACTTCCTCCCTAAAGTGGTCTCCTCTTTCCACCTCAATCAGGAGGCGGTTCTTCCGACCTTTTTTCCAAGGATGCATGCCAGCTGGGCTGAGACAGTCTTGCATACCCTGGACTGTAAGAGGGCGTTGTCCTTTTACATAGAACGTACGCGAGAGCATCGAAGGGCTGCTCAGCTCTTCGTCTCCTTTGACCCTAATAAGATGGGGTTACCTGTCTCCAATCCTACATTGTCCACTTGGGTAGCAGATTGTATTGCCTGGGCGTATAGGGCAGCCGATCTCCCCTTGCAGGGTCGAGTCACGGCCCACTGTGTCAGGGCGAAAGCCACCTCAGTAGCTCATCTCCGCTCTGTTCTGTTGGCAGACATCTGCCGGGCCACAACTTGGTCTTCAAGCCAGACTTTTGCAGCCCATTACTGCCTGGAGAGAGAGTCCCGGAGGGACAGTGCTTTCGGATAGGCGGTACTCCGTAATCTCTTTGAGGTTTAGGCAACTCCTACCCTCTGGTCCTTGTGTTGGGCTACCGTACGGGGGGCGTTCTCAGAGAAAATTCTTCTCACGGATGCTGAGGCTCTTCAGAGGGAGCCATTTTTATCAGCTTGGGTTCCCGGTAGCCTAGAGCTGGGGAGTCCCATATGTGAGGACTGACTTCCTGTTTGGTCCTGGAGAAAGAGTAGTTACTCACCTGTAACAGGTGTTCTCCAGGAGCAGCAGGAATCAGTCCTCACGACCCTCCCTCCTCCCCTGAAGTTGCAGTCATATACTTCATTTTGATTTTTTGCCGTCTTTTAGCTATGTCATCAGGCTGAGCAAGATGGCACCCTTGGGCGGGAAGGGGACCGCGCATGCGCGCTGCATTCCCAAAGGCTTTCTTTGAAAGCTGGGGAAATGCTCCGCACGGGGGCTCCGTCTACGCCGATGTCACCCATATGTGAGGACTGATTCCTGCTGCTCTTGGAGAACACCTGTTACAGGTGAGTAACTACTCTTTCTTTGTTTCTAACAAAAATCTTAGTTGGAAGGGCTATAAGAATTCATGCTTTACATTATATAATGTAAGCAAACACTGGCAAGGAAAACAAAACCAAAAGAAATAACCCTTTGGCACATATTCAAAAATGTATTTCTTCAATCTTCTGTTGAATTATACAGATCTGGAAAATCCACAAATCATATATATATAGGCACATGATACAGTCCTAGTTATAGATATGATTTGGAGGGAATACAAAGTTATGAGAAATTTATCTCTCCGGGTATTGTCAACAATCTATCCTAGAAACTTGAGAAATCCAAACTGTCTAGACAGAATGAATGGCCCCATTATGTCTAACTCTTCCTCTCTATGATCACTAGGTATTGCTCCACTCTCTAACCACAGCAACGTACTCATGCAAAAATCGAGAATGGGTCTCAGACTTGAATCGGGGAAAAGCCTAGGAGGAACTGTGCCTCTATGGCTATTAGACCCCTGCGTTGCATCAATGACCCAATAAATTTCCCGTGTTGATATTACAAAAATTGTTTTCAAACAAACTATCAAACCATCAAAACGTTAATATCAAATGTAGAAATGTTGATAAAAATTCAAAACATAGCAAAACGCTTATCCATTAACTCTTCCTCTCTGCAAGGAGAAAAATGAGCTTGCTAACCTTGTTTAGACATGAGAGGGGAGAGAACCCTAACCAGCAATCTCTTTTTTGGGGCCTGTAGTGGGGGGTGGGAGGGAGAATTCTGTTGCTATGGGAGATTTAGAGAGCTGTAGGGAAAGAGGGAAGTGGACCATCACCGTGTGAAGGTATTTTATAATATTTCAGTGGGTGGAGACAGAGAGGAATAGGATTGAGTCACACTGGATCATCTTATATTATTTTAAAGAATGGAGGGAAGGATGAACAAAAAGGGTCTGGCCATCCCTGGAGGCAGTGTTAGGTTTAAAGCACAAGAAGGAGATAGGGAAGTCCTACAGACCCCAGGGACAATTTTACAAGTTTAAAGAGTGAGAGAAAGGAAGGTCCTGTTCCCTGGAGGCATTTTCTTTTTAAGTTAAAGAGTGAGATGGATGATGACTCCATAAGCTTAGTTCTGTTATTGCAGCACCTACATTTAGCAGGGCAACTTGTCCAGCTACAGTAGCATTGAAAACCAGTGCTATTTGCTATCCATTTAACTTCCTTCACCCCATCCAGAGGCCCATAGGAGACTGAATTCAGGTAGTTAGCCTGATCAGTTTTCAAAAACTTTGATCTCGCACAATCTGGATAGACTCAGCCAACAGCACTTATCCAGATAGCAGGTGCTGCTATCCAGATAAGTGTTTAAGAATATCAGCCTGAATATATTTGAAACATTTAAGTGATAGCACATGTAAGAGTAGATTCTACTGCTAGATCAGTTCTGGAGTTAGACATCCTCTGCTGGAGCTCAGGGCATCTCTTTTATGGAAGAAAGGGCAATGATCTAGAAGGAAATTCCATTACCATGAGGACTATCTTGTCTAAATATGTGAGTGAATATTTAAATATTTACCCTCTCTACCCCAATACTTTAAATATTTGAAAATTCACTTTAGTTGCAAGTTCCACCATGTTTGTACTGTGAAGCAATTCCTACTGATTCTCACAGTATTTCTTTTTCTAAATTTATAACTAAAGCTAGATTTTATAGATTGGATTTGTGGTAGAAGATCCTAAAATGTATTTTTGTCTTTGAATGATATATTTTGAATTTTATTGAGGATGACTCTTCTGTATTTCTTGCTGTCAAACATAGACACTGTTTAATTGAAAATATTTTCCTTTAGGTGATGGCAGACCTCATGTTTAAAAAACAGGATTATGAACAAGCCATACTTCTTTACCGACAACTTCTGGATAAAGTACCGGGTATTACTAAATATATCAGTGTTACATCAGGTTTTGTTTTTTTTTCATAAATCTTCCTGTAATGAACTTAAGGGATTCAGAGCAATTCAGTTCTAGGAGGGCACCTGTGAAAGAAGAGACATACCTTTGCTAGATTAAAAGAATATATTTAATCAAAACAAAAAAGGTTTGGGGACTACCTATATGAAGAGAACTGAATACATTATACCAAAACCCTAGGGAGAGAGTTGAAACAATACAGAGAACATATTTTTTTAAATACTTCATAAAGCAATAATCTCGGCTTCAGCCTTAGCCTGTAGGCACATCTTATTGTCTGTTCTTCAGGGGGGAACAGAAGAAGAGGCAAAATTTCTGTGCACCTCCTCTCCCTACCAGATAGGAGTAGAAGATTAATCTTAGGGGTAGAGCAGTAGGCTGAGCAAGGGGAAGTAAGGGTTTAAATCCCATTGGTACTCTTAGGGGCTTGTTTACAAAGCCGCAGTAGCGGTTCGCGGTCGTTATCGGAGCCGCGGCCCCATTGAAATCAATGGGGTCGCGGCTCCGATAACGATCGCGAACCGCTACCGCAGCTTTGTAAACAAGCCCCTTAGTGACCATAGGAAAATCCTCCGTTGCCTCAGGTACAAACATAGAGACCTATTTACTGACCAGTGGTAAAATAGCATGTTTGTGTGCTAATTTAGTATGGGATTCACTAATTTGTGGTACTTCAGTGTCACAAGTTAGTGAACCCTGCAGTAAATATGGTTTTACGTTGTTGCAGCTGGGAATATTGTATGTTTCTGGCCACAGTAACACAGAGACCGTGGGCCCCAAGTCAAGCTCACTGTCTCTTAACGGGCCAGCCCACAATAGTAAATAAAATAGCTCTCTACCCCAATCCTTTAAAAATAAAGTATGCCCTCCCCAGTACCATCCCCCCCCCCCCCCAGATCCTTTTGAATATCCACAGCCTAACCACCCCTGGCATTTACCTTCAGATTCCTGGTGGGTAATGGGGTAGGATCGATCCCTGGTTTCTCCTGCTCTGATTGCTGTTGCTTGACAAATAGTAGCCACTGGCTCCTAGTATTAGTATTGCAATGCTACCACTAAGTATCTGTGGCCATGATTTGTTAAGTGGCAGCCACTGGGACAGGAACAACCAAGAATCACTCCTGCCCCCATCCTCCTCGCTACCCACCAGTGCTTTGGAGGCACTGTATATGCTGGGGAGCTGGGTGGTTGGACCAGGGACTCCCTGTATTTTACTTCTCTGCTCATTTTTTGTGTTCTACCATAGGCATAGAATGCCTGAATAGGTTGGTGGGTCAATAGAAAATTTGCTGCTGTCATGTGACTTAACAACAAATTGGGGTGGGGAAAAGAGGATTTGAATTTAGCTCATGCCTTTTCAGTAGTAGCTCAAGGTGAGTTACATTCGGGTACGGTAGGCATTTCCCTGTTCCTGGGCAAAACATGGAGACATTTCCAGAGCCATTTTAGAAGCCAGGTATATAGATATCCCCAGTCAATGCGGTTAATAAAAATTTATGGACTATTTCTCCAGAAACACGTCCAAATCATTTTTAGCAGTTATACTAACCTCTTTTGCTACATCCTCCAGAAATGAATTCCATAACTTAATTGCGTATTGAGTGAAAAATAATTTTCTCTGATTTGTTTTAAGGAGCAATTTATGGGAGTATGTGGATGTGTGCCTACAAGATTTCTCATAGGTATTTCTGGGGACATATTTTAGGTAGAATGGAGGCAACATTTTGATGTATATGTCAATTTTATAAAATATATGGGTATGCTTGTAGAATGCATGTGCACATTTTGCCAAATGTAATTTTATAATTCTGCTGGGCAAAACTCAAGTCAACTGTATGTCTCACAGCACAGATTCTTCTGAAGATTAGAACGTAAGGGGTGTTACAATTAAGTGTTTTAAGTTTCTTTTAAATGCATTAAAAAAATTGTAAAACAGTTATGGAAGCCTATGAAAGAAAATTAGGGTCCAATTGCTGTGCGTTGGAATCAACTGGGGTTTACAGCCATCAGTTGTTGTTAAAGTTGGCGGTGGTTACAGTTACCAGCCGGTCATATACCCTACTACTGAGGCTTCTGTGTACCTCACTATCTTCAGTTAAGAATCGGTTTGCTTTTCTCTTGAACAATGATTGGAAGTCTTATTATATCAATAGGTATTGGCTCTCAGGTGCTTACAATATATTCTTTTTACATAGTAGCTCTTTTTTTGATACATTTTTAAATGTAATTTTATGACAGGGTTCATATGTGAGAGTACCAAAAGCCTATTTTATAAAGGCAACATATGTATGCACTTATGATCGTTTACAAAATAGGCTCCCAGAACCACCTTGAATACCATGCAAATGCTGATGTACACATATACACCCTCTCCAAAGTTTGAGCAATTGTGTGCATGTGCTCTCCGTGTGTTCCTTCATATTTTGAAAGAAAATTTGAAAAAATTTCTCATCTAAATTTGGGGACTCAGTATATAATATAATACTAAGGTGACAATTTTGACATTTTTTTCTTTTATTATAGGTTATCTTGTAATTTTGTGTGTCCTCTTTGTTGTATTTTATTTAGATAACTTCATAGTGATAAGCAGATTAATTGATTTGCTTAGAAGAAGTGGTAAACTTGATGAAGCTCCAGCTTTCTTTGAAATGGCATTAGCAAAATCGACTCGAACACCTATGGAGCCAGGCTATAACTACTGCAAAGGCCTCTACTGCTGGTACACTTCACAAACTAATGTCTCAATATTTTTAGAGATAAAAGAGACAATATTCAGTTAATTTAATTATAATACCATTGGGAAGAAAACTGGCCAAATCCCCTAAGAAAAACGAGAAGCTACTCAAACAGAGAAAGAGGATAGAAGAGAGAATCATAGGGGGGATAGTCTAAGGCATTTATGCAGTTTGCAGATTTGCAAACCACGTAAATGCCACTCACTGGAATATTCAGAGGAAGGCGACCAAAATGATTTGGAGCCTGCATCAAAAGACTTATGAGAAGAGACTTGAAGACCAAATATGTACACTCTGGAGGAGAGAAGGGACAGGGGAGATATGATTCAGACCTTTAAATACTTAAAGAGTATTAATGAACAAACAGACCTCTTCCAAAGACAAGGAAGCTGTAAAGCTAGAGGGCATAATATGAAGCTGCAAGGGGGTAAACTGAAAGGCAATGTCAGGAAATACTTTTTCACTGAAAGGTGGTGAGTGCTTGGAATGCCCTCCTGATGGAAGTGGTGAAGGCAAATACAGTGACAGAATTCAAAATGGCATGGGACAGACACTGTGGATCCCTTGCAGGGGTTCTCAACCCTGTCCTCGGGACCCACCTAGCCAGTCGGGTTTTCAGGATAACCACAATGAATATGCATGGGAGAGATTTGCATATAATGGAGGCAGTGTATGCAAATCTCTCTCATACATATTCATTGTGGTTATCCTGAAAACCCGTCTGGCTAGGTGGGTTCCGAGGACAGGGTTGAGAACCCCTGCTTTATAGCAACAGGATAAAACCAAAATAAATATATCTCTTATATCTGAACAAATAATGGTGGCCTACACAGAGCAGTGGGTACATATCTAAACAAAGGCATGGGGAGGGGTGACCTGCACGGAGCAGCAGGTGCACCTACTCTTGCCGTCTTGCTGGGCAGACTAGATGGACCATGTTGGTCTTTATCTGCCGTTATATACTATGTTACTATGAAAACTGCAAAACTGTACATGAATGAATTACAGTAGCATAGCTAACACCAGCTCTGTAGCCTTGTACCTCAACTTACTGCTTTCAAGGATCTTACTGAATGAAAGGAAACCCAGTCTTTGAAAACAGGGCCCTAGACAAATGGTCTGGAGCTACAGGCCACTGCAGGAGAACCTCTGCCAGCCACCTAACTAGAGAGGTACGTATAACATGGCTAGCCTGGAGCCAGATCGCTAATGCTGCATAATGCTCAAGAGCCTAGCAGTCTCAGGGAAACACCAAAGTGGCCCCTTTCAAATTCCAGCAGCCATAGTACCTTAATGACTATCATGCTGAATTTCCTCCAATGACAACAGATCCAGAAGACTTTTGAATCCCAAATCTTTTTCATAAGCCAGAAGACTGAACAGATACCTTCCCAGCACTCCACTACCAACTAGAATTCTTTCAAACTCTGCACCATTCCTCTGCATCTAAGGCAGTCTTCCTGAAGAATGTTGCCTGTTGATCCTTCCCTATAGCTTTAGGGCATACTGACATTACCTTAGGCAGCAGCTTGCATACTGACAATAAAAGTGGAAGCGATTGCTACTGACAGGATTCAGGAGCCCTCTTGCATGATGAAGTTAGCCATGGAGTTAGCTGTACCTGACTACAATCAGACAGCCACTCCCACCTCAAGCAGGGGCAAGTGGAAAACTCACAAGACCCAACAACCAGCTCAAGAGCAGTCTTCCCACTACTGGCAGGATAGCTGAGGTGACCACTGTCTTTGCAACCCTAGAGCTTGGTAGGGAGTTTCCGTGCAATGACTGTTGACCCAGTAATGGCAGAAACCACTATGAAGATGGATGGCTTCAGACTCTTTCTCCTGAACAGATGAAAGAGGAACCAACAACTCAGGAACACCTTCCCACCCCATACTCTCCCAAAGGAGACACCTTTAAATACTTAAGGAGTATTAATGAACAAACAAACCTTTTTCAAAGACAAGGAAGTTGTCATACTAGAGAGCATAACATGAAGCTGCAAGGGGATAAACTGAAAGGCAATGTCAGGAAATATGTTTTCACTGAAAGGGTGGTGGATACTTAGAATGCCCTCTCGATGGAAGAGGTGGGGGCAAATACAGTGACAGAATTCAAAACGGCATGGGACAGACACAGTGGATTCCTTTATAGAAACAGGATAAAATCCAAATAACTGTCTCTGATATCTCAACAAGTAGAGGTGACCAGAACGGAATAGTGGGTACACCCCTAAACAAAGGCATGGGGAGGGGTGACCTGCATGGAGTGGCGGGTGCACCTACTCTTGCCACCTTGCTAGGCAGACTAGATGGACCATGTTGGTCTTTATCTGCCATTATATACGATGTTACTATGAAAACTGCAAAACTGCAACTGAGAAGACTGAAAGATCTGTTGGACCCAGCCTAAGAGGCCCACCATGGGTAACCATCCCAAGAATCAACACTAGGCCACACCTAATGGACCCTAAAAGATGCAACTAGAACAAGACTGCAGTGCAGAGAGAGAACAACGCCAAAGGTACCTAAGTAGTCTGCTCTTAGTGCCTGACTTCAGGAAGATCCTGCCTGCCACAACATGGAACTGAAACCCCAAATATTCAAGGCATTGAGAAGCCCATTGTACAAAAAGAGGAGGCTTATATTCCTCCCTTTTGGGGGTAAACCGCCAATACCCTTACCAGAGAAGGTAAAATGATCCTCAGTCAAGCTAAATGGAAGAATTCTGCTCTAACAGCATTTACCACCACAGCTCTTCTATGAAGAGTGACCAAATTCATGCTGTACGGAGCACCAGCTTGCAAGTAACAGAAAGGATGCCAAATGCAAGCCAGGTGGATTCCTGTCCTCGAAATCTTGCTCCATCAAGAAGAAGAAGGTAAAGCCCCACACTAAACGAGACAGGAGCTCAAGGGACAGGACCAAGAGCTCTGAAAGAAGGGTTCTCCAGGACCAAGCAGGAAGTCAGTCCTCACATATGGGTGACGTCGACGTCGACGGAGCCCCCATGCGGAGCATTTCCCCAGCTTTCAAAGAAAGCCTTTGGGAATGCAGGCACGCATGCGCGGTCCCCTTCCCGCCCAAAGGTGCCATCTTGCTCAGTCTTCTTTTTTCCACGGAGCCCTACGGACGCCTGTCCTTGTCACCTGTGAAAAAAGTTGATTTTTTTCTGCGTTGCGTCGAGTTTTTTCTTCGGTTCGACTTCGGTTCCTTTCCCGCCTGGACTCGGTACACCGGTGCCGAGCTCGGATCTCCTTTTTCGGTTTTTGTCCTTAGCGACTGCGTTCGCGCTTTTTTTCTTTTCCCTTGCAGTCCAATTTTTTGATCTTGCAGGGGCCCTTTTTCCCCCGATGGCTGTCAGTGGCTTTAAGAAGTGTGATCGGTGCAAGAAACTGATGTCTCTCACCGACACACACGACTGCTCCCTCTGGTGCCTGGGGCCAGACCATGATTCTACGGTCTGTAGCCCCTGTGGCAAAATGTCTTCCAAGGCATTACGGAGCCGTCAGCACCAGTGTGAGAGGATCTTCTTCGAGTCTGCTTCTGGACAGGTCCGGACTTCGTCAGAGGCCTCGACTTCTCGGGAGTCTGACCCCGAGCATCGTCGGGGCTCCTCTGAAAGGGAGTCCCCCTCGAGGGAACACCGAAGGAAGAAGAAACCTGCGAGGGCGGCATCAGTGGATGCTCTTGGCTCCTCGAGGGCCAGGTCGCATAGCCCCGATCGCCGTCCCGGGTCTTCGGAGTCAGAGAGGCCTGCAAAGCATCCTTGTGTAGAGTCGGAGGCTCCGAGTCACGTGAGTACTGTAGTCCTCATGGACTCTCCTCCGGGGGAGCCGAAGTCGGGCCCGACGCCGTCGGGGCCCGAGTCAGAGGCTGCTCGGTCTCCTGAGCTCGGACTCAGGTTGACGGCCTTGGAGAGCAGACTGTCTGCCTTCATGGAGCAGCAGCGGGTGCTGATCGCCGGTCTCACCGGCGCATCTGCCCCGACCACCAGGACATCGACGTCCAAGTCGATCCCGGAGGCCGAGCCGATCCTCGAGACCATGCGATCTCGGTGCCCGCTCACTCGGAGCCGCTCGATTCCTCCTCAGAGGAATCGGCATGCGAAACGGAGGAGGAGGAGTCCCCTGACACCTTCCGGACTCGGTGCATCCCTTCGGACTCACTGGGATCCGAGCCTCGGACAAGGTCCCCCCCCCGGAGAATACCAGGTTCTCGGATTTCGTAAGGGACATGGCCAAAGCATTGGCATTCCCTGCGGACCCTGAGGAGGAGCCGAGGAGCTCGAGGCTCTGCAGTATGACTCTCCTCCCAAGGAGGCCTTTACTGTCCCGGTTCCTCCGATGCTGGAGCGGTTCCTCTTCCGCATGTGGGAGGCGCCAGCCTCGACGCCGGTTCTAAGCAAGCGGGTCGATTCCATCTATCGAGTCCGCAAGAGCCCCGGGTTTCAAAAGGCACAGCTACCGCACTACTCCATGGTTGTGGAATCGGCCATGCATCGCCTGAAGAGTCAGAAGATGCACTCCTCGGTGCCCCCCGGCAGAGAGGCCCGGAACCTGGATGCCCTCGGTAGAAAGTGCTTCCAGGGCTCTATGCTTGCTTGCCATGTCCAGACCTACCAGCTGTACATGGGCATGTACCTTCGAGACCTGGCAAAGGAAATTGCCGGGTTCTATGCTGGTCTGTCCGAGGAACCTTTGTAGAGGTTCAAGGCCTTGTCTTCTGGTATTCGGGAGTGCTCAAAGTTTATATCTCGAGCAGCCTATGATGGATTTGAGGCTTCGGCCCGGGTAGCAGGGGCCAGCATTGGTGCACGCCGCCAGGCCTGGCTACAATCCTCGGACCTCGAGCCATAGGTACAGGACAAGTTGGTCGATGTCCCTTGCCGAGGTGACAACCTCTTTGGCAAGCCCATAGCAGAAAAGGCTGCAGAACTCGAGACTGAGACTCTTACCTGGATGAGGCTGTCTAGGAAAACCTCTGCCCCTTCTCAGAAAAAGAAGGGCTAGGGGAAAAAGACCTTTTACCCGAGGAAGACCGCTGCCTACAAAACCTACCCTCACTACCAGGCCTCTTCAGCTCCCCAACAGGGCCAGCAGGCCAAGGGGCAGGGTTATGGGCCCCGTAGGCAGAAGGCTCCCAAGCCTCCTACTCCGGCTCCTGCTCAGCAGGGAGGGGGTTTTTGACTATCCCAGCATAGCCTCTCCTCCTCTCCAGGGCACAGGAGGTCGGCTGACCCTGTACGCAGACATGTGGCCAGCCATCACAGGGGATACTTGGGTGCTAAGCATCATCGAAAGGGGCTATCTGCTCTACTTCACCCAGATACCCCCTCCTACTTTCCAGGGGAACCTCCAAGACCCCCTCTGCACAGAGACTTACTCCTTCAGGAGTTGGAAGGTCTACTAAAGGACCAGGCGGTGGAACCGGTGCCTCACCACCTGGAAGGGCAAGGCTTCTACTCGAGGTACTTCCTGGTACCAAAACGAACAGGAGGCCTCAGACCCATCCTCGACCTGAGAAGTCTGAACAAGTTTCTGGAGAGGGAAAAGTTCAAGATGCTTACCCTTGGAATCTTACTGCCCTACCTCCAGCAGGGAGATTGGCTATGCTCCTTAGACCTGAAGGATGCTTATACTCACATCCTCATCCATCCAAGTCACAGACAATTCCTCAGATTTGTGGTGGGAGGAAAGCACTTCCAGTACAGAGTGCTTCCTTTCGGCCTCACCTACGCCCCCAGGGTTTCTACAAAATGCCTGGCGGTGGTTTGCGGCCTACCTCAGGAACCAGGAGATCTTTGTGTTCCCTTACCTGGACAACTGGCTTATCAGGGGCCAGTCTCCACAAGAGGCCAGGCAGGCCACCTTCAGAACCATATCCCTACTTCAGCACCTGGGGTTCGTCATAAACTTCCCCAAGTCCACTTTAGTCCCCTCACAGGACGTGGAATTCATTGGGGCAAGATTGGATACCATCCATGCAAAGGCCTATTTGCCTGTGGACAGAGCTCACAGGCTGATAAAGTTGGCCAGCCAGTTTCAGGCAAACTCTCTGGTCTCGGCCAGACACTTCCTCCGGCTCATAGGTCACATGGCTTCCACAGTGCATGTCACACCGCATGCCTGGCTGCACATGAGGCCGGCTCAGTGGCACCTCAAGGCACAGTGGCTGCAGGCCACAGGGAAATTGTCAGACAGAATAAGGGTGTCCGAACTCTTGGTGGACTCCTTACGCTGGTGGAGGCATCTCCCAAATCTGGTCAGGGGTCTTCCCTTCCAAGCCTCCCCACACACTCAGTTACTGACAACTGATGCTTCCCTGCAAGGCTGGGGGGCACACTGCCAAGGGGCCTGCACACAAGGCCTGTGGTCTCCGTGGGAGGCCGCCCAGCAGATCAACCTGTTGGAACTGCGGGCCATTCGGCTAGCCTTACGGACTTTCTCTCAGATCCTGTCTCACCAGTCTGTCCTGGTTCAGACGGACAACCAGGTGGCTATGTTCTACGTCAACAAGCAGGGAGGCACAGGATCCAAACTTCTGTGCCTGGAAGCACAAGCTCTCTGCTCCTGGGCTGTCAATCAGGGCATGATCCTCAGGGCGGTCTACCTCCCAGGCCAGGAAAACTACCTGGCGGACAGACTAAGCAGACTCCTGCAGCCTCACGAGTGGCAGTTGGATCCTCTGGTGGTTCAACAGATCTTTCTGAAGTGGGGACTTCCGACCATGGATCGTTTTGCCAGTCCGCTGAACAGGCAACTACCCAGGTTCTGTTCCAGGCAACCGCATCCCTCGAGAACAGCGCCAGATGCATTCCTGATCCCCTGGTCAGAGAGCCTGCTGTATGCTTTTCCTCCCACACCTCTGGTGGCCTGGACTCTATTCAAAATCCAGCAGGACCGAGCCACGGTGATCCTGATAGCCCCCAGGTGGCCCAGGCAGCCGTGGTTCCCTCTTCTTCTGCAGTTGGCAGTGGATACTCCACTTCCTCTGGGGTTGCAACCCGACCTTCTGACTCAGGATCAGGGGTCCCTCTTGCATCCCAACCTCAAATCCCTCAATTTGATGGTCTGGCTGCTGAAAGGCTAGTCCTTGCTCCCTTGCTCCTATCAAGGGAGGTTGAAGAGGTGGTGTTGGCCTCCAGGAAGCATTCCATTAGGAAGGCCTATGCTCTGAAGTGGCATAGGTTCTCTACTTGGTGTTCTCAACAGCAAGAGGACCCCTTCTCCTGCTCAGTCCAGGTGGTGCTGCAATACCTGCTCCACCTTTCCAACCTGGAACTTCAGTCCAACTCTGTCCGGGTTCACCTCAGTGCCCTCTCAGCTCACCACTCGCCGGTGGATGGACAATCCCTCTCGGGCCACCCTATGGTGTCTCGTTTTCTCAGAGGCCTGCTTCTGCTTAAGCTTCCTATTCGTCCACCGGCCACTGAGTGGGATCTCAATGTGGTCTTGCAGCAACCCCACCTTTTGAGCCGATGACAACCTGCCATTTACGTTTCCTTTCCTGGAAGGTGTTGTTCCTTGTGGCACTCACCTCGGCCAGGCGTGTGAGCGAACTTCAGGCCCTGGTTTCGGATAGGCTGTATACCAGGTTCTAAAAGAACAGGGTAGTCTTGAGGATTCATCCTAAGTTCCTTCCCAAGGTAGTGTCCTCCTTCCACCTCAACCAGGAGGTGGTACTTCCGACGTTCTTCCCCAGGCTGCACGCCAGTAGGGCAGAAACTATTCTGCATACCCTGGATTGTAGAAGGGCGCTGTCCTTTTATCTAGAACATACGCAGGGGCATAGAAGGGCTTCTCAGCTCTTCATTTCCTTTGACCCTAATAAATTGGGGTTGCCTGTCACTAAGCGTACGTTGTCCATCTGGGTGGCAGACTGTATCGCCTGGGCGTACAGGGCAACCGGCCTCTCCCTGGAGGGTCGAGTCACGGCCCACCGGGTCAGGGCGAAGGCCGCATCAGTAGCTCACTTCCATTCTGTTCCGTTGGCAGACATCTGCCGGGCCGCTACTTGGTCTTCAAGCCAGACTTTTGCGGACCACTACTGCCTTGAGAGGGAGTCCCGTAGGGACAGTGCTTTCCGGCAAGCGGTATTCCATAATCTCTTTGAGGTTTAGGCAACTCCTACCCTCCGGCCCTGGTGTTGGGCTACCGTTCAGGTGTGGTCTCAGAGAAGATTCTCTCACTGTTGCTGAGGCTCTAGAGGGAGCTCTATTTTTCAGCCTGGGTTCCTGGTAGCCCAGAGCTAGGGAGTCACCCATATGTGAGGACTGACTTCATGCTTGGTCCTGGAGAAAGAGTAGTTACTCACCTGTAACAGGTGTTCTCCAGGAGCAGCAGGAATCAGTCCTCACAACCCTCCCTCCTCCCCTTGGAGTTGCAGTTGTATATAGTTCATTTTCTTTTTGTGTTGTCTTTTAGCTATGTCATTAGACTGAGCAAGATGGCACCTTTGGGCAGGAAGGGGACCACGCATGCGTGCCTACATTCCCAAAGGCTTCTTTGAAAGCTGGGGAAATGCTCCACATGGGGGCTCCATCGACGTCGACGTCACCCATATGTGAGGACTGATTCCTGCTGCTCCTGGAGAACAACTGTTACAGGTGAGTAACTACTCTGTCATTGGGCAAGGCACCACGTAAGCCTACCATATCATCAGATGGAATTGGAACTCTACTGATAGGGATGGTGGGAGGATGGGGGTTTGTACTGGATCCTGAATGGTGATGAAGAGACCTCTGGCCACTCAGGGCAACTTAACCATCTAATCACTTTCTAGGGAGAGGCTGCTGGAACTCCATGACGGCCTCCCAGATGCTCTACTGAGTGTCCTATGCTCAGCACTAACCAGAACTGTCTCTGGCCATTTACCAGCCCTTCTAGCAGTCAAGCCAAGAGGTATATGAGCTAAGGGTCAGCAACCATGGGGACCCCCTGGGAAGGCCCAAAAGCTGAAAGGATGAAGGCAGGAGTCTCCCCACAGCTCACAAAAGCAGAAAATGCTACAGCTCCCGTTGGATGGAACTATGTGGCCAGACCCTAAAATGGCCATTGCTGCTGTCAAAAACACTTCTTGTTAAAATCAAGGTCCCCTCCCCACTGGCTCCTGCTGCTCTGCTGGAGCCAGCAATGCCAGTATCTCAGGGCAGTGAACAGCTGCACTGCGCAAGCTTCCTGGCACAGTTGGGCCCACAGGCACCAGCTGTGATGTTGATGTATCTGGTTCAGGCAGGCTCCAAACTGCTGGTCTCACCCAATATGACGCTATGACTCATGCAGTCCGGCCATCTCATTCACATAGATGGAACTGCTACGACCTACTCCAGCACTCCTTGACACCAGGGATACTTTCTCATAATGGGGGATTCCTGCCCCCATGTCGCTGCAGTCCTATTGCCCCATTCACCTTTTTATTTCAGTACTACTACTACTAATCATTTGTATAGTGCTATCAGGTGTATGCAGCACTGCACATATAGATGTAAGACACAGTCCCTGCTCATCAGAGTTTACAATCAAATCAAGACAAAACACATAGGGGTTCATTCCGAGGTATGAATAGCGGGGATGGACATCCCATCCCCACTATTCGTGCCGGCTGCCTGCCCTGAATAACTTCCCCGCCAGTTGTGCGGGGAAGTTAGTCGGGGGTGGAGAAGAGGCGGCCTGGGTGTGGAGAGTGGGCAGGCAGTGGGAGGTCGCCGGCCCTGGACATACAGGGCCAATTCTAATGTCAGCCCTTTACGTCCAGGGCCAGCAAATTGGCTGGGGAATAACCTCCCTGGACGTTTTTTTTCCGCTTTGGGGCACAAAAGGGGCTGGGGGGGGGGGGCAAAGTTAATACCCTGCAGCCCGACCCTGGCCTTAGGAGGCCAGATCGGGGGTTGTGCTGCGGGGAATTTACTTTGTGGGCAGCAGCCGGCATCGTAGCTTTTAAATGGAGCCGCAGTGCCATGGCAATGTGATGCCATAGTGCCGTGGCTCCATTTAAAAGCCCTGGCTGAGTTAGCTGGGCTAGCTCTGTACGTGCAGGCCGGGACTGCCCGGACATACAAAGGAGATCTACGTCTGGAATGGAATCGGGCCCATAGTGAAATTGGGGGCTAGAATATGGTAAGATACACATAAGTAGTGGAATAAGTAGTGGACAAGAGAGTGAGAGGCATCAAGATCCAAAAGCGGCTTCAAAGAGTTGGGTTTTTAGCCTGGTATGAATAGGGCTAAAGAAGGAGCCCACTGCACAGACTCAGGTAGTTTGTTCCAGGCATATGGAGCAGCAAGATGGAATGAATGAAGTCTAGAGTTGTCAGTGGCAGAGAAGGGCACAGATAAAAGGGATCTGCCAGAGGAGTGGCATTCCTGAGGAGGGGTGTAGAGAGATAAGAGAGGAAAGGTAGTGAGGAGCCGCACAGTGAATGCACTTGTAGGTCAGTAGGAGATTTGAACTGAATGCAGAAACAGATAGACGGTCAGTGAAGTGACTCGAGAAGAGGAGTTACATGAGCATAGTGATACTGGCAGAAGATAAAACATGCAACTGAGTTTTGAACAGATTGAAGGGGAGAGAGATGATTCAGAGACAGACTAGCGAGGAGCAGGTTACAATAGCCAAGGCGGGAGGTGACTAGTGAGTGGATAAGGGTCTTAGCAGTGTGAATAGAAAGTAAGGGACAAATTTTGCTGATGTTATAGAGAAAGAAGTGGCAGGTTTTAGCTATCTGTTGGATGTGCCCAGAGAAAAAGAGAGTAGAGTCAAAGATGACCCCAAGGTTACGAGCTCAGGAAATGGGGAGGAGTATAGTGTCATCCACAGAAACAGAGAAGGGAGGAAGGGGGGATGTAGATTTAGGGGGAAAGATAAGGAATTCAGTTCTGACCTGTTCATTTTCAGATGGCGCTGAGACATCTAGACAGCAATGTTGGATAAGCAGGCAGAAATCTGGAACTGCATTCCTGGAAAAATTTCAGGCATAGAGAAGTAGATCTGATAGTCATCGGTATAAAGATGGTACTGAAAACCATGGGAGGAAATAGGTGCATCAAGGGACTGAGTGTAGAGAGAGAAAATTAGAGGTCCCAAGAAAGAGCCCTGAGATACACTGACTGAAAACGGGATGGCAGTAGACGAGGATCCATCAGAACATACACTAAAATTATGCTGGGAGAGATAAGAAGGACAGAACAGAGCCCCTAAATCCAAGCGAGGACAGGGTATCGAGGAGAAGGTGGTGATCAACAGTGTCAAAGGCAGCAGAAAGGTAAAGAAGGATGAGACTAGAGTAAAAGCCCTTGGATTTGGCAAGAAACAAGTCACTGGACACTTTGTCAAGAGCCGTTTCTGTGGAATGTAGAGGATGAAAGTCAGACTGCATTGGACCAGAAGGAAGAAAGAAAGTCAAGATAGCAGCGGTGAACTGCTCATTTAAGTAGTTTTGAGGCAAAGGGAAGGATAGAGATAGACTGATAGCTGGAAGAACAGGCAGGGTTTAGTGAGGGCTTTTTGAGGAGAGCTGTGACCAGAGAATGCTTGAAGGCCACAGGAACAGTTGCAGTGGAAAGCAATAGGTTAAGGATATGACAGATGGAAGGGATGACGGTGGAAGAGATAGAACAGTAGATGAGTGGGAATAGGATCAGAGGAGCAGGCGGTCAATTTGGAGGAGGAGAGAAGATTTGCAATTTTCTTCTCAGTGATTTCAGAAAAGGAAGAAAGGGTGACAGAAGGTGAGGTAAGGATATGGGAGTGAAGAGGGGACGAGGGAGGTGGAGGTGAACCTGTGGAGAATTCAAGGCTAATCTTTTCAAATGAGCATTATCATTTAAAATTTGTTATACTGCCATTCGAATTTTACAGCATAGCAGTTTACAAAAATTCCAAAGAAAGAAACAGAGTGGTCTGTATTACAAACTAAACAGACAAACATCATCCAGTGGTATGGAGAATGCATAAAACAACAATAATCACCTTTGACAATACATATGACTGCGAAACAATAGGGTAGGAGGCTGCAATTCAACGCTGTTGATTCCTTGGCTATAAAATGAAAACTATCACGCGGGGCACAGCTCTTCCATCTTTCTCTATTTTCTTATTTTATTTTTTAATATTTTTTAAGAGGCTGGCATGGAAGAGAGGCAAGGAGAATGGGAAGGTCATTTACTCTGGCAGGCATTGGCTCCTCAGGATCACTGCCAAACAGGTCACACCAAGCTAAGCTCCACTGGCCAGGGCTTGGAGCCAAGGGAGGGAGAAAGGACAAGGGGACAGTCTACTTATCCCACTAGCAGCAGCCCCACGGGACTACCCTCAGACAGGCATCATCAAGCCAAAACCTCTGGTCCAGGGCTTGGGGCAAAGGAGGAGGGAGGGAAAGGGAGGTAAAGTCTCCACAACCCCAATGGCAGCAGCCCTTTGGGACCACTGCTAGGCCTCTTCAAGCTAATACCCAAGGATCAGAGTTAGGGCCAAGGAGAGACATCCCTCAAGCTCAGTCAGGGCAAAGGTCCATAGATCAATCTCTGAAAGCAGCACTAGTCCAAGGGGGTGGCATAGGTTGCATACTGTGCCCCAGGAAATCAGCCCTCAGAAGAAAATCCTGCTGCAATATACTAATCTGCACTATATGTGTGAGGCAAAGAAATACTGGTGATAACATCATTAGCAGCCTGTGTTCTCCGACTCAATCTTCTGGTTGGGTAGCACAACCCATTTGTCTGGGCTGGTTTAGCAGGATGATAAGGAAACTAATTTTTACACCCAAGTAGATTTTTTAAGACATGTGAATATGTGTGTGCCATTTGATTAAGGAATGGGTTATCAGTGGTTTTAAAGTTATCAAAATACTTAGGCCATAACTTCTGTGGCTCATCTATTACAAATGTGCATTAAGAAAATAGTCTCTCATTTCTTTCTCCTCTTTCTCCCTTTACTTTGCCACCCCAACTTCCACTTTTCTTCCATACACAGGCATGTGGGTCAACCAAATGAGGCTCTGAAGTACTTCAACAAAGCTCGAAAGGATAATGACTGGGGTCAGAGTGCCATCAGCAATATGATTCAAATCTGCCTCAATCCTGACAATGATATAATAGGAGGCGAGGTGTTTGAAAGCCTGGATGAAGAGAATAGGTAAAACAGCAGGCATGGCTTTATTATAAGGCATCCATTAACAGAAAAGTATTTTTTTACATTTAGATAGTACAAACTTTGAACAAATGTAACTTAAAAACAAAGCTTGATCCATTGTGAGGGTACTTTTCAAAGATTGTATCTGAATAAATTGGCCTGGTCTAAAAATTGCTCATACTCAGTCCAGCTAAAAGTACGTATGGGCGTGCAGCATAAGTATTTGCAGTCAGACTGAGGGGGGTGTTTAGGATAGGGTTGGCAAACAACTTTTCCAAATACATCCTGCTAGACCAGTCTAGATTAGTGGGTTGTGTCCCCCTGCCAGCAGGTGGTGAAACAGAGAAAAATTCCAGAAGCTCCCAAGGGGAGCTTCAGTATAACCATAACAAGCAGCAGGAATTCAAACAGCCAAGGAAGCACAAAACCATACCAAAAATGAGTTTATAAACAAATAACTCTTATAACAACAAGCTAAATTGAACAATGTGAAACAGGACCTGCAGGCCAAGGAAGTATGTACTGTGGTGACGAATGTTCTCTGGAAGACATGGAACTGGATGAAAATCCTGAATTCCCCTTGGAAGTGAATGGCAGTGCACATATGCAGGGGAATTACAAGCCAAGTCAGAGGAAAGGTCAGCTCCCTGCAAAAGTCAGGCCACGCCCTAGCTCAGGGGTGGAGACAGGCTTCCCTGCTGATTGGTCACACAGGTGCAGAGAACAGGGAAGGCCTAGCAGGCAGCAGTGTTTAAAATCACGAGCAGAGGAAAGCAAGAATCAACAAGGAAGTGATCATCAGAGAAGTGAAGGAAACAGAGGCTCAGGCTGGAGCCCTGACACAATCTCAGACACAGGAGAGAAAGACCCGATGGAGAGAGATACAGAGACAGCAACAGAAGGCAGAGGTACAAGTGAACGGAGGAGAGGTGGACGTGGAGCAAGGAACAGGAACAGCTGTTGGAGCTGGAAAGGTGAGAGAGGAGAGAAAGAAGCTGAAGCTGTGCTTAGCTAGAGGAGAAAGCCAGAGGGAATTTCCCCAGAAAGCAGCTACCTCAGAGGGACTGGAGTAGGATGGAAGGAGCCTGCATTTCAGAGCCTGGAGGAACCCAAGAGGAGAGAAAGCAGCGTTTGTCTGAAGGAAAAGCCCCAAGGTAAAGCCAGCAGTTTCATTACTGATAATCTAGCAAAGAGACAGTTTGCCAGTCTTTAAGGGCAGGAAATTGTGTCCTCACCTTCCACAGTTAAGAAGTGGTTAGAGAGCTTATCAGAAGCTAAAAGCCATAGTCCTGACAAACATACAACCTTTGTAACTTCAAAGTTAGAGGCATAAAGGAAGCTGTTCTCTGAAGAGAAGGTTCACTCCCCTAATTTAAAAGTGCCAACACAGGCTGAGTTGCTGTGGAGCCAATTTCAGGAGTTCTTGAAAGAAAGAAAGTTTGGGAAAACTCCTAACCTTGAGAGAGACACTATTTGCTCTGATAATATTGAAGGAATGCAAATAGATTCATGTTTGCCTAATAATGGTGAATGTTTGCCTATTCCAATGGATTGTTCTTTAGCCCTAAGGAAAGATTCTGCAGTGAAGAATATGAGCTGTGAATCTGTGAAATCCCTATAGGAAAATAAGGGCAGTCTCTGCTTAAGCTGAAGAAAGCTAAGTTTGAGTTTACTGAGTTTTATCACTGGCTGAAGATAAGCAGTGCTGTAAAAGAACTGTGTGCTTTCAAAAGAGAAACCACGGCTTTTATAAGTTTGTGTTACTGCTAATTGACCACACGGGGCAGTCCCCGGTGTGAATGTGTATGAGAAGCAGAACAAGCTGTGAAGTGGAAAGCTTTTGGTTACGTTATCCTGATTTAGTCCTGATTTCATCTTTTATGTTGGAGATGTATCCTTCTGCTTATGTTGTGTACTGAACCTTTTGCATGACCTGGAAAATCCCCACAATAAATTTCTTGCCGCCTTACAACCACCGACTCAACTACAATTCTTGTTCCTCAAGAGTAAAGAGCACTACAAGTCCCAGAATCCTCTGGTCACTTTAAAGAGAACTTTATTCAGGGAGGACATACAAGGCCGTCGTCCAGTCTGCAAGCCCTTGGGCCCAGATGGCGATGTGGCAGTACATGGCGAGGTAAAGCAATGTCACCATATATAAAGAGAGTCTTAACTAGGTGACGGACTAAACAGTTTTGAGGGGCGGGTCCTGAACTGGTCTAGCAGGATTCCAGGAAAATAAATTATCGGTAAGTAAAATTTCTCCTTCCAAATACATTTTGCTAGATCAGTTCAGACTAGTGGGGAGTACCATAGCTAAACCATTCCAGGGCAGGAAGAAACAACTGCAGCCAAGATAGAGGCTCCGAAGCAAGCTGCTTCTCGAACTTGGACATCCAAGCGATAGTGACGTGCAAAAGTAGAAATTGAGGACTAGGTGGCTGCCCTGCAAATATCTAGTGGAGCTACCCATGAGCATTCTGCCCAGGAGGTAGCCCAGGCTCATGCAGAATGTGCCTGAAGACCTACAGGCACAGGTTTGTTCAATAAAAAATAAGCTGACTCAATGGTCTGCCTGATCCAGTGCTCAATGGTCACTTTAGAAGCGGCCACTCTTTTTTGTGGATCAGAAGCCAGGACAAAAAGGTGATCGGAGAGATGAAAGGTATTAGTGAGTGTGAGGTAATGGCGTAATCTCCTACCAACATCTAACAAGTGAAGGACTCAGTTGTCACCCAAAGACTGCTCCTTAAAAAAGGAAGGAACCACAACTGATTGGTTGACATGAAAATCTGAAAAGACCTTAGGCAGAAAAGAGAGCACTGTTCGAATGGTAACCCTCTCCGGGGAAAAAGACAGAAAAGGATCCTGGCAAGAAAGCGCCTGGAGCTCCGAAAGGTGCCATGCCAAAGTGACTGCTATAGGAAAACAGTTTTGTAAGTCAAATCTTTGAGAGATGCCCTATGGAGAGGCTCAAACAGGGCACGGGTGAATGCATGAAGCACTAAGGACAGATCCCAAGAAGAGACGATTAGATGAATGGGGGGCCTCAGGGGGTGAATGTCCCGCAGAAAACAGGAAACATCTACATTTTTTTTATTTATTTAATTTTATTTACATTCTTTTTTTATTTATTTAATTTTATTTACATTCTCTTATATACTGCGCTATTCTGCATCAGTGCAGTTTACATTGAACAAACTGAAATTACATTGAACAGGGCATTATAACTTGGAGATAACTATTTACAGGGAACATGGGCTATGGAGGGTTAAGTGGCTTGCCCAAGACCACAAGGAGCACCTGTGGGACTAGAAACCCCAGTCCTTCCGGCCCAAGGTTGCTGTCCTATAGTGGGATTTGAACCCCCGACCTTCCAGCCTGAAGTACGTTGCCCCAACCACTAGGCCACTCCTCCACTCCACTACATGAGAAGCAAGAGACCATGCATGGTGAGGTCCCCAAAAGCGTGTCTAGACTGCACTATGCATCTTTAAAGAATTAAGGGCATGACTCTTATCAAATCCATCCTGAAGGAAGGAAAGAATGTCTGGAATATCAACTCACCAAGGGGAGAGGGATCTCTTAGAACACCAAGAAGAAAAAAGATGCCAGATCTGAGCATAGGCACAAGACGGTAGTAGAGTGGCCACTACTTGCGATGAGTAACCTTTGCGATGCAAATGCCGCTGCTCATTAGCCAAGCTGTAAGCAAGTAAGGAGCAGGGATGTCCATGAGGACCGGGCCCTGAAACAGGAGATCTCTCCGGATACTGAGGGGTAGGGGCACCTCTTGCAGGAGGTGGAGGAGATCGGCATACCATGGACGCTGAGGCCAATCCGGGGCCACCAGCACTACCTGTCTGGAGTGTGACTCTATCCGATGGAGTACATGGCCGAATAGCGGCCAAGGAGGAAAGATGTAGAGAAGCTCATTTGGGCCATCTGGACGTGCAGAAAACATATGGCCCCCAGATATATCCGATTCTGCATCTGTTGGAGCAATACGTGCTGGTCTACGTCCAAGTACCTGCCCATCTCCCCCACTCAGTGCTGCTGCTTGTGTGCCGGAGTCATGGCGTCCCATCGCCATGGCACTGGGATGCACAGCAGGAGCATGCAAGGCCCGCTAGCGTGTAAGATCACTTTTCCCCACCGTCCAACCCCCGGTAGGATCAGCCAGGGCTGGGATCGGGCAGTGAGGGCCCACCTGCCGCTGCCTCATAGGTCTGGAGGGACTGCCTGCCCAGATCACTCCTTTGGATGGGACTTATTCTACCTTAGAGGTGGAATAAAACCCATGTCCATCTGCCCACTGCCAGATATACAGGGCCTTGATCAGAATAGGACCTGTATGTCCAGGTGCTGCAGCCCACCCCTGCTTCGTCCATTTTCCGCCTCCGTCCAGCACTCCCTGCAGAACAGCTCTGTGCATGTGGGAGCCCCGGTGCCAGAATATGGTCCTTGCGAATAATGGGGATTGCACATCCAACTCAGACATACATCCCTGCTATTCGCAGGTCCGAATGACCCTCATAGTGGGCTTTGGTACAAGGGCCCTAAAGAGTTAGATAGATTTTCTAAAATCCTTGTTTATATATATATATATATATAATGAGTATGTGTGTGTGTGTGTAAAAGGAAAGTGTTGTTTTTACAATCCAATGTAGATGCTCATTTCTACTTTATGAGCATGAAGTCTGGGAAAGAAAGTTGCAATAACTGTTTACTGATTTACAGTAAGTGCAAGCCAGAGACTATCTTTAAAAGAAACTCAGGATGCATTGTAAAGTGCATTGTGCGGGTTGGGTATGTCACCACTAATTGAAGTTTGCTCACTCTTCTTGCAAAGTTGACCATAACAAGGAATATGAGGGGGGATAGTCAGTGGGGAAGCTAGCCCTTGTAAAATGGCTAGCCATCGCTGCTAAACTTAAGACCTGGATATTGTTATGGGAAAAGTGTATCTGAGCCTATGGAACTGGAAGAAAAACAGGCTTTTACCTTTAAGGAAAGAGACAGGCCAGAAAGCAGTGGTTTTCAGACTGCAGGCAAAGAGAAAAAAACACACGTAGTTGCTGGGTACAGACCACTCCCAAGCTCTGAGGCAAGCTGTGAAGTTAATGAGAGGCACCTGGGGGAGGAGCACGGCCCGATAGTTCAGGTACACTCATATAAGCCCAGGGGATTAGAAGAGTGGGAGGAGACCACCAGGGAAATGGAAGGAGGAGACCACCAGGGAAACGGAAGGAGGAGAGACCACCAGGGAAACGGAAGGAGAGAGGACCACCAGGGGTGCAGAAGGAGAAAGAAACTTCAGGGGAGCTGAAGGACAAAGAGTTACCAGGGTCAGCACCAGAGAGGATTCCAAAGGAAACCAGCACACAGGGAGCCACGGTCCAGAAGGAAGTCAGTACTGCAGGGGTATTGCAGCTGATTCTGGAGGCAGGAGGGTTTTGCCGGGGAGAGCTACTGACAAGGAGCAAGGTACGATAGCAGCAGCTCATGAACCTGCTGGAGAACTGCCAACTCCCAAAAGGTGTGTGAATAGAACTGTAAATAAAAGTACTGTGAGCCAGTTAGAGGCTCTGTGCTGGTTAATGAAAGAAAAGAATCTCCATGTGCCTGCTAAGAACCCTGAGCATAAAGAGAAGTCTCACTGGGGAAAGGTCCTAGAGCTGTTAGAAGAGATTAAGCCTGAGTTTGTGCAAGCTGATTTAAACCCAGATATAACAGACACTGGTTATGAAGAAATGCAAACAGAGGATTATGATTCTGACCAGGAGTCTGTAGAATCATTAATGGATTGCTCTCTTTGCAAGAAAGCAACGTAAAAGTGCTAGGTTTTGGAAGGAGAAAAACCTAGAAACAAATTGTTCTGGTAAAACTGACAGAAACAGTTAAAGTTTTATTTTGAATGCTGAAAGCTTTGAAAGAAACAGCTATATATGCTTAAAGCTGACAGAAGCACTTAAAGCTTTATTTTTGAATGCTGAAAGTTTAAAAGGAAACAGCTATTTGTGCTTAAAGCTGATAGAATCAGTCATAGTGTTCTGTTCCGGTAAAAAGGGTCTATTTTGTTAGAATTTTTGTGTGGAGAAGAATCCCATTTATTTTGCCATACGTTGAGTTTTGAATGCTCTTTTGGAAAGGAAAATAAAAATTCCTGTGTTTGCCTAAAACCCTCGAGTCACAACTTTATTGTTTGAGACCTCACAACTACAACTCCCAGAAGCCTCAGCTCTGGATTCCTTATTTAAGGACAATACAAAGGCACGTCCCGGCCTATAGGCGACCGCCTGGGCATGGGGCACGACAGGTGGCGTAGTTTTACGGATTCTACCTTTTCATACGCTTGTGCATGATTTGCAACCACGCAAGAACTCTCACGGAAGACCGGTAGAAAAACACCAAAGCACTGCTGAGGATTTAAAAACAGAATTGCAGCGGAGGTCAGAGCTGGAGTTGAGAGAACAAGCCGTGACCTTCATTCCTGACAAGCTTGAGTCTACACCTGTGAATAAAGGGGGTTATTAAGGATACTGGTACAGGGGTGCAGCAGTGGTTGATAAAAGCCTAAGAAGCCTATATTTTTGGTGCCGCACTTGGTGGTGTCTTCTCTTTCTTCTTGTTGCAGCACAGATCCAGAGATAGAGTGTAAAGAGCTTCTCTAGTGGATGACCGGACAGTTTGAAAAGCAGCGCGAGATGTCCGCACAAACGCAGGAGAAAACTGCAGCGATGATGCAGGCGCAGCAGAAGCCGCTTCTTAATATGATGGGGGCGTGGCTGGGAGCGCAGGAAAAAACAGCGGAGTCAACACGGACAGTTCCAGGTCCCATGGGAGCTTTGCATGGGCTGGGGACACCTTACAATGGGACACTCTCATTTTGTCAGTTATCTAAAGATGATGATATTGATGACTTTTTAGAAGCCTTCGAGAGGGTGGCTCTCATAACGGGATGGCCTAAGGACCAGTGGGCCGTGCGCTTAGCCACTTCTCTTACCGGGGAAGCCTTGGCAGCATACAGGGCCATGCCCGTGGCCTTAGCCTCCGATTATGACGAGCTTAAAAGTGCTATAAGAGACCGCCTCGGTCTGACAGCCATGGTTTATCACCGCCTCTTTAGAAGCTGTAAGTTAAAGCCTGGTGAGACACCGAGAGCCCTATGCCAACGAATTAAGGGTTTAGCATTGAAATGGTTGACACCAGAGGCAAGAACTATAGATGCTATTCTAGATTGCATTATATTGGAACAATTTATGGCCGCAGTTCCGAAAGATGTACAAACCTTTCTGATCCTACAAAACTGCCGGAACACCAATGATGCTACCTCACTGGCAGAACGCTTTATGGAAGCGGAATTGGCAGGCCAGGAGAAGGCTGGTATTTCCAAAAGGGCAGAGGTAGTATCATCAGAAAGGAAGGTAAGGCCAATGATGTCTGAAATGAAATTGTGTATGCCCATGGATAAAAGCCGAAAGAAATGTTTTTCATGTGGTAGTGAGGGACATCTAAAAAGAAATTGTAAAGCATTTCCCCAGCTTTCTATGAAAGCCTTTGGGAATGCAGGCACGCATGCGCGGTTCCCTTCCCGCCTAAAGGTGCCGTCTTACCTCAGTCTCTCTTTTTCCGAGAAGCCCACCGGACGGTTCGACGCCGGTTCCCCTCCCGCCGGGTTCGGTACAACGGTATCGAGCCCGATTCTTCTTTTTCAATTTTTGCCCTTCGTGGCTGGTGTTCGCGCCCTTTTTGATTTTTCCATGGAAGGCCGATCCTTTGACCTCGCAGGGACTCTTTTTTCCCCGATGGCTTCCAGCGGTTTCAAGAAGTGTGATCGGTGTAAGAAGTTGATGTCTCTCACCGGCACACACGACTGCTGCCTTCGGTGCCTCGGTCCTGATCACGACCCTAAGAAGTGTGAACCATGTGGGAAGATGTCTTCCAAGGCACTCCGAAGTCACCAGCAGCAGAAAGAAAGGCTTCTCTCAAACTCAGCCTCCGGCCAGACCCGGACCTCGTCTGAGGCCTCGACATCTCGGATCCCGAGCGCCGTCGAAGCTCCTTGGACAGGGGGTCCCCCGACCGGGAGTGCAAGAGGAAGAAGCGGCTCATGAAGGTGTCGTAGGAGGAGGTCCCTGGCTCCTCGAGGGCCAGGTCTAAGACCCCTGACCGTCGCCCCGGGTCTGTGGAAAAAGAAGCCTGCCAAAGTTCCTCACTTGGAGCCGGAGTCTGCTGGACATGTAAGCCCTGTGGTCCTCGAGGACTCTCCTCCCAGAGAGCCGACGTCGGGCCCAGCGCCGCCGGGGCCCGAGTCGGTGGCTGCTGCGTCTCCTGAGCTGAGTCTCAGGATGACAGCCTTGGAGAGCAGATTGTCCATCATGGCTCGAAGTCGACCTCGGTCGCGATCTCCCTCGACTTCCCGTTCGGAACCGGCATCGGGGCGGGTGCTCCAGGGCCCCGCGGGGTTGGATCCTGACTCCTCGTCGGACGAGTCCACCTGGGAGACGGAGGATGAGGAGTCCCCCAACACGTTCAAGACTCGGTGCGTCCCGTCGGACTCACCGCAGTCTGAGCCCCGGAGTAGATCCCCTCCGGAGGACACCCGGTTCTCGGAGTTTGTCCGGGATATGGCCACCGCGTTGGCTATTCCGGCAGACCCCGAGGAAGAGCCTTGAGCTGAAGAGCTCGAGGCCCTACAGTACAACTCTCCTCCGAAGGAGGCCTTTACTGTGCCGGTTCCTCCGATGCTGGAACGGCTCCTCTTCTGGATGTGGGAGGCACCGGCCTTGGCGCCGGTTCTAAGCAAGCGAGTCGATTCGATTTATCGACTCCGGAAGAGCCCTGGCTTTCAGAAGGCGCAGCTACCACACCATTCCATGGTTGTGGAATCGGCCATGCATCGCCTGAAGAGTCAGAAGATGCACTCTGCGGTGCCCCCCGGCAGGGAGGCCCGGAACCTCGATGGTGTCAGTAGAAAGTGCTTCCAGGGCTCGATGCTTGCTTGCCGTGTCCAGTCTTATCAGCTGTACATGGGCATGTACTTGCGAGACCTGGCTGTAATCTTCTGGTCTTGTAATCTTCTGGTCTCGTAATCTTCTGGTCTAGTCTCCGCTTGGTCCTGGGTTCATTTCACAGAGACAGTAAGGTAAGCATCACAAATAAGATAACCAAACAGGTGTGGCTTGGAAACAGGTCTTTATGTAGAAATAGGCTTATTACATAGTGAAGTGAGAGAGAATAGTCTATATGAAAGACTCTGTGTGTGCATGTGTGTGTGAGAGAGAGAGGTAAGAACATGTGGGTCAGAGCCTCATGGCAAGGTGTGTCCGATGAAAATAGGAAGAGAGAGAAAGAGAGGGGGAGGGGTGAAGAGAATTGATTATCAGAGCCTCCTGTCCTTCATGTCCGATGAATAGTGGAAGAGAGAGAGCAAGAGGAAGTGTTTCTGTCCTTTATAATGAATTTTCTCTAGCACCTCCCTTTGAGGTCTGCTATTATTTCTAGCAAGGAGGGGCTGCAGACCAATCTTCTCTAGCACCTCCCTTTGAGGTCTGCTATTCTTGATTTAGCAAGGAGGGGCTGCAGACCCATCTCAACAGGCCCTGAGACTGACATCAACAGGGGGTCAGAGTTAATCTCATCTTGTAAACTACTCTCATTAACTTTGGAGACTGATATCACCAGAGTAACAAAGCTGCATGAAATCCAAGGTCTGGGGAAAAAGCCATGACTCCTATGCCATGTATGCTGACACTGGCCAAGGAGTTGGCCGGGTTCTCTGCTGGTCTCTCTGGGGAGCCCTTGCAGAGATTCAAGTCCTTGTCCTCAGGGATTTGGGACTGCTCGAAGTTTATGTCCCGCGCCGCCTACGATGGCTTCGAGGCTTCGGCCTGAGTTGCGGCAGCCAGCATCGCGGCTGCAGTCATCGGACCTCGAGCCATGCGTTCAGGACAAGTTGGTCGATGTCCCTTGCCGAGGTGAAAACCTTTTTGGCAAGCCCATGGCCGAAAAGGCCGCACAGCTCAAGACTGAGCACCTTACCAGGACAAGGCTGTCTAGAAAGACATCTGCCCCTTCTCACAAGAAGAAGGCCTCGGGTAAGAAGCCCTTTTACCCGAGGAAGGGCACTGCCTACAAACAGTACACTCAGTATCAGGCTGCCCAAGCTGCACCCCAGGGTCAGCAAGCCAAGGGGCAGGGTAATGGGCCCCGTAGGCAGAGGACCCCCAAGCCTCCGGCCCCTGCTCCCACTCAGCAGGGTGGGGTTTTTTGACTCCTTGAGCGTAGCCTCTCAGTCCCTGCTCTCCCAACCCTGCAGAAGAGGTCGCCTCGCCCTCCTTGCCCAACAGTGGCCCCTCATAACTGGGGACAGTTGGGTGTTGAACATAGTCCAAAGGGGCTATGCACTACATTTTCACCAACTGCCTCCACCATACTTTCCAGGGGAGCCTCCAAGGCCTCCCCTGCATGCAGATCTTCTCCTCCAAGAGCTCCAAGGTCTGTTGGTGGACAGGGCGGTGGAGCCTGTGCCTCCCCACTTGCAAGGTCAAGGGTTCTACTCCAGGTATTTCCTGGTACCCAAAAGAACCGGTGGCCTTTGACCTATTCTGGATCTCAGGAACCTAAACAAGTTCCTAGAGAAGGAAAAGTTCAAGATGCTTACTCTTGGAACACTTCTGCCCTACCTCCAGCAGGGAGGTTGGCTATGCTCCTTAGATCTAAAGGATGCGTACACTCACATCCTCATTCATCCAGACCACAGAAAGTACCTCAGGTTCATTGTGGGAGGAAACCATTATCAGTACAGGGTACTGCCTTTTGGCCTAACCTCCGCTCCCAGAGTCTATACAAAATGCCTGGCAGTGGTGGCGGCCTACCTGAGAAATCAAGGCATCTTTGTCTTTCCCTATCTGGACGACTGGCTCATCAGGGGTCAGATGTGCCAGGAGGCCCGCCAGGCCACCCTCAGAACTATCGCTCTTCTTCAAAGCTTGGGATTTGTCATAAACTTCGCAAAGTCCACTTTGCTCCCCTCCCAGAACTTGGAGTTCATAGGGGCAAGGCTAGACTCTGTCCTGGCAAAGGCATTCTTGCCAGCAAACAGGGCCCAAAGACTGATGAACTTAGCAAATCAGTTTCTCAGAGGGTCCGTGGTCTCCGCCAGACTCTGCCTGAGGCTGCTTGGCCACATGGCTTCGACAGTACATGTGACCCCCAATGCCAGGCTCCATATGAGGCCTGCACAGTGGTGCCTTCGGACTCAGTGGTCTCAGGCCTCAGGCAGCCTCAGAGACAGGATAAGGGTGTCCAGACAATTTCTGAACTCCCTCAGCTGGTGGCTGCACCCACCCAATCTACTACAAGGGGTGCCCTTTCAAATTCTTGGGTACACAGTGGTACTGACCACAGACGCCTCCCTGCAGGGCTGGGGGGCTCATTGTCTGAACAAGTGCACCCAGGACCTGTGGTCTCCTTGGGAGGCTGCACAGCAGATCAATCTTTTAGAACTCAGAGCTATTCGATTAGCACTCAGAGCTTTCTCTCCTACCCTGGCTCATCAGTCTGTCCTAGTTCAAACAGACAATCAGGTAGCCATGTTTTATGTGAACAAACAGGGCGGGACTGGGTCCAGGCTCCTTTGTTCATTTGCCCTCAAGCACAACATGCTCCTCAGGGCTGTGTACCTTCCAGGCCAGGAGAACTACCTGACCGACAGGTTGAGCAGGACTTTGCAGCCCCACGAGTGGCAGCTGCATCCCTTAGTAGTTCAGAAGATCTTCCTGAAATGGGGTCTCCCTTGGATAGATCTGTTTGCCAGTCCACTGAACAAGCAACTGCCAAAGTTCTGCTCCAGGCAACCGCATCCTCTGCGGGTAGCAGCAGATGCTTTTCTGATTCCCTGGTCTCAGGGCCTCCTGTATGCATTTCCTCCCACGTCCTTGGTGGCCCGAACTCTCTTCAAGATCCTTCAGGACAAGGCCTCGGTCCTGCTGGTGGCTCCCAGGTGGCCGAGACAGCCTTGGTTTCCACTTCTACTTCAGCTGGCGGTGGATCCCCCACTTCCTCTGGGGTTGCAACCCGACCTTCTCTCTCAGGATCAGGGTTCCCTTCTGCACCCCAATCTCAAAGCTCTCAATTTGATGTCCTGGAAGCTGCAAGGGTAGTTTTGGCTCCCTGGGGCCTATCTCAAGAAGTTGAAGAGGTTGTCCTAGCCTCTAGGAAACAGTCCACTAGGAAAACCTATGCTCTCAAATGGAAACGGTTTTCTGTGTGTTGTCACCTACGTACAGAGGATCCTTTCTCCTGTACTATCCCAGTGGTGCTTCAGTACTTACTGCACTTGTCAAATCAGGGACTTAAGTCCAACTCTGTTCAGGTCCACCTCTCTGCTCTAGCAGCTCACCACTCACTGGTGGAAGGACATTCTCTGTCGGTTCACCCTTTGGTGTCCCGCTTTTTCAGGGGCTTGCTTTTGCTCAAGCCTCCAATCCGTCCTCCTGCTCCTGAGTGGGAATTGAATGTGGTCTTGCAGCAGGTGACTCGCCCACCTTTTGAGCCGATGGCTACTTGCCCTCTACGTTTCCTGTCCTGGAAGACACTCTTCCTAGTAGCCCTTACCTCGGCCAGGCGAGTGAGTGAGCTTCAGGCCCTGGTCTGTGATAGGCCTTACACTCGCTTCTATGGGAACAGGGTAGTCCTTAGGACTCATCCGAAGTTCCTCCCAAAGGTTGTCTCCTCTTTCCACCTCAACTAGGAGGTGGTTCTTCCAACATTCTTCCCTAGGCCTCATGCCAGCCAGGCTGAAGCAGTTCTGCATACCCTGGACTGTAGGAGGGCTTATCCTTCTACCTTGACCGTACGCAGGGGCATAGAAGGGCTACTCAACTCTTCATATCCTTTGACCCCAATAAGTTGGGGTTGGCTGTGTCCAAGTGTACCTTGTCCATCTGGGTGGATGACTGTATCACCTGGGCTTACAAGGCGGCTGACCTTCCTTTGCAGGGTCGGGTTATGGCCCACCGTGTCAGGGCAATGGCTGCCTCAGTGGCTCATCTCCGCTCTGTGCCCTTGGTAGACATCTGCAGGGCTGCAACTTGGTCTTCAAGCCAGACTTTTGCGGCCCATTACTGTCTGGAGAGGGAGTCCCGTAGGGACAGTGCTTTTGGCTAAGCAGTACTCCGGAATCTCTTTGAGGTTTAGGCAACTCCTGCCCTCTGTTGGGCTACCGGTGGAGGTTGTGTCAGTGAAAAGCCTTTCTTTGCTGCTGAGACTAGAGGGAGTTCTCTTGTTCAGCCTGGGTTCCTCGGTAGCCCAGAGCTGGGGAGTCACCCATATGTGAGGACTGACTTCCTGCTTGGTCCTGGAGAATGTTTATGTTTATTAAAACTTGTTATACCGCTCAATACCGTAGGCATCTGAGTGGTTTACAATAGATAAAATCAGGCAAGTTAATTAAAACAAGCACTCGGCTGTAGAAAAGGAAAAGGAATAAGAACGCCATAAATTGTGAGAAAAAGGTGAGGAGAGAAAGAAAAGAAAAGCTGAGAACAGAGTGGTAGTTTAAGTCAGGAGAGAGCATACAAGCATACTATCAAGGAAGAAAGGGAAAGGAGAGCAGACATTCATGAGACACATGGAGGAAAGGAGGGGGGGGAGGGTAGGCTAGGGAGGAGGATCAAACGCAAGGCAGAAAAGTTGAGTTTTGAGCTGGGTTTTAAATGAGGGGTATGAGTCTTCAGCACGGAGGGAGGGGGGAGCGAGTTCCAGAGACTTGGAGCCAGGAAGTAGAAAGCAGAGGAACGGGTTTGTTCTAGACGAGCATGTGCGGGGGAGGGGAGGACCATGCGATTTATGTGTATGGAACGGAGGAGACGGTGAGAGGTACGAAATTGGATCTGATTCGCCAGGTAGAGGGGAGTGCCAGTATGGATAACTTTGAATGCAAGGATTAGGAGTTTATACCGAATGCGGAAGGAGATAGGTAACCAGTGGTGCTGGTAGAGAAGGGGAGTAACGTGATCGAAACGTGATGCATGGGTCAACAAGCGGATGGCGGCATTTTGGACACGCTGGAGACGGGACAATTGGGACTGGGCTAGGCCGGCAAAAGAGACATTACAATAATCGAGACGAGACAGCACAAGGGTAGACTAGAGGGAGTTCTCTTGTTCAGCCTGTAACAGGTGTTCTCCAGGAGCAGCAGGAATCAGTCCTCACAACCCTCCCTCCTCCCCTGGGAGTTGCAGTTGTACATAGTTTATTTTTCATTTTTGTGTGCTGTTATTAGCTATGTCATTTGACTGAGGTAAGATGGCACCTTTAGGCGGGAAGGGAACCGCGTATGCATGCCTGCATTCCCAAAGGCTTTCATAGAAAGCTGGGGAAATGCTCCACTGGGGCTTCATCGGCGTCGATGACACCCATATGTGCGGACTGATTCCTGCTGCTCCTGGAGAACACCTGTTACAGGTGAGTAACTACTCTTTATTCCCCGGCAAGGGAGGGCCTTAGTGGATACAGGCCTCCAGATGGAGATGCCACTAGGCTGCTATGGCCGCGTCGCTCCACGCTCGGGGCTAGCTCTAAAAAATTTTATAGATGTGGGCGCGTGGATTATTGATCCCGACTACAGGGGAGCGGTCAAGGTGCTACTTTTTAACTTTGCGAAAGAAGATTTCCGGGTAAACATAGGCGATCAGATAGCCCAACTTATATGCGAAAGGGTGGGTTTTCCACCCCTCGAAGAAGTGCCCGTGATGACCACTACGCTCCGAGGATCCGGGGGGGTTGGATCTCCCGGGCGGGCAGATATGAAGGGATTAACCGCAAGCAAAACTAAAGAGTCATGGGATAGGAGGCAGTGTACTATTGTGGATCAGGAACTGGTTAAAAGATAGAAATCAGAGGGTAGGGCTAAATGGCCAATTTTCCCAATGGAGAAAGGTGAATAGTGGTGTACCCCAGGGATCTGTGCTGGGTCCGCTGCTTTTTGACATATTCATAAATGACCTGGAAAGTGGAATAACGAGTGAGGTTATCAAATTTGCAGATGACACAAAACTATTTAAAGTTGTTAAAACCCAAGAGGATTGTGAAAAATTGCAAGAGGATCTTGATAAATTGGAAGACTGGGCATCAAAATGGCAGATGAAATTTAATGTGGACAAGTGCAAGGTTATGCACCTAGGGAAGAACAACCCAAACTATGGTTACACGATGCAAGGTTCCACATTAGGAACCACCGCCCAGGAAAAAGATTTAGGCGTCATTGTGGATACCATGTTAAAACCCTCGGCCCAGTGTGCAGCGGTGGCCAAGAGAGCAAATAGAATGCTAGGTATGATAAGGAAAGGAATGGAAAATAAAACAAAATATATTATAATGCCTCTATATCGTTCCATGGTGAGGCCGCACCTTGAATATTGTGTGCAATTCTGGTTGCCGTATCTTAAAAAGGATATAGCGATTTTAGAAAAGGTTCAGAGAAGAGCCACCAAAATGGTAAAGGGGATGGAAGGATACTCCTATGAAGAAAGGCTAAAAAGGTTAGAGCTCTTTAACATGGAAAAGAGACGGCTGAGGGGAGATATGATAGAAGTCTATAAATTAATGAACGATTGTTTACCTTATCAGAATATAGAAAGACTAGGGGACATGCAATGAAGCTACAGGGTAAACTATTTAAGACTAATAAAAGAAAATATTTTTTCACTCAACGTGTAATCAAACTCTGGAATTTGTTACCGGAGGATGTAGTAAAGGCTGTTAGTATAGCTGGGTTTAAAAAAGGTTTGGACAAGTTCCTGGAGGAAAGGTCCATAAACCATTATTAAGAAGTGACCGAAGATATCAATGCTTGACCCAGTACAAGCATTGTGGAACTTGTGTCTCTTGGGGAAACTGCTAGGTACATATGACCTAGATTGGCCACTGTTGGAAACAGAATACTGGGCTTGATGGACCTTGGTCTGACCCAGTATGGCATATCTTATGTTCTTATGATCTTATGTTCTTATGTTCTTATGTAAGCTGCGAGGAGAAGGAAGACGAGGATCTAGGCCCGCAATTGTCTGATTGCAAGGCCGATCCAGTACCAAGAATGGGGGAAGAGCTCTCTTGGTCGCAATGGCAGGAATTGTCGGCACTGTTGAGGGGATTTCCAGATGTCCTAACACCAATCCCGGGAGAAACTAGGCTAGTGGCCCATGAGGTAGTGACCCCACCGGGTTAGGTAGTACAGCAGAGACCCTACAGGTTGCCTGAGGCAAAACAACAGGAGGTGGTAAACCAGGTGAAGGAAATGCTTAAGATGGGGATCATCGAGGAGTCGAAAAGCCCCTGGAATAGCCCCATAGTGCTTCTGCCAAAACCGGACGGGACAATCCGGTTCTGCATTGACTTTCGAAGGGTCAACGCCATCTCCCGGTTTGATGCCTACCCGATGCCGCGGATAGAAGAACTGTTGGATCGTTTAGGCCAGGCAAAATATCTTACCACCCTTGATATGACCAAGGGGTATTGGCAGATTCCTTTAACCCGAGAATCGCGCCCCAAGACAGCATTTAGTACCCCCATAGGTCTTTTCCAGTTTCAGAGGATGCCTTTCGGCTTGCATGGCGCGGCCGCGACCTGCCAGAGCTTGGTAGACCTTGTCTTACGCCCTCACCAAAAATACACTGTCGCCTACATGGACGACATCATAATACACAGTGCTAGCTGGGACCAACATTTGCCTCGCGTAGAAGCGGTCTTAAAGGCAATGAGGCACGCAGGCATCACATTTAATCCTGCGAAGTGTATGTTTGCTGGGCAGGAGGTAAAGTACCTGGGTCACATGGTGGGACATGGCACAGTGAGGCCACTGTTGGATCAGGTGGAAAGTGTGAAAGCGTTTCCCAGACCATTGACTAAAAAGCAGCTGCGCAGTTTTCTGGGCCACTTAACCCTCCATTGCCTCAGGTACACTTAGATTGTGAGCCCTTCAGGGACAAGGGAATAAAAGTACCTGTTAGTATATACATGTAAACCGCTCTGATGCATAAGTAAAGGGCGGTATATCAAATGCCTAACCATAACCATAACCATAACCATACTACCGTTGTTTTATTCCCCATTTTGCAGAGGAAAGCGCCGTTCTGACAGATATGTTGAAGAAAAATGCGCCAAACCAGTTGAAGTGGTCCGCGGCAGCAGATCAGGCCTTTATTTTATTGAAAAAGCAATTCTGCTGTGCACCAATTTTGCGCGGCGTAGATTTTGAGCAGGCGTTCATCATACAGACAGACTCTTCAGAAACGGGTTTAGGGGCTGTATTGTCCCAGAAACATGATGGCACCGAACACCCCATTATGTTTCTGAGTCAAAAATTAGCGCCAGCCGAAAGAAAGTATTCCACCATAGAGAGGGAGTGTCTGGCCATAAAATGGGCGGTGGAGGCACTTAAGTTTTACCTCACGGGACGTAGGTTCCTATTGGTCACTGACCACGCACCACTAAAATGGTTAAACAAAATGAAAGACTACAACCCTCGCTTAACCCGCTGGTACATGGCCTTGCAGGCTTTTGATTTTCGTATAGAACACCGAGCGGGAAAATTACACATGAATGCAGATGCCCTGTCGAGAATTATGAGCTGTGCGCGACTTCATACGCCAACCCGTAATATCTTAAGGGGGGGATGTGTGATGGGAAAAGTGTATCTGAGCCTATGTAAATGGAAGAAAAACAGGCTTTTACCTTTAAGGAAAGAGACAGGCCAGAAAGCAGTGGTTTTCAGACTGCAGGCAAAGAGAAAAAAACACACGTAGTTGCTGGGTACAGACCATGCCCAAGCTCTGAGGCAAACTATGAAGTTAATGAGAGGCACCTGGGAGAGGAGCATGGCCCGATAGTTCAGGCACACTCATATAAGCCCAGGGGATTAGAAGAGTGGGAGGAGACCACCAGGGAAACGTAAGGAGGAGAGACCACCAGGGAAACGGAAGGAGAGAGGACCACCAGGGGTGCAGAAGGAGAAAGAAACTTCAGGGGAGCTGAAGGACAAAGAGTTACCAGGGTCAGCACCAGAGAGGATTCCAAAGGAAACCAGCACACAGGGAGCCACGGTCCAGAAGGAAGTCAGTACTGCAGGGGTATTGCAGCTGATTCTGGAGGCAGGAGGGTTTTGCCGGGGAGAGCTACTGATAAGGAGCAAGGTACGATAGCAGCAGCTCTTGAACCTGCTGGAGAACTGCCAACTCCCAAAAGGTGTGTGAATAGAACTGTAAATAAAAGTACTGTGAGCCAGTTAGAGGCTCTGTGCTGGTTAATGAAAGAAAAGAATCTCCATGTGCCTGCTAAGAACCCTGAGCATAAAGAGAAGTCTCACTGGGGAAAGGTCCTAGAGCTGTTAGAAGAGATTAAGCCTGAGTTTGTGCAAGCTGATTTAAACCCAGATATAACAGACACTGGTTATGAAGAAATGCAAACAGAGGATTATGATTCTGACCAGGAGTCTGTAGAATCATTAATGGATTGCTCTCTTTGCAAGAAAGCAACGTAAAAGTGCTAGGTTTTGGAAGGAGAAAAACCTAGAAACAAATTGTTCTGGTAAAACTGACAGAAACAGTTAAAGTTTTATTTTGAATGCTGAAAGCTTTGAAAGAAACAGCTATATATGCTTAAAGCTGAAAATCCAGATACCCTATATCAACCGGCTCACCTTTGTATACCTGTTCATTCACACCTTCAAAGAAATACAACAAATTAGTAAAACAAGACTTTCCTTGGCTAAATCCATGTTGGCTTTCTCCCATTAAACAATGGCTGTCTACATGTTCAGTAATTTTATTCTTTAGAATGGTTTCTACCTTTTTGCCCAGAACTGATATCAGGCTCACCAGTTTGTAGTTTCCCGTATCACCCTGGAACCCGTTTTAAAAATTTGAGTTACATTGGCTACTCTCCAATCCTCAGGTACTACAGATGATTATAATGATAGTTCAAAACTTACTAATAGTAGGTCTGCAATCTCATGTTTCAGTTCTTTCAACACCCTCCAGTCCAGGTGATTTGCTGCTCTTCAGTTTATCAAACAGTTGTAATACATCCTCCACTATATCACCTTATTATACTATTTCACATTCTTCCACTATATCACCTTTATATACTATTTCAGGCACGGGTAACTTCCTTACATCTTCTTCAGTAAAGACCAAAGCAAAGAATTTATTCAGTCTCTCCGCTATGGCCTTGTCCTCCCTTAGTGCCCCTTTTACCTAGTGGTCCAACTGATTTTTACAGGTCTTTTGCTATGAATGTACTTGAAAAAGCTTATGCTATGCGTTTTTGCTTCCACAACAAGCTTCTTTTCAAATTCTCTCTTTGCCTGCCTTATCAATGCCTTGCATCTAATGTGCCAATGCTTATGTTGTTTACAGTGTTCGTCATTAGGCTCCTTTTTCTATTTCCTGAATGATGCTTCTTTGGCAACAGCTTCTCTGACCTCGCCTTTAAACCATGCTGGCAGTTTTTTGACTTTCCTTCCACTTTTCTTAAAGCATGGAATGCATCTGGTCTGGGCTTCCAACATTGTACTTTCAAACAATGCCCAAGCTTAATGCAAGTCTTTAACATTTGTTAGCTGCTCCTTTTAGTTTTTTCTTAACTATGTTCCTCATTTTATCATAGTCTCTCTTTTGAAATTTAAAAGTGGATTTCCTGCCATCTTTCTTCCATTTATTAAATTGGATACGATCATGCTATGATCCCTATTGTCAAGTGCCCCCAAAACAGTTATCTCTTGCATCAAATCCAGTGTTCCATTAAGAATTTGGTCCAAAATAGCTTCCCCTCTTGTCGGTTCATGAACAAGAAGCAGCCATTTATTTCATCTAGAAACTTTATCTCTCTAGCATGTTCTGCCGTGACATTGACCCAGTCCAATACCAGGGTAATTGAAATCACCCATTATACTGTATTGTAACTTTTGTTAGCTTCCTTGATTTCCTTTAACATTTCATCTTCCATCTGTTCATTCTGGCCAGGCGATTGGTACTACACCCCGACTGCTGTCACCTTCTGCTTTTTACATGGAACTTCTATCCATAGAGATTCTACAGTGTATTTTGTTTCCTGCAAAACTTTAATTCTATATGACTCAATGCCCTCTCTAACATAGAGCACAACTCCTCTACAATTCAATCTACTCTATCACTGCGATATAGTTTGTACCCAGGTATCAGTGTCCCATTGGTTGTCCTCCTTCCACCAGGTCTCTGAGATGCCAGTCATATCTTGCCCAGAGAAGAGGAAGAATTCATCTTTGATTTCAACATCAAGAATTCTGGAAACTGCTCTGAATAAAGGTTCAGATGCATCAGTGTCACAGTTCATCAGAGCATTAGAGCATTGAGGTATCAGTGGTGCAGGTATTCTCGAAGCAGCCCCAATATGAGGAATGCTCATCTCCTCAGTACCAGAGATACTCACTGCCAGAATTCACAAGTGTTGACTGAATTTGCTGAGGCTCCTACATCTTTGTCGATGACAGCCCTTGAGGAGCACCTTCTAAAAAGATTTGAAGAGTGGATGGCGATCTTCTTTGTTCAGCATAAGGCTGCAGTTTTGAAAGCATTGAGGCTGGGGCATCAGGACATTGAGCTGATTCTTGAAACTCACTAGCTGTCTGCATGAGAGTCTTTGTCACTGGGGCATTGAAGGACCTCAACACCAGTAATTGCTCAGCCAGTGTCAATTTCAAGTGCCTCTGGAGGTGGTCACACCCCAAAGATTTTGAAGGACATCAGTGCACCGATGCAGTAGTCACAGGAAGTACCCCGTGAGGAGCAAATGTTGACCCATGCAGAGAAGCAGACATTGTTGAGTCTGAATTAGAGCACTTCTAGGAGTTGAGTACTTCCTCATATCCCTCACCTCCTTGTGAGGAAAGATGATCACCTCCAGAGGAGATACCCTTTACTGATTTTGTCTGGGAGACATCAAAGTCCATCCAGTTTAAGCTGGAAACAGAGAAGGAACCCAGGGCCGAAGCAGTGGAAATCCTCCAGTTCTGTGATCCTCCTAAGGAGGCTGTGACAATACCCAATCACAGAATCCTAAGAGATGTACAGATTAGAATGTGGGATATTCCCTTCCCTGTACAACCTGTGAAGGTTGACTAAATGAACTGATTCCAGAAGGTTCCCAGATTTAAAATGTTTCAGCTGCCGCACTACTTCATGTTTGTCTGATCTACTCTCAAAAGGACCAAGAACTCCAAGTCACACTATTCAGTGCCCCTGGAGGGGTGGGGAGTGTGCAGTTTGGACTTTGGATTCTTTTGTGAGGAAAGTGTTTTAGAATGTTATGCTCACTTCCTGCATAGTGTCCTATCAGCTCTTGATGTGCATTCACTTGTGAAGGAACATGTATAGCATGCAGAAATTTGCCTACCATCTCCCTCAAGAAAAAGCCAAGAAACTCAATTCTCTGGTTAACAAAGGGAAGAGGTGCAGAAAGTGCATAGTCCAAGCAACTTATGAATCTTTCGATATAGTATTCAGGGCCTCCTCTATGGTATTTCTGCCTGAAGACTCTCATGGCTTCAGGTCTCATACTTCCAGTGCCATGCCATGGAGAGAATATCTTTGGAGATAAAATGCAGGAGGCTGCTTCTCTTATCAAGCAGCATAATGACACACTCAAGACCCTTTCCATACTCACATCCAATCTGTTATTTTCGTCATCTAGGAGGTATTCTCCAGGACCAAGCAGGAAGTCAGTCCTCACATATGGGTGACGGTGCCGACGGAGCCCTCGCGGAGCAATTTCTCCAGCTTTCAAGGAAAGCCTTTGGGAATTGCAGCGCGCATGCGCGGTCCCCTTCCCGCCCAAGGGTGCCATCTTGCTCAGTCTTCTTTTTTCCGCGGAGCCCTACAGACGCTGTTTGTGTTCGCCGCAGAAAAAGTTGATTTTATTTCTTATTCTTTTCTCGATTCGACGCCGGATCTTTTTCCCGCCCGGACCCGCTACGCCGGTAACGGGTCCGTTCTTTATTTTTCGTTTTTTTGTCCTTCGTGACAAGCGTTCGCACCATTTTTTCTTTTTCACTGGCAGCCCTGTCTTTTGACCTCGCAGGGGCCCTTTTTCCCCCGATGGCTGCCAGCGGATTTAAAAAGTGTGATTGGTGTAAGAAACTTATGTCTCTTACCGACACACACGACTGCTGCCTCCGCTGCCTCGGACCCGATCATGACCCGATGATCTGTGGTTCATGTGGCAAGATGTCCTCAAAAGCGTTGAGGAGTCGGCAGCATCAAAGAGAACGAATCTTCTCTGACTCCGCGTCCGGCCGGGCCCGGACCTCGTCAGAGGCTTCGACTTCCCGGGACTCCGGTCCTGAGCATCATCGGAGTTCCTCTGAACGGGGGTCTCCTGCCCGGGAACATCATAGGAAGAAGAAACCCGCGAGGGCGGCGTCGGTGGACGCTCCTGGTCCCTCGAGGGCCAGGTCGCATGGCCCCGATAGCCGTCCCGGGTCCTCGGAGTCGGAGAGGCCTTCGAAACATCCTCGTCTCGAAATGGAGTCGCCTGGACACGTGAGTACTGTAGTCCTCGTGGACACGCCTCCGAGGGAGCCAACGTCGGGCCCGACGCCGTTGGGGCCCGAGTCGGGGGCTGCTGGGTCTCCTGAGCTCGGACTCAGGTTGACGGCCTTGGAGAGCAGTTTGGCTGCCTTCATGGACCAGCAGCGGGCATTGATCGCTGGCCTCGCCAGTGCATCTGCCCCGGCCACCGGGACGTCAACGTCTCAGTCGACCCCGGAGACCGAGCCGATCCTCGAGTCCATGCGAGCTCGAGTCGATCCTCGGTCGCGGTCTCCCTCGGCCTCTCGTTCGGGACCAAGGTCGTCGACGCCGACACCCTCGGCGTTGGGGCGGAGGGCATCGGTGCCCGCCCGACCGGAGCCGCTCGAGTCCTCCTCCGAGGAGTCAGCCTGGGAAACGGAGGACGAAGAGTCACCTGGTACTTTTCGGACTAGGTGCGTCCCATTGGACTCACCCGAGTCCGAACTTCGGAGACGGTCCCCCCCAGAGGAACCCGGTTCTCAGACTTCGTGCGGGATATGGCCAAGGCCTTGGCATTCCCCGCGGATCCCAAGGAGGAGCCTCGAGCCGAGGAGCTCGATGCCCTCCAGTATGACTCTCCCCCAAAGGAGGCCTTTACTGTACCGGTTCCTCCGATGCTGGAGCGACTTCTCTTCCACATGTGGGAGAGCCCGGCGTCGGCGCCGATGTTAAGCAAGCGGGTCGATTCCATTTATCGAGTCCGCAAGAGCCCCGGGTTCCAAAAGGCACAACTACCGCACCATTCCATGGTGGTGGAATCGGCCATGCATCGACTCAAGAGTCAGAAGATGCACTCCTCGGTGCCTCCCGGCCGGGAGGCCCGGAACCTGGATGCCCTCAGTAGGAAGTGTTTCCAGGGCTCTATGCTTGCTTGTCGAGTCCAGACCTACCAGCTCTATATGGGCATGTACCTCCGAGACCTGGCAAAAGAAATTGCCGGGTTCTCTGCTGGTCTCTCCGAGGAACCTTTGCAGAGGTTCCAAGCCTTATCCACTGGTATTCGAGAGTGCTCAAAGTTTATCTCTCGAGCAGCCTACGATGGCTTCGAGGCATCGGCTCGAGTAGCCGGGACCGGCATCGGTGCCCGCCGACAGGCTTGGCTTCAGTCATCCGACCTCGAGCCATGGGTACAGGACAAGTTGGTCGATGTCCCCTGCAGAGGTGAAAACCTCTTTGGCAAGCCCATGGCTGAAAAGGCTGCACAGATCGAGACCGAGACTCTGACCAGGACTAGGCTGTCCAGAAAAACCTCTGCCCCTTCTCAGAAAAAGAAGGGCTCGGGGAAAAAGCCCTTTTACCCGAGGAAGGCGGCTGCCTATAAACACTACCCTCAGTATCAGGCCTCAGCAGCTCCCCAAAAGGGTCAGCAGGCCAAGGGACGGGGTAAGGGGTCCCGAAGGCAGCAGGCCCCAAGCCCACAACACCGGCCCCTGCTCAGCAGGGTGGGGGGTTTTGACTCCATCAGCATAGCCTCTTCCCCTCCTCTGGTTTCTCTCAGCACAGGAGGCCGGCTGGTCCACTTTGCCCACAGGTGGTCAGCCATCACATCAGATACCTGGGTGCTTCATATAATTCAAAAAGGCTATCTTCTACACTTTCACCAGGTACCTCCCTCCTACTTTCCAGGGGAGCCTCCAAGACTCCCTCTGCACAGGGACTTACTCCTTCAGGAGTTAGCAAGTCTTCTTCAGGAGCAGGCCTTGGAACCGGTGCCCCACCACCTGAGGGGTCAAGGCTTTTATTCCAGGTACTTTCTGATACCAAAACGAACAGGAGGCCTCAGACCCATCCTGGACTTGCGAAATCTCAACAAGTTCCTGGCAAGGGAAAAGTTCAGGATGCTTACCCTTGGAATCCTGCTGCCCTACCTCCAGCAGGGAGACTGGCTATGCTCCTTAGATCTGAAGGATGCCTATACTCGCATCCTTATTCATCCAGACCACAGACAATATCTCAGGTTTGTTGTGGGGGGAAATCATTACCAGTACAGAGTACTGCCGTTTGGCCTATCCTCCGCCCCCAGAGTGTTCACCAAATGCCTGGCAGTGGTGGCGGCCTATCTAAGACTTCAAGGCCTTTTTGTGTTCCCATACCTGGACGACTGGCTCATCAGGGCCCAGTCTTCCCAAGAGGCCACTCAGGCCACTCATCGCACTGTGATTCTGCTCCAGCACTTGGGCTTTGTCCTAAACTTCGCAAAGTCCACTTTGCTCCCCTCTCAAAATCTCGAATTCATCGGTGCAAGGTTGAGCACACTTCAGGCGCAGGCCTTCCTGCCTCTAGACAGAGCACACAGGCTCATGGATCTCGCCAGCCACTTTCACAGCAATTCCCTGGTCTCTGCCAGGCAATTTCTGAGACTGCTCGGCCATATGGCTTCCACGGTCCATGTGACCCCCAATGCCCGCCTGAACATGCGACCTGCTCAGTGGTGCCTTCGCACTCAATGGCATCAGGCCACAGGGAGCCTGGCGGACTCGGTACAAGTATCCAACCTGCTGGTCTCTTCTCTGCGGTGGTGGCTTCATCTGCCAAACCTGCTGCTAGGGGTGGATTTTCAATCCCCTCGGCCTTCTCAGGTGCTAACGACCGATACTTCTCTCCTGGGTTGGGGAGCACATTGCCAGGGGACATGTACTCAAGGCCTCTGGACTCCTTGGGAGTCTGCTCAGCAGATAAACTTCCTGGAGCTCAGAGCCATCCGCCTAGCTCTGAGAGCCTTCTCCCACCTCACTTCTCACCAGTCTGCACTGGTCCAGACGGACAATCAAGTTGCAATGTTCTACGTGAACAAACAAGGTGGAACAGGCTCCCTCCTTCTCTGTCGGGAGGCACAAAGACTGTGCTCTTGGGCCGTCAACCACGGCATCCTCCTCAAAGCTGTCTATCTCCCAGGTCAGGAAAATTACCTGGCAGACAAGCTCAGCAGGATCCTTCTACCACACGAGTGGAAATTGGATCCATTGGTGGTTCAGCGGATCTTTCTCAAGTGGGGCCTCCCCACCATGGATCTGTGTGCCAGTCCTCTGAACCAGCAGCTTCCCAAATTCTGCTCTCGACAACTGCATCCTCTCAGAGTAGCGGCGGATGCTTTTCTGATTCCATGGTCCCAAGGCCTCTTGTATGCCTTTCCTCCCACGCCGCTGGTGTCTCGCACGCTCTTCAAAGTTCTCAGAGACAGAGCCTCCATGATCCTAGTGGCTCCGCGGTGGCCGAGACAGCCCTGGTTCCCGCTTCTGATGCAGCTGGCGGTGGACACTCCTCTTCCTCTGGGGTTTCAACCCGATCTCCTGTCACAGGATCAGGGGACTCTTCTGCACCCCAACCTCCGGTCCCTTCATCTGATGGCCTGGCTGCTGAAAGGGTAGTCCTTGCTCCCCTCCTGCTGCCTCGGGAGGTGGAAGAGGTCGTCTTGGCCTCCAGACGGCCCTCCACCCGGAAATCCTACGCTCTTAAGTGGCGTCGGTTCTCCGTGTGGTGTGCTCAGCAGTCTGAGAATCCCTTCTCCTGCTTGGTACGAGTGGTCTTGCAATATTTGCTTTACCTCTCCAATTTGGGCCTTAAGTCCAACTCTGTTAGAGTCCACCTCAGTGCTCTCTCTGCGCATCACACACCGGTGGATGGCAGGCCTCTTTCCAACCACCCTTTGGTGGCTCGTTTTCTCAGAGGCCTCCTTATCCTTAAGCCTCCTTTGCGCCCACCAGCCCCTGAATGGGATCTGAATGTGGTCTTGCAGCGGCTTACCTGTCCGCCCTTTGAACCTATGGCTACCTGCCCTCTTCGTTTTCTTTCCTGGAAAACCTTGTTCTTGGTAGCCCTTACCACTGCTAGGCGCGTTAGTGAACTGCAAGTCCTAGTGTCTGATCCTCCTTACACTAGGTTCTACAAGAATAGGGTAGTCTTACGGACTCACCCTAAGTTTTTTCCAAAAGTAGTATCCCCTTTTCACCTCAACCAGGAGGTGGTTCTTCCGACCTTCTTTTCCAGGCCGCACACCTGCCGGGCTGAAATGGTCCTGCATACCCTGGACTGTAGGAGGGCCTTATCCTTCTACCTTGACCGTACGCGGAGGCATAGGAGGGCTGTTCAGCTCTTCGTTTCTTTTGACCCCAATAAGTTGGGGCTACCTGTCTCCAAGCGTACTTTGTCCATATGGGTTGCTGACTGTATCGCTTGGGCTTATGGGGCGGCCGGCCTCTCGTTGGAGGGTCGAATCACGGCTCATCGTGTTAGGGCGAAGGCTGCGTCAGTGGCTCATCTCCGCTCTGTTCCGTTGGCAGACATCTGCCGAGCCGCTACTTGGTCTTCAAGCCAGACTTTTGTGGCCCATTACTGCCTGGAGAGGGAGTCCCGCAGGGACAGTGCTTTCGGTCAGGCAGTCCTCCATAATCTCTTTGAGGTATAGGCAACTCCTACCCTCCGGCCCTGGTGTTGGGCTACCGGTCGGGGGCGTTTTCAGAGAAGATTCCTTCCTTCTGTGCTGCTGAGCTAGAGGGAGCTCATTTTTCCGCTTGAGGTCTCCGGTAGCCTTAAGCTAGGGAGTCCCATATGTGAGGACTGACTTCCTGCTTGGTCCTGGAGAAAGAGTAGTTACTCACCTGTAACAGGTGTTCTCCAGGAGCAACAGGAATCAGTCCTCACAACCCTCCCTCCTCCCCTTGGAGTTGCAGTCCTATGATTTCGTTTTTAGCTAATTTTTTTGCTGTCTTTTAGCTATGTCATCAGACTGAGCAAGATGGCACCCTTGGGCGGGAAGGGGACCGCGCATGCGCACTGCAATTCCCAAAGGCTTTCCTTGAAAGCTGGGGAAATTGCTCCGCGAGGGCTCCGTCGGCGCCGACGTCACCCATATGTGAGGACTGATTCCTGCTGCTCCTGGAGAACACCTGTTACAGGTGAGTAACTACTCTTTCTGGTGGATGTCAAAGAAGGCCTATTATTCTCATAGGCATAGGTATCTTCAGCCTCTTGTTCATCCCAACCTAAGCAGAGTCCTCACTCTTATCCCAATCAGCAAAGCTCAAAATTCCTCCCCCAGAATCCCAGCCAAAACATGGGGTGGGGTTTTAATTGGCTCATTGAGAATATAGCTGAGACTCCAATACTAGTTCCAGACAACCTGCTGGTCAGATGGCAGCTCCAGTATTTTGCAAACCATTAATTGCTTTCTATGGCTGTGTCTTAAAGATTGTCCGTTTGGGTACCAATTGCACCTGTTAAGGGAGATATGAAAAACTGCAGCTTTGACTTCTGTTCACACATTCTCATTTCACTACTGTTTTGAAAAGGATATACACAATGCAATAGTAGATTGGCCAGTCTGTTCTTTGGAATATGTCTGGGAAATAGAATACAACTCCATCTCCCCTCGACTTCTTTCTATTCTGGCTGTCTCTCTAAAACAATCAAATAAAAATAAAAGTCCTGTTGTCAACAAAAACATCTGTTTGTTGAATGTCTGCTGTTGTGGAATTGTGTCATCCCCTGTCTTCTTTGGAGACAGTAAGTAGCTAGAAAATCCCAAATGTGAAGATATTATTCTGCTTGTCCAAAGAGAAAACAAAGTTACTCACCTGTAGCAGGTGGACAGCAGGATAAGTTCTCATGACCCTCCCAATTTCCCTTAGAGTTGAATTCTACTTTCACTTCTAACTAGGCTTAGGTCAGCACGCAGGACAGCAGCAAGGAGAAAGAGGCATGAATGTGGGCAGGGCCGGCTCCTAAAGCGTCTAGAAGAAGCTTGGAACTGGTCCTTGCACAGGGCTGCATGGGTGGCATCATCCATATGTGAGGATTTCTTCTTCTGGCCATGGAGAACACCTGATACAGGTGAGTAACTCTGTTATATTCCCTTCAACGTCCAAACTGTGCCAGCAGAGAGATACTTAGGTGATATATTAAGGATATTAAGGATAAGAACATAAGATATACCATACTGGGTCAGACCAAGAGTCCATCAAGCCCAGTATCCTGTTTCCAACAGTGGCCAATCCAGATCATAAGTACCTGTCAGGTTCCAAAAAAGTATATGGATTCCATGCTGCTTGGCCCATGGATAAGCAGTGGATTTCCCCAGTCCTCTTTAATAATGGTTTGTGGATCTTTCCTCCAGGAACTTGTCCAATCCTCTTTTAAATCCAGTTGCACTAACATATTTTACTACATCCTCTTGTAACAAATTCCAGAGTTTGATTTCGTGTTGAGTAAAAAGATATTTTCGCAGATGACTCATAGTGTTAAATGTGCTACTTTGTCGCTTTGTTGCATGTACCCTGGCTTTTCTACTTTTTGAAGGCATAAACAGTCAATGAAAGGGCTTCATACAGTTTGGATTCTTTATGAATAGTTAAAGTAGAATAGGGAAACACATCTGTCTTACTAGTCAGGAGTTATTAGTTCCTTATCGTCCCTTCAGTTCAGTCCCTCACCTCTGGGTTGTGCACCTCTTCTCGCAGCATGGAGACTGGGCATGTCATAACTGTGACACCACTGTAGATATCCTGCTGGCACCTCCCACCATCTCCAAATATGTCCAGTCTCCATGCAGCTGGAGGTAGTGAGCTTAGGCAGGGGCGGCCCAAGTGGGGTGCGGGGCCATGTGCGGAGACTCGGTGCGGGGCCTCATTTGCATTAGGGGCCTCATTTCCATAAATATTTGCATAATGTTACCATACACTAACTTTTAGTAAACATGCCTCTTAATGAGTGTATTGATAAAGAAAGACTAAAAGATTTCCACATTACTATAATCCAGTGCCAGGCACATTAGGAACTACTACTACAAACACTGCCCATTTAGAACCCATAGCAAACCCGCCGTATCGTAACAGCACTACCAGGACTCACAAAGCACCATACTCTACCTATTAAAAGGCAACACTGCAAATATTAAACCAATACATCTCAGAGAATAACAATACATGACCTACTGGAGAAAGAGAACAAGTGGCAATGTCAAATAGAAATTACATAAACAGAATACATCAGCTCAGTTACACATGCAGAACATAGACCATCACCAAACGAAAGAACAAGGAATCACAATTTAGAAATAAGAAGACAATAAACTGAGAACCCCAAAAGCCAAACTTGGAATGTACAACACTGTAGAATTAAAACTATAAATTAATTTCCTCTTGTACTAAATAAAGCACAGACGTTAATGATGCACATTTCCCAGAGCTGACATATTCCAGTTAATACATTCAAAATAAAGAGATATTTTTCTTCCTTTTGTGCATTTTTTTTTCAGTTGCAATTGCTCCAGCCACTTTCTTCTGGTTTCTTTGTGTCTTCTGCTAACTCTCCATCGTCTGCTGTCCATTTATCCTTTCTTCTCTCTTCTAATTTTTTTCCATTCTCTCTCTACATCTGCTTTAACATACTAATCTAATCTTTCTCCTTTTGCTCTTTCCTCATTCCTATTTCATCCACTCAAATTTTACCCCTCCATCCTCAATCCCCACTTACTCTCCCAATACCCGGCCAATTGTAGATTTTTCTTCCCTCCCACACAAAATTTTCCCCCCTCTCCATTTCACTCTCCCAGCCCCATCCCATTCTAATCCTCCCCCAACATCAGCTCCCTTCTAGTTCCAGCCCCAACCAACATCCGCTCCCTTCTAGTCCTCGCATCAGTCCATTTCCAGTCCTGTCCTAGCTCCACCATCAGCCCATTTCCAGTCCTAGCTCCGCCATCCATTTCCAGTCCTATCCAAGTCCCTCCATCAGCTCATTTCCAATATGCCCATGGCAGCGGCAGAATCAAGTGTCCTGCGGGCCCCCCCACGCCTGCTCGGTAGAGCCCTCGTTGAATTACTCCCCTCTGTGCAGGCTTTCAGAGCTGTGAAGAGAGTTTCATGCTCAATGGGTGGGCTGGCCCTGAGCCTTGGTGCTGGGCTCACTAGAGGAGCAGATAAGGAGCTTTAGGCAGCTTAGCTAGGGTTTTAGTTTTTCTTTTCTCCCTATAACGTTTTTTCTTTTGGTCTGTAGCTTTAAAGCTCATTAAAGCTTGTTAAAAAAATTAAATACATAAATAAATAAAGAAAAGCAAAGGCTGAGAGGGGATTGAAGGGATTTAAAGGAGTCTCTTTTCTCCCTCCCCTTTGCCTGCGCTCCCCTTCTTGTTGGCATGGAGGGGAGTTCTTTAGCAGGCTTTTCATCTCCTTACCGGCTCAGTTTCCTGTGCTGTAGATTTCCAGCAGAAACTGTCGTCAGGCCTTGTTTCTCTGCTGCTGCTGCCGGCTGACAGCCTTTCTCAGCTGTCTTGCTCACAGGAAGCCTGTTATTTTTATCGGGGTGCAGAGAGGATCCGAAGGTCTCGGAGGAAGAGGTGAGTGTTTAAATCTTTGCTGCTAGTGTCCTGTGAGCGTTTTTTGAGGGCTGCCGTGTGTGAAGCATGTTCTGTGGGTTAGCAGAGCTCAGGATCTTGGCGGGCCTTTTTCCCGCCGTTTTTCTTCACAGTGGTCTTTTTCTTTGCTGACAGCTTTCTTTAATTAATTCTTGTAGTTTTCTGGTTACTTGAAATTAATTTTGATTACTTTTAATTTTCAATGTTTTGGAGCTCTTAAAGGGCCAGTACAGAAAAGTAAAAAAAAAAAATAAGAGAAGATTCGGCACGTTTTTGTTTTGTTGCCCTTTTTGGTAGTCTGCAGGAGCCATTTCCTTTACTATCCAGTCTCTTGGATCCCGTAGCGCTAATGCCTACGCGGCCACAATGCCTAGTTTGTGGCGCCCGTAGGGGCTCGGTCTTGGATGCGGGGTGTGTCATGGCTGCACATCTGAGACACTTACTATGGAGCAAGAAATGCAGGATTGGTATAAAGAAGGCACTGCTCTGGAGGCGCAGGGTGCTGCTGTTTCTGTGGAAGGGGAGTCTCTGTGGGAGCCTCCATCTGCTCTCCCTACTTCAAAGTTGGCTTTGCCCGGTAATTCCGCCACTCCCATGGTGTCTGGGGCATCTTTCAAGGGTTTCTCCCCAGATTTTGTGCTGCTGCTTCATCAGGCTTACTGTTTGTGGCAGCAGGGGGCAGTCATGGATGCCTCGCTTATTGGGGCGTCAGGAGGCCAAGCGGCAACCGAAAGGTTCGGTGATAGTGATGGTAGATCGGTTAAGAGGGCCCGGTCAGTAGAAGATCAGCCTCTTGGTTCAGACTGGCCAGATGCAGAGCACCTTGAGCTGGAGCCGGAAGCCGGGATTGAGGATTTAGAGGAAGGTGAGATTCAGGAACCTGAAGATCAAGCAAGGATTATCCGGGTCTTCCGAAGGGAGGAGCTGACAGCGCTCATTGCGGAGTCCCTTCAGGCTCTCAACCTTTTGTCGGTGGTACCAGCGGAGGATGAGGGTTTGGAGGATCCTCTCATTCAGGCAGTACGAAAGTCCCAGGCAGTTTTTTCCTGTTCACCATGTGGTTAAGCAGATGATTCAGGATGAGTGGGATGTGCTGGACGCAGGCTTGCATGGTGTGAGGTCCATGAATCGTCTCTATCCCTTGGCAGATCAAGAACGGGAAGTGTTTTGTTCTCCGCATATAGATGTGGCAGTTTCAGCGGTCATGAAGAAGACTACCATTGAAGGGTATATAGGATCGGAAGGTGAACGCCTTGTTGAAGCAAGCTTTTGAGGTTAATGCTGTGGCTCTGCAGGCCTCTATTTATGGAGCTTGGGTTGCGAGAGCATGCCTTCGCTGGTCACAGCGTTTGCAGCAGCCAGTTCAGCAAACACAGGAGCAGCTAGCTGATGTGACAAGACTTGAGTCAGGTTCTGCATTTGGCTGATGTCCAATATGATCTTATTAGAGGTTTGGCAAATAGCATGGCTTCCTTGGTAGCCGCACGCCACTATCTTTGACTCAGGAACTGGGTGGTGGACAGTTCCTCCAAGTTGCCTCTTAGCAAGCTTCCTTTTAAGGGGAAGCTGTTGTTTGGAGAAGATCTTGATAAGCTGTCCTTGAAACTGTATGTGCCAACACCTCTAAGCATAAGCCCCTCATTGCTTTAGGTGATTACAGTCTACCATCTACGTCCTCTAAAGAAGCAGCAGCATTTTTAAAAGCTATGACTTCAATAAAGTATCGCCAAATAATTACTTCTCCTAAACATCAACATGGCTCTACTCCAGATTTGGTCTTCATTCCAAAGCAACTAATGAGGCACGATAAGACTGTAACAACAGCAATCACTCCAGTCCCTTGGTCAGATCATCACTTAATTGAGTTTTCCTTGACATTAAATAATTCCTTTCAACAATTAGACTATGAGGGCACAACCAGACACTTCAAGACCTTTGATAGAGATACATTAAAAATGAAGTCATTCCACAATTAAAGCAAAACTTTGGTACCCTTGATTCAGGTATAGACAATTAGAATTGCAGTTTATCTAATGCAGCATCAGCTCTCGTTCTCAACCAAAGGCACGTAGGAGATCTAATGCTCCTTGGTGCTCAAGTGATATCAGGATTATGAAACGCACTCTCCGAAGGTTAGAAAGAAAATGGAGAAGATTTAAAACTGATGATCTACTGACCCAATACAGAGCTAGACAACTTGAATATAACGATCTTATAAATGAACGTAAACAACTTTATCATACCAATATAATTATGAAATCTATCAATAGACCGAGGGAGCTTTTTAGCATTGTTCTAAAGCTCACAAAAGACTCTATGCAGCATCGTGCCCACCACATAGACCCACAGGTCTTTGCAGATTACCTAAGATCTAAAAATATCACTACTCATACATACTGAAATATGCTTTTAAATGTAACTTACGAAGTAGTTTTCCAAAATCTATATGGAACTGAAATAAACACAAATTGCAGAAAAAACAAAATCCCGCAGCACAACCCGATCGAAACATACTTGAGCTGGCTCCAGATACGTCTGTCATTAATATATCGAATCGTCCTCTATCTCCACAAGAATTGACAATTTTAAACAAAGGATTGTCGTTTGTACCTAGGACAACATTTGATTTATTTCAGTTCCATATAGATTTTGGAAAACTACTTCGTAAGTTACATTTAAAAGCATATTTCAGTAACAATCCATTGCCTACGAGAACTGTGGATCAATCTAACAGAATCCCCCTCCCATTAACATCGAATTGGTATCCACCTGAACCCTTACCATCGGCATTACAAATATTTAATGATTTAGTGATGAAGGATGTTAAGCAGTTATATTCAACACAACATAAGAAAATCAGCTATTCTTTAACACGAGCAGAAAACATCACTTTGAGAGATCTTCAAGCTCGTACAGATATTGTCATCCGAAGGGCTGATAAGGGGGGAGGTACAGTTATTATGGATCGGGAAGATTATTTTCAAGAGGCATTTCGACAATTATCAGATGCCACAGTTTATGAAAAAGTATCAGAGGACCCACAAAGTCGTTTACAGAAAATTGTTTTAGATCTGACAACAAGAGCGTTAGCTGAAAAAATAATTTCGGAGAAAGAACGCCGTTTTTTGAACCCCTTAAACCCTGTAATGTCAAATTTCTATATTGTTCCGAAAATACATAAGCGACTCATTCATCCTCTGGGCCGTCCCATAGTGGCCACAAAGGGTTCATTGTTAGAGCCGTCGTCAGTTTATTTGGATTCTTTTCTCCGTCCATTAATGCCAAAAATGACTTCGTTTGTACGAGATTCAACCCATTTCTTACAACTGTTGTCACATTTTGCCGAGTTGACAAGAAGTTCTGATATTAAGTTAGTCACATTGGATGTGACGTCATTATATACTAGCATACCACAGCAGTTAGCAAGTGGAATAGTTAAGAAAGCATTATATGGCAGAGGAGATTTATCAATACAATTGCAGGAACTGTTGGAAAGACTGACAGATTTAATCTTGTATGAAAATCATTTTGGTTTTGAGGGAAGTATTTATCACCAAATATCTGGGGTCGCAATGGGTGCGACCTGCGCCCCCTCAATTGCAAACTTATACATGGAGGAGTTTGAACATAGATGGATCTTCACTGAGTCCGAAAATCCCCATATTAAATGCTGGCGGCATTATATAGACGACATTTTTGTGTTTTGGGAAGGTTCGGAAATTGAATTGACAACCTTCATCATATGGCTGAATGAGAGAGATCCGAATATAAAGTTCACTTATGAATGGAATGCGGTCTGCATTACTTATCTAGATATTCAGATCATGAAAGGAGATGGGGTATGGAACACCTCGGTCTTCTGTAAGCCTACAGACCGAAATTCATTGCTACATTGCTCTAGTGCTCATCCAACTAATCTTAAAAATGGCCTTCCATTTTCGCAATTTCTACGTTATAGGCGTAATTGTTCAGAAAAATTGGATTTCATCACACAAGCAAAGCGTCTCAAAAGAAAATTCAGGGATCGGGGTTATCCCTAGTTAGTGATATCTCGGGCTTATAAAAGGGCCCTTTATAACCATCGGGAGACTCTAATTACTGCTTCGCCGTCTAGAACGAGAGTAGATGATACAAATGTTAACTTGGTAACTGCTTATTCACCGTTTAGTTACAAAATACAAGCGATTTTGAAACGTCATAGTAATGTGTTGTTACACATTCCCGGTTTGGATGATAAACGCATTAGATGTGTTTGGAGGAGGCAAAAAAATCTTAAAGAGATATTAAGTCCCACAAGATTACGTGTGCCTGGGCAGAAGAAGGATTTAGAAGGTGCAGGTCATGTAAAATGTACTGGATGTGACATTTGTTCAATTACTTTAGAAATAAAATCTTTCACGTATGAAGGCAAAAACTACAAGTTAACACATACTACCAACTGTCAGTCCACTTATGTAGTTTATGGAATATTCTGTCCCTGTCAACTGCTATATGTGGGGAAAACCACCCGGTCATTACAAGTACGCATGCGAGAACATCGCAGCCGATTAAAATGTCAGCGAAAAGATGCACCTATGATAGAGCACTGTCTCCAGTTCCAGCATATTTTTTTGGAACTTAGATGTTTTTGCATAGAACGAGTCATAAGTGGGATGAAGGGTCGCACTAGAGAACAACAACTTGTATATCGGGAACAACGTTGGATTTTTTCCCTTTCGACAGTTTCACCCATTGGGCTAAACGCACAGGTTGATTGGCACCTATGTAGTTGACTTAAGATCAAATCCACGTGAGATTAGCACCTCCCACGGAATTCAGTTATTTAATGGAGGATATAGTTTAGTCCGCATGCGCGGCGTCTTTTTGACATTACGAAGAAAGCATAGAGTTCGCTGAAAAACTGGAACACATACAGGATGTTTTAAGGTAATTCAGGGTTTGAAATAGTCCTTAATAATTGAATGTATGTTTAAAGAGTTCACAAAATAAATAACTAGCAAGTTTTGTATAATTATGTTCTCAGTCCGTGCAGTGAAAACAGAGGGAAGACGTAAGCATGAGCCCTCTGTAATAATAAAAATCTGGGCAAGCATCTAACGGGTGGAAGTTGGATATACGATCCCCCTGAGGAAACGAAGAGTGAAACGAGGGAGCGCTTTGTGGTTATACGTCGGGAATATCTGAAAAATAATTCATTGCTTCTCACCAAAAGAACAACAGATAAGCACAGCTTTTTATTACAAGTTTGAAACACATGGTCTTTGATGACATTAAGAGATGGTGAACATTCATGGAGGACTGCAGAGCTAATATAAAGTTTGTGATCATTTGAGAGAAAGTTAAAATATCTCATATGTATATATAAAAATAATATAAAAAGTAATCATAAAAAAAATAGTAAATAGCCATCTCAATGCAACTGCAATAGAGGTCGTTGATGTGGAAAAAGGCCAACTCAATCCAGCAAGTCTGGCTGACTAAAGGCCTTATGGAATTCTGAGACCTAGTTGCACTGAGATTAGTTTAACTTTTACAGTGCAGAGTAAAATTTTATTGAACTCAAGGTAAATTATTGAGCCGATAAATTAATCTATTATTCATACACCCATTATAGGGGACAACTGGGTCTTAAGCATAATCCAGAAGGGCTACATGCTTCATTTTCATCAGTTGCCTCCTCCCTATTTTCCCGGAGAGCCTCCAAGGCCTCCTCTCCATACAGCCCTCCTCCTGCAGGTGCTCCAGGGTCTGTTACGAGACCAGGCGGTGGAGCCTGTGCCTTCCCACCTCCACGGTCACGGGTTTTACTCCAGGTACTTCCTAGTACCAAAGAGAACAGGGGATCTCAGGCCTATTCTCGACCTCAGAAATCTCAACAAGTTCTTACAGAAGGAAAAATTCAAGATGCTTACTCTTGGAACACTTCTGCCCTACCTCCAGCAGGGAAATTGGCTATGCTGTTTAGATCTAAAGGATGCGTACACTCACATCCTCATTCATCCAGACCACAGAAAGTACCTCAGGTTCATTGTGGGAGGAAACCATTATCAGTACAGAGTGCTGCCCTTTGGCCTCACCTCCGCCCCCAGAGTCTTTACCAAATGCCTGGCAGTGGTGGCGGCCTACTTGAGAAATCAAGGTATCTTTGTCTTCCCCTCTCTGGACGACTGGCTCATCAGGGGTCAGACGTGCCAGGGGGCCAGGCAAGGCACCCTCCGAATGATTTCTCTACTACAGCATCTGGGGTTTGTCATAAGCTTCGCAAAGTCCACTTTGCTCCCCTCCCAAAATTTAGAGTTCATAGGGGCAAGACTGGACTCTCTGCAGGCAAAAGCTTTCTTGCCAGAAGTCAGAGCCCAAAGACTGATGACCTTGGCAAACCAGTTTCTCAGCAGGTCACTGGTCTCCGCCAGGCTCTACCTGAGGCTTCTTGGCCACATGGCTTCGACAGTGCATGTCACACCCCATGCCAGGCTTCATATGAGGCCTGCACAATGGTGCCTCAGAACTCAGTGGTCGCAGGCCACAGGGAGCCTCAGAGACAGAGTAAGGGTGTCCAGACCATTCCTGCACTCCCTACATTGGTGGCTGCATCCCCCTAACCTGCTCGAGGGGATGCCTTTTCAGCCACCTGGGTTCACAGTGGTATTGACCACCGATGCCTCTCTACAGGGCTGGGGAGCACACTGTCTGGGCAAGTGCACCCAGGGCCTGTGGTCTCCTTGGGAGGCCCAGCAGCAGATCAATCTACTGGAGCTTCGGGCTATTGGCTTAGCCCTCAAGACTTTCTCTCAAACCATGCCTCACCAGTCTGTCTTAGTGCAAACAGACAATCAGGTAGCCATGTTTTATGTGAACAAACAGGGAGGCACTGGGTCCAGGCTCCTTTGTCAGGAGGGGCAGGACCTTTGCTTGTTTGCGCTCAGGCACAACATGTTGCTCAAGGCGGTTTATCTCCCTGGCCAGGAAAATTACCTGGCAGACAGGTTGAGCAGAATTCTGCAGCCACACAAGTGGCAGCTCCGCCCACTTCCTGTTCAGCTGTTGTGGTGAGAAGACCTGCTCTGGAGAGCTCCTGCTAGGGAGGAGTTTGCTGCTCACTAACTGTGTCCGGATGTCGGGTCCTGGGCCACCTCCAGAGGGAGAGGCCCAGGCCCAGAGGCCTACCAGGCCTGGTAGGCCTCCTTCGGTGCAGACTACTGTGGATGCTGGGACCTGTCTTCAGCCGGTGCCCCAGGAGGGGGGCTCCCCAGGTAGGACTGCACCTGGCCAGGACCGAGGGACCCACAGGTATGGAGGTATGGGCCCGCTACCCCCAGGGAGGAGGCTCCTGTCTCCTCCCCAGGCAAGGTGTGGAGGCTGGGTGGAAGCAGGGAGAGGCCCTGGGGAGACCCTGGAGGACCGTGCAGTATAGTACTGGAGGAGGCGGGTTCCCCCCTCCGCCTCGGGTCCTGGAGGAGGCCTCTACCTCCTCCAGTGAGGATGAGGACGGGGGGTCGGGCCTGCCGTCCTTCCAGCAGCCAGCTAGGGCCCCTGATGCAATTGTGGCGGCGGTGCGGCGGCTTCGGGGTCTCCAGGAGGAGGCGGCCCAGCTGCAAGCCCAGCTCTCCCACCTGGAGAGCCTGCAGGCCACCGTTCCTGGCGAGGAATGGGTGGCCTATGCTACATATAGGAAGGGGGTGAAGCGGGCCTTGAAGGCCAAGTACTCTGAGATCGAGTACTGTCGCAGCCAGGGTTGTGGGTCCCTTGCCGAAGTTTACCGGAATTACGACCGTTGGACGGTGCCTGCAGTCCAGGGGAGGCCCCCGGGGGCGGGTAGGCCGGTGGAATATTACACACCTAGTAGTTTGCCCTTCCCCGTTTCAGCTCCTGGGCGATCTACCACACGTTCCTTGCCCTATTCCTCTACAGCATTTTCTGGAATTAGTGCTCCTTACCTTGCTGGATCTGACGCTGCAGATGACATGATTCATTCTCCTGCGGAATTGTTGCCTGCCCTGATTACATCTGCACATCCCCTGGATGCTCCGGTAATCGTGGGTGAAGATTCGGCTCGCCCGGGTTTGATGGCTGTGGCATCCGGTTCAATATCTGCACCTGCGATGCCTCTTCCCTCTAGCACCGATTCTGGCTCCGTGGGAGGGTTTTGTGAGGCTCAGCCGTCTTCTCTGAAGGTTTTTCCCGACGTTCCAGCTGCTCACCCGAAGTCGTGCATCGCTGCGGGAACCCCCCAAGATGGCCGCCGGGGAATCCGTGGTGACGTCTGCCTTCCATCTGTCCGTGTCATTGAACAGGAGATTTCGTCGCAGGAGCTGTCTGAGGGGCTTCCCCCAGCCCGATTACAGATCCAAGATGGCCGCCGCGCATCGGGTGCCGATACTTCCGGGAGAACCCGGAAGTGTGAAGAAGACCCTCCTCCATCTTCTGCCTTGCTGCGGGAGTTTCGGCGGCGATCAGTGGGGGCAGTAGAGGATTCAGTCCAGTGCCCCTCTATCGGAGGGACTGCTGCAGAGGGGACGAAGTCTTCGGCGGCTGTTCTTTCACGCCGGGGGTCTGCTGATGCTGGAGAGGCTCGTCGGCTGTCTGTTCCCCTTAAGAAGATCGCCGGGGATGTACAGGTTTTGGATGTGCCAGGCTCTGCAAAGGGGGATTCGGCGTCTTATCTACAGGATCCCAGGAGGCGGAAGAATGATTGGCCCCAGTCCTATGAGCATGCTGTGCCCCTGGAGGCTCCGAGAGGGACTGATCTTTCCCCTCATCGTCCGGTTCTGCAACAGTGGGGGTCAGAGCACTCCTGTTCTGCTGTGCATCCGGCTCCTGCTCCTGCAGTACCTGTCAAGATCCCTGGGCAGGCATCTGGTAGGGGGGTGGCTGGCTGGCAGGATTCCCCTGTTTTGGCTGCCCTTCCGGCCCCTAGAAAGCTACAGAGTAATCACCCAGTGTGTTCTGAGGTGGCTGTCTGGCGCCGGAAGGGTCCAGGAAAGGGGAAGGAGCAGGGTAGGGGCTGCTGTTCTTTTTCTGCAGCCCCTGGGGGGAGTCAAGAGAAGGGAAAGAATGTTTTTCATTTCTCTCTGTCATCTGTGTCAGCGGAGCGGGATGAGCAGGCGCCTGCAGTTTCAGCCAGTGTGGCCGAGGGGGGCCTGGTTCGCAGGGGGGCGTCCGCCTTTCCTGCTGGAGCATTGGCTGCCGGCCGCGTGGTTCTGGACCCCTGTGCCACGTCTGGCACCGACAATAAGGTAGGACCTGGGAGGGACGGGGGGCAGGGGAGTGGAGGTTTGGGGGATGTTCTGGGTGGGGGATCTGCCCTGCTGTCTTGGGTAGGTCCTGCCTTGTTGTCGGTAGCCGTAAAGGGGGTAGCGGATGGTGGGTCAGGGGAGGGTCTGGCGGAGGGAAGGGGGGAGCGGCCGACTGGTCATATAGTGGGGAAGGAGGTAGTGGCTGGTTCTGAGTGGGGGAAGGGTTTGTCCTCAGTGGGGTCAGGGGTGGAGGTGGTCCCCCTGGATCCCGGGAATGGAGGGGAGCGGGGTCCGTCCCCGGTAGTGGTGGCCGAGACCCAGGAGCCTTGCGCTGGGTCGAAAACAGGGGACGGAGGTATGGGGGGGCTTTCTGGTCGCCTGGGTGTTACCGAGAACCAGGTCCGTGATGCCCTTCAATTAGCTTTGGAGACCCCGACGGGCCATCCCGGGGCCTTTGCTGCCTTTCGGGCAGTTGGAGGTGGCAGCGGGGGGTGATCCGGGGGTTCTCGGTGGCACCCAGGGATCCGGAAGGGATAGCATCCCTGATTCGGTGTTTGCAGAGCTGACCTTGCCCAGTCCTCAGGTCGCCCCATGTGCGGAGGTTGTGGATCCTGCAGACCAGCAGCAGGATCCCCCGCAGGTGGCAGCAGGGGAAGATCAAGGAGGGCAGGGGTTGGGAGCTGGGAGGTCGGCTCCCCCCCCCGTACCTTTGCGGAGGCTCTGAGGGGGTCGGGCACCACTCCGGGGACATCGGGTGGGGCTGGGGGGAGGGGGGGTTCCCAGGGGAATGGTCCCGTAGGTGGGGGAGGTTTCCGAGGGGTAGGGGGTGAGGTCAGACGGCGCAACGTGGCGCAGATCCGGTGGGCTGGGGAGGGGCCCCCTCCAGCCAGGGAACAGGTCTTGAGGATGGTCCTTGGGCTGTGGTTTCTCCCGGGAGATCTCTATGCCTTCATCCACATGAACAACACCATTGAATATGATGTTAGTTTCATGCTGAGATGGGGGCTGGAGATTTTTTGGGACCGATACCAGCAGCAGAGGGGGCAGGGAGGGTGGACCGACTTTCGTGTTGTGCCTATCTCTCGCCAGGGGATGGTACCTGTGACCATCCTATCCCGGAATGAGTCGCTCCCAGGGCAGGACATCCAGTTTTGGTTGTCGCGCCATGCGGTGCTCCTCGCACCCCTGGTTAAGGGCGCTGGGCCCCTAGGGGTGTGGGACGGGTCGTGGAAGGGTAGGATCCGTTTGCGTGAGGTGGGAAACGTGGTGCAGCACGTGCCCTCGGCCGGTTTCCTCGGTCGGGATCGCATCTTGTGCTATTACCCCGGGCAACCCCGCGAGTGTCACCGCTGTGGCTCATTCCGCCATTTGAGCATGAACTGTCCCGAGCAGGTCTGCACCCGTTGTGGTGGACGGGGTCACGCCTCGGCCGGGTGTTTGCTTATTCGGTGTAACCTTTGTGGGTAGTTGGGCCACCCCTTCGCCCGCTGCCCCTCCGCATCACACAATGGACCGGGGGTGGATGCCGTCACTCCACCTCGGGCTCCTGTGCGGGAGGAGGTCGTGGAGGCCCCTCTCCCTCAGGAGGAGTCCGAGGGCCCTAGGGTGGAGGAGTCCATCGAGCCGAGGGAGCCACCAGGGGGAGGGGATTCGGGTAGGAAGGAGGAGAGGGTTGATGTGGTGGAGGTTAATGTATCACGACAGGATAGCGGGTTGCGGGTGGTGCCACCTGAGGAATGGACCACGGTCCCTTCCAAGGGTGGCAAGTCCAAAAGGAAGAAACGGGAGACATCCCCGTTGCCGGATGCAGAGCCCGTGTTGGACATCAACCGTTTCATCTTTTTGGCTGCTGATGCGGCTGAGGCGGATGAGGGCTTGCCTGTGGAGGCAGGGCTTCCTGTACGGCGCTCGGAGAGCGGTTAGCGGCGGGGGCGGCCCCTCTTCCTCAGCGGCGGCCTTCCAAAATAACGAAGGCGCGCCGCGGTCAGGGTCCTCCGATCAAGGTGGATACTGGCACCCGACGGGTGAGGGAGGACGGGTCTTTGCCCCCGCAGTTGGGTGATGGGCCTTCGCGGGAGCCCCCTGCTGACCCGGCCGTCCCGGCCTCCCCCGCGGGGGTGGGCACTGGTCCGTTGTCTCAGTCTTTGTCCAGGGAGGGGGGGGAGGTACAGGTGGTGGACCCCACGGAGGAGATCATTCCTCCGACCCCTGACCTGTCCGTGCCCCCTCGCCCAATGGGAACTGGGATAGCCACTGCGACAGCTTTGCCTGGTGGTCTCAGGGACACCAGCACCTCGTGGGGTGACAGGGTCGAGCAGGAGGAGGCGGAGATCCTCGAGGTGGTCGACGTGGACCGTGAGGAGTTGCTCCAGCTCGCAGGCTTGTCCTGCAAGAGGGATTCCGGGGATCCCGGGTATGGTGAGAAGAGGAGGAAAGGGTCACTGCACACGAACTAGGCATGGCGTGCACTCCTGCGTTCTCGTGCGCCACCATCATCGTGGCTAGCATTTTCTCAGACCAGGCACGGGCTGCGGCCTATGATTTTCTTTCCACGAGTGGGCTGGATGTCATCTTCTTGCAGGAGACCAGGCTCACCTCGCTCGCTAGCCTTCATCGGGCTAAGCGGGAGTGGAGGTGGGGCCCTTCGTACTGGTCCCTTGCGGCGCAGCCCTACGCAGGAGTGGCGGTTTTGTTCACGTCTAACCGATTTCAGGTGCAGTACGTGTGGGAACTGGAGCAGGGCCGGTGTTTGCTCTTAGACGGCTACTGCGGGCCTCATCGGTTTCGTTTCGTGGTGGTCTACGGCCCCCAATCTAAGTTGGCGCGGAAGACCCTGTTTGGGGTCATCCGCCCCTACTTACACACCTCCCGTTTGGTGGTCCTCGCCGGGGATTTCAACACCACCACCTTTTTGCAGGACCGAGGGGGGGATCGTTGCCCACCCAGTTACGAGGGCCTCTTTTTGGCCGAGATGACCCGGACGGCTGACCTGGTGGATGTTTTCCACCGGGCTTTTCCACGGTCGCCGGGGTTCACCTACTACCATGGGACCTGCAGGAGTCGTATCGATCGGATATATGTGAGTGCCCGGGTGGAGTGTTCCCCTCCGCAGTTGCAGGCGGTTGACTTTTCGGACCACCGCGTCCTCTCAGTGTCCTTCCTGGCTAACCACGAGGAGCTCAGCAGGGGTCCTGGCCTGTGGCGACTGAATGTGCAGTTATTGGCAACATCAGAGGTGGTCCAGGAGTTCTTGGCCTTTCTCGCAGACCAGGAGACCCTGTTGGGTGTTTTTCCTTCCCGTGGCGCCTGGTGGGACGAGGTGAAGACACGTGCCCGCCAACTCTTCCGTTCCCGGGGTACCTCCATGGCTCGATCCCGCTACCTCACTTACACTGTCCTCCGGAGGTCGCTGGATCGTTTGGTATCCCGAGGGGCAGCGCGGGAGGAGGTGGAAGAGGTACGCGTCCAGCTCCGTGGCCTGCTTTATGATCGCCATGCCTCCCTCTGCTTTGAGGGGGCGGCCGGTGGGGTTGGCACTCCAGACCCTTTCCTGACTTGCAAGGAGAGGGTTCAGCGTCGGGAGGTCATGGCCCTGCGGGGCGAGGACGGTACCATTCATACCTCCCAGGAGGACCTTTTGCGGATGGTGGGGGAATACTTCTCGGACCTGTTTGGGGATCGCCCCGTGGACCTCACCCATATCCGAGAGTACTTGGGCCTTCCCCCGGTGTATTCGGCTGTGGTTCAGGCACAGGTTGATGCACTTGCTGCTCCGACTCAGCAGGTGGAGGTGGAGAGGGCGATTCATGCCATGCCGTTGGGGAAGGTGCCTGGGCGCGATGGGCTCCCTGTGGAGTTCTATCGCACTTTCATCGCCCAGCTGGCCCCCTTCCTGACCTCCCTGTTTCAGGAGATCATGGATACGGGGTTTCTCCCGCGGTCATTTCGCGAGTCTGTCCTGCTGCTGCTCTCCAAGGGGAAGGACGATAGCTCCTTGGACTTTTGGCGGCCGCTCTCTCTTCTGAACGCGGACCGGAAGATCCTGGCCAAGTGTTTGGCCAACCGACTGGTGGAGGTGTCGGGCGTTTTGCTGTCCCTTTCCCAGTATTGTTCCGTTCGGGGGAGAGGGGTTCTGGACGCTGTCGCCACAGTCCGGGAGGTGGTGGAGAGAGGCCGGTCGCTCCAACGGGACCACTGGTTGGTCTCCTTGGATCAGTCCAAGGCCTTCGATCGAGTCAGTCACCGATACCTGTGGGTGGTGCTCCAGCACTTCGGCCTCCCCGCAGGTTTCCTCTTCGTCGTGCAGGCGCTGTACCGAGGGAGGGTGAGCTTCCCGTTTATTAACGGGTGGCTCGGACGGCCGTTTGGTGTCGCCTCGGGGGTGCGGCAGGGGTGCCCTTTGAGCCCCTTGCTGTATGTCTTCTCCCTCGACCCCTTCCTCCGGAGATTGTCCTCAGGTGGGTTGCGGGGCCTGGAGGCGCTGGGTGCGCCCCCGGTGTCCGTTGTTGCCTACGCTGATGACATCTCAGTTTACGTGGACGGCACTGAGGGGGTAGAGGCCCTGCGGGAGGCCGTGGAGGAGTACTCGGAGGTAGCCCATTCTGTTGTTAACCACAGCAAGTGCCAGACGCTGTGGTTGGGCCCCTCGGAGGCCTCCCCGCCTTCCTGCGCCCCCTTTCCTCCTCCCGTGGGGGAGGTCCGCGTTTTGGGCCTCGTCTTCGGGTCGGAGGACTGTGCGGAGTCCAATTGGGACCGTTGTCTTGAGACTGCACGGTGTCAGGTGCTGCGGTGGAGGGGGTGGAGGTGTACGTACGAGGAGAAGATCAAACTCCTCGGGACGTTTCTGCTTCCTCTCTTTCTGCACGTGGCCACGGTCTTCGTCCTTCCGTCGTCCCATCAGGCGTCTGTCTGTGCCGTCTTTTTCTGTTTTCTGTGGGGTAACCGCCTGAACCCCGTCCAGCGCAACATCGTTTGCCTGGATCGGGCAGAGGGCGGTTTGGGTATGTTGCACCCCCTTGTCTTCCTGTCAGTCTTGTCTATGGCATTCCACTTGGGTAGGATGCGGGAAGGGGGGGGTGTTTGGTGGGTGGCCTCCTATCGGGAATGGTTCTCCCGCTTCTGGGAGCAGTGGGAGGGGGCGTCCTCGTTCCCACGTGTGCGCCGGAGCGGGGAACAGGCCCCCTTCGTACGTATTTGCGTTGGTGGGGCTCATTTGGCGGTGGGGGGTGACCGACCCGCTCGCCCTGTCCTTGGGGCGGAAAGGATTGTACCGGATGGTACTCGCCTCCCACTTTCAACCACGGTGGGCTCTGCGGGACTGTCCAGCGGATGTGATGCAGCGGGGCCTTCGGCTGTTGAACTCCCTTCGGCTACCGAAGAAGGTTCGGGATGTGGCCTGGTTGTCTTTCCACGGGCGTTTGTACGTGAGGGACAACCTCAAGTACAGGTCACAGGCCGAGCGGGTCTGTCCGAGGGCCGGGTGTGAAGGGCAGACGGAGACCATGGACCATTTCCTCCGGCAGTGCCCCTTCAACGTGGAGGCCTGCCGGTTGGTGTCCGCTGCTCTTCACCTGCGCGACCTTTCCCTCCTCACGTATGCGGAGTGGGTGTACGGGGCCTGATCCTTTCCTCTAAGGCAGGACTCCGGGACCCTCTACCTCGTCACGGCCGTAGTGCGCTACCACCTGTGGCAAGCGCGCTGTCATGTCTCGACCCGGGGGTTGGTCCTGCCCCTCGACGAGGTGGTGCGGGACATTCTGGAGGAAGTGTCCAGCATGGCGCAACGTGAAAGGCGGGTGGTGGAGGCTCATCGTTGGGAGCGTCTGTGGCGTCACCTCACCCTTCGCCCCCCGTGAGGGGGAGGGGTTCCCTGGGGTTCTCGTCCCTGTAGGACTTTGAGGTTTGTTTTGTTTCCCTGGGGGGAGGGGTGTGATAGGAGGGGTTGGTTTCCCTTCCCTGGGGTTTACTTCTCGGTATGATTTTGGGGTGTTTTTCTCCCGGGAGGGGGGGGGGGGTGAGCTGGTGCTGCTTGAGGGGTTTGACCAGTTGTCTGCTCTCCCTTTCTCATTAGAGGGGTGGCCGTCCCAATTGTTGTTGTTGGTGTTTATGTTTGTTCTTTTTGTGTCCTGGGCATCCCGCTCCGCTGTCTGGATTGCAGGGCAGCACAGGGGTTATGTTTTTCTTTTGTATTTAGCTTTTGCTTTGTATGATTGGTTATGTTTTGTTTTGGTGGGATTCTGTTGGGGATGGGATTAAGGGGCCCTTATGTTTTTGTTTGGGGGGGGGTGGGGAGGTTTGCTTTGAGGTGTTTGTTTCTATGGGATGGATGGGGAGGAGGCAGGGATCGGGGTGGAGGGAGGGGGGAGCTGATGCTCACGCTGAAGGGGGAGGGATGGGGACAGGGGGCTCTGTCTCTGGATGGTTGGGGGGAGGGAGGCTGGCAGTCCCCAAAACACCAGAAAGTGAACAGTTGGACTGGTGGGGAGTGTTGTGCGGGGGAGGGTTCAGGGATTGCAAGACGGACAATGGGTGGACTGTTCTGGGGTGTTCTTGCAGGGGGAGGTTGGGTCAGGCATGGACATTGGACTGAGGGGGGGGAGGGGACATGGACATTGTTAGGGACTTTTTGGGGGTTGTTGTTGGGAGAAGGGGCACGTGTGTTGGTTGCTGGGGTTGGTGGTGGGTTTGGAGAGGTGGGTCACGGGGGGGTTTGTGATACTTGTTTTGTGCTATGTCGGGGGGGTGGGGGTTTTGGGGGGGTGTGGGACTTGGTTGGGGTGATTGTTTTTGCTTTTTGTTTGTTTTTCTGTTGCATGTGTCAATAAACAAAATTTCCATCCCTTGGTAGTTCAGAAGATCTTCCTGAGATGGGGACTTCCATCCATAGATCTCTTTGCCAGTCCCCTGAACAGACAACTGCCCCGGTTCTGCTCCAGGCAGCCGCATCCTCTGAGACTAGCAGCAGATGCTTTTCTGATTTCCTGGTCCCAGGGCCTCCTATATGCGTTTCCTCCCATGCCTCTGGTGGCCCGAACCCTGTTCCAGATTCTTAAGGACCAGGCCTCGGTCCTTCTGGTAGCCCCCAGGTGGCCGAGGCAACCTTGGTTCCCATTTCTGCTTCAGCTAGCAGTGGACACTCCACTACCTCTAGGGTTACAGCCAACCTTCTTTCTCAAGACCAGGGGTCTCTTCTGCTCCCCAATCTCAAATCTCTCAATTTGATGGCCTGGAAGCTGCAAGGGTAGTTTTCGCTCCTTGGGGCCTACCTCCTGAAGTTGAAGAGGTCGTCCTGGCCTCTAGGAAGCAGTCCACTAGGAAAACCTATGCCCTGAAGTGGAAGAGATTTTCTGTGTGGTGTCAGTTGCGTACAGAAGACCCTTTCTCCTGTACTGTACCAGTGGTGCTTCAGTACCTGCTACACTTATCCAATCAGGGCCTTAAATCCAATTCTGTTCGGGTCCACCTCTCAGCTCTAGCAGCTCACCACTCACTGGTAGAGGGACACTCTCTGTCGGTTCACCCCTTCGTGTCCCGGTTTCTCAGAGGTTTGTTCTTACTCAAACCTCCTGTCCGTCCTCCAGCCCCTGAGTGGGAGTTGAATGTGGTCTTGCAGCAACTGACTCGCCCACCTTTTGAGCCGATGGCTACTTGTCCTCTCCGCTTCCTTTCCTGGAAGACACTCTTCCTAGAAGCCTTAACCTCGGCCAGATGGGTGAGTGAGCTTCAGGCCCTAGTCTGTGACAGGCCTTATACTCGCTTCTATAGGAACAGGGTAGTCCTTAGGACTCATCCAAAGTTCCTCCCTAAGGTTGTCTCCTCTTTCCACCTCAACCAGGAGGTGGTTCTTCCAACATTCTTCCCTAGGCCTCATGCAAGCCAGGCTGAAGTGGTCCTGCATACCCTGGACTGTAGGAGGGCCTTATCCTTCTACCTTGACTGTACGCAAGGACATAGAAGGGCTACTCAGCTCTTCATCTCTTTTGACCCTAATAAATTGGGGTTAGCTGTGTCCAAGCATACCCTGTCCATATGGGTGGCTGACTGTATCACCTGGGCTTACAGGGTGGCTGACCTTTCCTTGCAGTGTCGGGTCACGGCCCATCGTGTCAGGACAATGGCTGCCTCAGTAGCTCATCTCCGCTCTGTACCGTTGGCAGACATCTGCAGGGCTGCAACTTGGTCCTCAAGCCAGACTTTTGCAGCTCATTACTGCCTGGAGAGGGAGTCCCGTAGGGACAGTGCTTTTGGCCAGGCAGTACTCCGGAATCTCTTTGAGGTTTAGGCAACTCCTGCCCTCCAGCCCTCCGTTGGGCTACCGGTAGAGGTTCTTTCAGTGAAAAGCCTTTCTTTGATGCTGGGACTAGAGGGAGTTCTCTTGTTCAGCCTGGGTTCCTTGGTAGCCCAGAGCTTGGGAGTCACCCATATGTGAGGGCTGACTTCCTGCTTGGTCCTGGAGAAGGAGTAGTTACTCGCATGTAACAGGTGTTCTCCAGGAGCAGCAGGAATCAGTCCTCACAACCCTCCCTCCTCCCCTTGGAGTTGCAGTTGTACATAGTTTATTTTTACATTTTTGTGTGCTGTTTTTTAGCTATTTCATTTGACTGAGCAAGATGGCACCTTTGGGCGGGAAGGGGACCGTGCATGCGTGCAGTATTCCCAAAGGCTTTCATAGAAAGCTGGGGAAATGCTCCGCAGGGGCTCCATCGACGTCGATGTCACCCATATGTGAGGACTGATTCCTGCTGCTCCTGGAGAACACCTGTTACAGGTGAGTAACTACTCTTTATCAAGGCCTCTCTCAGCTAACTCTACACCCTCTCCAGATGGTTCAGTATACTGCTGCATGTATTATTACTGGTACAGCAAAAACAGATCATATCGCCCCTGTCCTACAACAGTTGCACTGGCTTCCAGTAAGTGTCAGGTCAAAATTCAAGACACTTTTAATTATCTTTAGGATTTACAATCACCTGTCAGCAAATGCTTTACAAAATATTATAACTAGAGACATTAATAGACCAAGAAGAAGCAGCACCAATAATGACAACATAATTAGTGGAGTGGAGGAGTGGCCTAGTGGTTGGGGCAAGGTACTTCGGGTCGGAAGGTCAGGGGTTCAAATCCCACTAGAGGACAGCAACCTTGGGCCGGAAGGACTGGGGTTTCTAGTCCCACAGGTGCTCCTTGTGGTCTTGGGCAAGCCACTTAACCCTCCATAGCCCATGTTCCCTGTAAAATAGTTCTCTGTGTGCTGTGCTTTCCTGTCTAATCAATGTGTTTATACCTCAAAAATTTCCTGTCATGATTTGACAATTTCCAATCTGTAATCAAACCGCTGCTGATCGCTGGAAGTAGTGGTATACAAATGTATAATAAATAAATAAATTAGTACCCCTGCTGGATACTGTAGGACTAAACAAGCAACTTCAAAAAGAGCTCCTTCTTTACTGGCTTCCAAACTTTGCAACTCTCTCCCGATGGACCTCAGAATTATGACTGATATCAAAGATTTTCGCAAGGCCTTGAAGACCCTGCTATTTGCTGAAACTTATAATTTGATATATAATTAATAGTTTTTACCAGTAGGCCCATTTTATTACATTAATTCATCTTCGTTTTATCTGTTAATGTCTTATCTACCCTATGTTATTTGTAACCTTCCACTTGTATTGTGACCACTTTGATTGAAGGATGAAGTGGGATACAAATCTGTCTAAATAAATAAATAAATAATGCTCTGGCTCTGCAGGCCTCTATTTATGGAGCTTGGGTTGCGAGAGCATGCCTTCGCTGGTCGCAGCGTTTGCAGCAGCCAGTTCAGCAAACACAGAAGCAGCTAGCTGATGTGACAAGACTTGAGTCAGGTTCTGCATTTGGCTGATGTCCAATATGATCTTATTAGAGGTTTGGCAAATAGCATGGCTTCCTTGGTAGCCGCACGCCACTATCTTTGACTCAGGAACTGGGCGGCAGACAGTTCCTCCAAGCCGCCTCTTAGCAAGCTTCCTTTTAAGGGGAAGCTGTTGTTTGGAGAAGATCTTGATAAGCTGGTCAAGGATTTGGGGGATTCTAAAGGAGGTCGCTTGCCGGAGGATAAACCGAAACAGAGCCGAGCCCCGTTACCTTCCCATGGACAACCTCGGGATTTCAGGCGTTTTCGTACCTCCCGTTTGGGAGATTTTTTTTTGAGGACGGTTTTCCTCTCGAGGTCAAAGTTTTAGAGGATTCCGGGGAGCAGGCAGAGGATTTACTAGTCCCTCTTCCTTGGGTTTTCGGAAAGCACAATGAAGTGAGATGGACCCAGGTAGGAATTCAGCCGGTAGGGGGTCGACTTCAGGAGTTTCTTCCTGCCTGGGTCCAGATAACATCCGATCATTGGGTGTTGGAGTTCGTTCGCAAAGTTATTCTCTCGAGTTTGCCCGTCCGGTGGTCGACTCTTTTGTCATGTCGCTGTGCAGGTGGCAAGAAAGGACGATTGCGGTACGGGAGACTCTGGCTTGACTTTTGCAGCTGGGAGCAGTGTTTCTGGTTCTGTGACAGCACTACGGTATCGGTCGATACTCAATTTATTTCATGGTGCCAAAGAAAGACGGGGCCTTCCGCCTGATTCTGGATCTCAAGAGGGTATACCGCTGTTTGCGGGTACCTCATTTCCGAATGGAGACCTTAAGTTCGGTTATAGTGGCGGTTCGTCAAGGGGAGCTCTTGACGTCTCTTGATCTCACTGAAGCATATTTACACATTCCGATCAGGCCATATCATCAGAGGTTTCTAAGATTTGCGCTACCGTGGGGGCATTTCCAGTTTCAGGTGTTGCCCTTCGGTCTGGTGATGGCTCCACACACCTTCACCAAGGTTATGGTGGTGGTGGCGGCGGCTCTTCGGAAGGAGGGCATATTAGTTCATCCGTATCTCGACGACTGGTTGATTCAGGCAAATTCCAGGGTCGAGAGTGTGCGAGTGACAGACAGAGTGGTAAGAGCTCCTGTAGAGTCTTGGTTGGGTGGTCAATACGGCCAAGAAACGATTGGTTTTGACGCAAGTTCTAGAGTATTTGGGAATTCGCTTCGACACTCATGTGGGATCGGTTTTCCTGCCGGATCTCTGAGCCCAGGGCCTGCGGCTTCTGGTGCACGATTTTTTGAGGACTCCTGCACCATTGGCCTGGCACTATCTTCGCATGTTAGGGACAATGGCTGTGACTCTGGAAGTTGTGACATGGGCCAGAGCTCACATGTGCCCCTTACAGAGGTCACTGCTTTGTCGATGGTCTCACCAGAATGACTCTCTGTCCAAGCGCCTCCCCTGTCCATTGCGGGTTAGGAAGTCTCTTCAATGGTGGCTTCATCCGCAGAATCTCACGGTGGGCATGCCTCTCGAACAACCACAGTGGATGCCAGTGTTAACGGATGCCAGTCTTGCAGGATGGGGAGCTCATTGCGGAGAGCTCTTCGCACAAGGCTGCTGGACCGAGCAGGAAGCCAAATGGTCGATCAATCGGCTGGAGTTGCGAGTGGTAGCTCTAGTGCTTCGGGCCTTCGAATCCACCTTATGGGGTCAAGCAGTTCAAGTGCTCTCGGACAATGCCGCAATGGTTGCATACCTCAGTCGTCAAGTTGGCACGGGAAGCATGGCTCTGGAAATGAAGGCGGAAAGTCTCTTCAATTGGGTAGAGCCTCAGCTTCAGGCTCTGTCAGCAGCACACATTGCGGGAATGGGAGCTTCATCCGGAGGTGTTTGCTCAGATTGTCCTCAAGTGGGATCTCCGGTTATGGATCTCATGGTGACCTTTCAGTTGGCCAAAGCCAGTCGCCTTTACAGCAGACGACGAGAACAAATGTCGGAAGGTCTAGATGCCTTACTCCAACAATGGTCCACTCACGGTCTCCTCTACGTTTTTCCCCCTTGGGCGCTCATAGGACAAGTGATGCAGCACATCGAGGCTCATTGGGGAAGAGTGCTTCTAGTAGCTCCAGATTGGCCTCGTTGTCCGTGGTATGCCGATCTGGTGCATCTGCTCGACAGGGAACCGTGGCGGATGCCACTAAGGGAGGATCTGCTGCTTCAGGGTCCTCTACAAATGCCTCAAGTACATCGGTTCTCACTTATGGCTTGGCCATTGAAAGGGCTCAATTAAGGAAGAAGGGTTATTCCAAGGCGGTGATTGACACCTTGCTTCTGGCCAGAAAGAAGTCCACTTCCTTAGCATATGTGAGTATCTGGCATGTTTTTGAGGCCTGGTGTGCTCAATGTCAGTTTCGTCCGGCCTCAGTATCTGTACCGACAGTGTTGTGTTTCTTGCAAGACGGGTTCAATAAGGGATTGGCTACCAGTTCATTAAGGGTGCAATTGGCAGCTATTTCTTGTTATCGAGGAAAGGTGCAAGGAGTTCCTTTGGGGGTCCATGCCGATGTTGTCCGTTTCTTGAGAGCAGTATCCCATCTACTTCCTATGCACAGGGTGGTTTCTTCTCAACCTGGTTTTAGGAGCCTTGACAAGGGAGCCTTTTGAGCCTTTGCATCAGGCTTCCCTAAAGGATTTGACTTTGAAGACAGTATTTTTTGTAGCCATTTGCTCTGCATGTCGAATCTCTGAGTTGCAGGCTTTGCCCTGTCGGGAACCGTTTCTGACTTTTTTTAGGGAAAAAGTGGTGGTGCATCCTGTACCATCTTTCCTACCAAAGGTAGTTTTGCCATTTCATGTGAATCAGTCAGTCTCTTTGCCCATTTTGGGTGTTTCGGGGGAGACCGTGTCGGACCGTAGTTTGCGTTTGTTAGACATTAAGAGGGTACTTCGGCGATACTTGAAGGTCTCAGAGTCCTTCCTCAAGTCTGACCATTTATATATTCTCTTTGGTGGGCCATGTAAAGGTGAAGTGGTGGCCAAAGCTTCAATTTCCAGATGGGTTCGTGAAGCAATAGCGTCAGCTTATATCTTGCAAGGTCATCAGGTGCCCTTGAGGCTGCGGGCTAATTCTACTAGAGCGCAAGCAGCTTTGTGGGCAGAGCATAGCTTAGTTCCGCCAGTTGAGATTTGCAGAGCAGCCACTTGGTCTTCCTTGCATACCTTTAGTAAACATTACTGCCTGGTTGTTCAAGCGCCAGGAGATGCCTGTTTTGGGTCAGCAGTTTTGTGGTCCAGGTGGACAGATCCCTCCCAATAGTTTGCTGCTCTGTTACATCCCAGAGGTGAGGGACTGAACTGGAGGGACGATAAGGAAAGAGAAATTAGACTTACCTGCTAATTGTTGTTCCTTGAGGAACTCCAGTTCAGTCCCGATTCCCGCCCGGGGGTTTTTTGGTCAGCTTCCGCAAAGCCTGTTTTGTGATGCTCGGTGACTACAATCCAGTAGGAGAAGTTCAGCAAATGTGGTCTGTATTCAGGTAAAGTATACCTTGTATTCTTTCTTCTCTCTCCTTTCTGTCCTATTTCTGCAGAGTTATCCTCTCATTTACGGGGTTTTAGTTCATTGTTAGAGTTAAATTGTATTTAATATTATAACTACTTATTTGTTGCTCCTTTGAGTCTGCTTTGTCATTAGATCACTGGGAGCTGGTGGGAGGTGCCAGCAGGATATCTACAGTGGTGTCACAGTTCTGACATGCCCGGTCTCCATGCTGCGAGAAGAGGTGCACAACCTAGAGGTGAGGGACTGAACTGGAGTTCCTCAAGGAACAACAATTAGCAGGTAAGTCTAATTTCTCTTTTGTAAGTCAGTATTCAATGGGACTTACGCTTTTAGTGGCTACCTCTAAATGAATAATTCTATTTTCTCCGGGAACAAGCAGGAAGTCAGTCCTCACATACAGGTGACATTGGTACCGACGGAACCCATGCGGAGCAAATCACCAGCTTTCAAAGAAAGCCTTTGGGAATTGCTACCACGCATGCGTGGTCTCCTTCCTGCCCAAGGGTGCCATCTTGCTCAATCTCCTGTTTCCCGCGGAGCCCATTGGATGATTGTTCCTTGTGTCCCTGAAAAAGTTGTTTTTTCTGTGCCTTTTGGCAACCGGTTGACACAGGTATCCTTCCCTCCTCCGGCCTCAGTACTCCGGTATCAGGTCAGTCCTGTTTTTTCTTAGTTTTTACCTTGCGTGTCTTCGCACCCTTTTTTTCCACTTTTCCTCACTGACTGGTAAGGTCTTCAACCTAGCCAGGGCCCTTTTTCCCCCAGTGGCCACCAGCAGGTTTAAAAAATGTGATCGGTGCGGGAAAATAATGTCCCTCACCAATACGCATAACTGCTGTCTCCGGTGCCTTGGTCCGGACCACGACATGGCAGTCTGTCCTTTGTGCAAGAAAATATCATCCAAGGCCTTGCAGAGCCACCAGCAGCATCACGACAAGATTTTTCCAGAATCCCCCGTGCCTCCGAGAGCCAGGACCTCGTCTGAGGCCTTGACGTCTCGGGGAGATCACTCCCAGCCCGAGCATCATCGAAGGTCCTCAGAAAGGGGGTCTCCCTTGCGGGAGCACAAGTGGAAGAAGAAGTCCTCGAAGGCGGCGTCTCTGGATGGCTCTGAATGACCAGGTTTCTCGCGGAACCAATCATGGAGTCCCAAGTGTCGGCAGGGATCGTCGGAAAAGGAGCGCCTGGCCAAAGTTCCTCAATGAGAACTGGACCAGCCGAGGCAAGTACAGACTGTTCTGGTCATAAATTCCCCTCCGGGGGGAACTGGCATAAGGTCCGACCATGTCAGTCTCCGAGCCGGTAGCTGCGGAGCCTCCGGAACTTGTGTCCAGGATGGCGGCTTTCGATCGCAGTTTTACTGCCTTCATCGAGCAGCAGCAGGTGCTGATGTCCGGCATGTCCTGCTCCTCCGCCCCGACCACCGGGTCCTCAACGTCAAAGTCGACCCCGGAGGCTGAGCCAATCCTCAAGACCTTTCAGACTCAAGTCGATCCTCGGCCAAGGTCACTCTCGGCCTCCCGTTCGGGACCGAGGTCGTTGCCGCTGAGTTGATCAGTGTCAGGGCAGACGGTGCCAGGGTCCTCGATGCCCAAGGAGCCCCTCGAGTCTTCCTCGGAGGCCTCAGCCTGGGAGATGGAGGACGAAGAGTCCCCCGATACCCGGAGGCATCGGGATGTTCCCTCAGATTCCCCCATGTCTGAACCTTGGAGAAGGTCCCCACTGGAGGATATGGGTTTCGTGAACTTCGTGCGGGATATGTCCAAGGCATTGGCTTTCCCCACGGAGTCTGAGGAGGAGCCTCGAGCTGACGAGCTCAAGATCCTCCAGTATGAGGCTCCTCCTCGGGAGACCCTCACGGTACCCATTCCTCCGATCCTGGAATGACTCATGCTCCGCATGTGGGAGACACCGGCGTCGACGTCGGTGATCAGCAAACGGCTGGTCTCGATGTATCGAGTCCTTCGGAGCTTTGGATTCCAGAAGTCGCAGCTGCCGCACAGTTCCAGGGTTGTGGAATCGGCCATGCATCGGCTTAAGAGCCAAAAGATGCGTTACTTGGTGCCCCCTGGCAGGGAGGCCCGCAACCTGGATGCTCTCAGCAGAAAGTGTTTCCAGGGCGCGATGCTGAATTGCCGAATCCAGGCATACCAGTTGTACATGGGCATGTACCTGAGGGACCTGGCGAAGGAACTTGCTGGGTTCTCGGTTGGTCTCTCCGAGGATCCTTGCAGTGCTTCAAGGGCCTGTCCAAAGCTGTCCGTGAATGCTCCAAGTTTATGTCTCGGTGGCCTATAATGGGTTCGAGTTGGCAACTCGAGTAGCTGCTGCGGGCATCGGTGCATATTGCCAGGCTTGTCTGCAGTTGTCTGACCTCAAGCAGTGGGTTCAGGACAAGTTGGTCGATGTCCTATGCCAAGGGGAGAACCTCTTTGGTAAACCAATGATCGACAAGACTGCAGAGCTGGAGACCGAGTTCATGACAAGGATACGGCTCTCTAAGAAGACCTCTGCCCCTCCTTGTAAGAAGGGCTTGGGTAAAAAACCCTTTAACCCAAGGAAGGGAACTGCTTACCGAAACTAAACCCTTTCCAGGCCTCCCAGGCTCCCCCACAGGGGCATGGCCTGCATAAGCAGAAAGCTCCCAAACCCCAGGCTCCGGCTCCGGGCCAGCCTGGGGGGGGGGGGGGGGGGTTTGACTCCATCAGCATGGCCCCTTTCCCAGCAGGGAGGGGGCAGCCCACAGGGGGGTGGCTAGTCTTGTATGCCCACAGGTGGCGGAACATCACCACCAAATCCTGGGCATTGCAAGTGGTCAGAGAGGGATACCTTCTCCATCTAGCCCAAGTGCCTCCACTACTTCCCAGGAGAGCCTCCAAGATCTCCCCTTCACTGGGACCTTCTTCTGAAGGAGTTGACAGGTCTCCTCGAGGACCGTGCAGTGGAACCGGTGCCCCACCACCTCAAGGGAAAGGGGTTCTACTCAAGGTATTTCCTCGATCCAAAAAGGACAGGAGGCCTAAGGCCCATCCTCAACCTACGCAACCTAAACAAATTCCTGGTGAGGTAGAAGTTCAAGATGCTCTCCCTTAGAATATTGCTGCCCTACCTCCACCAGGGAGACTGGCTATGCTCCTTAGACCTAAAGGATGCCTACACACACATCCTTATCCACCCAAGTCACAGGCAATACCTGTGCTTTGTGGTTGTGGAAACAGCCACTACCAGTATAGAGCGCTTCCCTTTGGCCTTGCTTCGGCCCCCTGGCGGTGGTTGCCGCCTTCCTCAGGCTTCAAGGGATCTTCGTCTTCCCCTATCTCGACAACTAGCTCATCAGGGGCACGTCAGCCATAGAGATGCAGCAGGCCACAGCCCGCACCATCCAAGTCCTGCAGGACTTGGGGTTTGTAATCAACTACCCCAAGTCCAGTCTCTGCCCGTCTCAGGAGTTAAACGTCATTGGGGCAAGGCTGAATACCCTGCAGTCAAAGATCTTCCTGCCGGCAGACAGACCAGACAGGCTTATAGTTCTCGCGGGAAGAGTGCACCGCAGCTGCTCAGTGCCAGCGTGGTAGCTGCTGCGCCTCCTCAGTCACATGGCCTCCATGGTCCATGTCACTCCAGATGCCCGCCTCCACATGCGAACTGCACAGTGGTGCCTCAGAGACCAATGGTCCCAGGCCACTGGGCACCTCCAGGACAGGATCAAAGTGACCAAGCATCTGGTACAGTCCCTGGCCTGGTGGCTCTTGCCCCAGCACTTGAGGGCAGGTATGCCTTTTCAGGCCCTTCCCCATTCCAGGGTCCTCACCACAGATGCCTCCTTACTGAGATGGGGATCCCATTGTCAGGGGTTCCGCACACATGGGGTGTGGTCCCCAGAGGAGAGTGCCCAACAGATCAACTTGTTGGAGCTCCGGGCCATCCGCCTCACCCTGAGGGTTTTCAGGCAAGATCTGGTCCACAGGTCAGTCCTGGTCCAAATGGACAACCAAGTAGCTATGTTCTACATGAACAAACAGGAGGGTACAAGATCACATACCCTCTGTCAGGAGGCCCTGGACCTGTGCTCTTTTGTAACCTGGCAGGGGAGTCTCCTCAAGGCAGTTTACTTGCCAGGCCACAACAATTGGCTGGCCGACAGACTCAGCTGGATCCTCCGGCCGCACGAGTGGCAGCTGGACAGGATGGTGGCCAAATCTGCGCCACTTAAAGGCCTACATGAAGCCAACAAGACCTCCTCCACCTCCTCCGGAAGGAGGAGTGGGGCGAGAGTCACCCTCTCAGCAGCCACACCATCAGCGAAAGGGAGCTGAGGTTGGGATGGTGTGGCTGCTGAGAGGGTGACTCTCGCCCCACTCCTCCTTCCGGAGGAGGTGGAGGAGGTCTTGCTGGCTTCATGTAGGCCTTTAAGTGGCGCAGATTTGCTGTCTGTTGTGCTGGGCAAAAGGTGGACCCTTTTTCTTGCCCAGTGGTTGTGGTGTTGAAATACCTTCTCCACCTGTCCGAGTTGGGCCTTAAGTCCAATTTCATCAGAGTGCACCTCAGTGCCCTAGCGGCGAACCACTTTCCCATGGACCAGAAGCCTCTCTCTGCTCATCCAATAGTATCACAGGTTTCTAAAGGGCCTGCTCCTGTTGAAACTCCCGGTCCGTCCTCCAGTGACCGAATAGGACCTTAATGTAGTATTGGGGCTGCTTACCCGGCCACATTTTGAGCCTATGGCCACGTGCCATCTCCACTATCTCTCCTGGAAAGTGGTATTCTTGGTTGCGCTCACTTCTGCCTGGAGGGTGAGTGAGATCCAGGCTCTCGTGGTGGAGAGACCTGATACCAGGTTCTACAAAAATAGGGTGGTGCTTCGCATACATCCCAAATTCCTTCTGAAGGTGGTCTCTTCGTTTTACCTCAACCAGGATGTGGCTCTTCCTACTTTTTTTCCCAGGATGCATGCCAGTCAGGCAGAGATGGTCCTCCATACCCTAGACTGAAAGAGGGCCCTGTCCTTCCACATCCAGCGTATGCAAACTCACTGCAAAGCCTCCCAGCTTTTCATTTCCTATGACCCCAGTAAACTGAGGAAGGCGGTGACAAAGCTTACGTTGTCCACTTGGGTGGCGGACTGTATTGCCCGGACTTATGAGGCAGCAAGGCTTCCACTGGAGGGCCGTGTTACGGCTCATAGGGTCAGGGCCATGGCGGCATCAGTGACTCACCTACACTCTGTTCCGTTGGCGGACATCTGCCGGGCTGCCACCAGGTCTTCGGGACAGATCTTTGCAGCTCATTACTGCCTGGATAGGGAGTCCTGATGGGACAGTGCCTTCGGCCAGGCTGTGCTCCATAACCTGTTTGAGATCTAGGCAACTCCTGCCCTCCGACCCCTCTGTGTTCAGGCTACCGGAGTGCTACTTCCCTGGTTAGGGTTTCATTGCGACTGCTTGCGGTTCTCAATGAGGGAGCCTTTTTTGGGCTATAGGTTTCAGGTAGCCTGTAGCTGGGGAGTCCCATAAGTGGGGACTGACTTCCTGCTTGTTCCCAGAGAAAGCGTAGTTACTCACCTGTAACAGGTGTTCTCCGGGGACAGCAGGAATCAGTCCTCACAACCCTCCCTCCTCTCCTTGGAGTTGTAGTCCAATAATTTTTGTTTTCTCTCATTTACTTTGCCGTCTTTTTAGCTATGTCATTTGACTGAGCAAGATGGCACCCTTGGGCGGGATAGAGACCATGCATGTGTGGTAGCAACTCCTAAAGGCTTTCTTTGAAAGCTGGGGATTTGCTCCGCGTGGGCTTTGTCGGTGCCAACATCACCCATAAATGAGGACTGATTCCTGCTGTCCCCGGAGAACACCTGTTACAGGTGAGTAATTACGCTATCCGGATGGCGCTACTGAAATCTCTTTAACCCCTGTGTCACTATATGGTTAGTGCTGGGGCAGAGTGACGGCAGACCACCCAGCTTTATGTATACTGTAGCTATGATAGTCAGCTACTCTCCATATAGCTATGTGGTTTAATTTAGGCCAGAGAAAGCTGTTCTGAATTAAATCATTTAGCTAAACATATATCTAAAGCTGGTGGTAGTGACTACATTATGCATGTATTCAGTGCTGCCACCAATCCAGATGGTAGCGGTGAATATGCATCATTTTAAATGCTGTGGCTAGAATTTAAAAAATTGGAATCACTGCTGCTGGTTAGTACTGACCCAGTCATGCTTCCCTCATCTTCTGTTTTATTATTATTTTTATTGGCATTAGCAGTAATAATGAATATGCGTAAAACAGACCCTTTCACCAGTGAATGCCGGACTGTGGGGATAGTTTATTTATTTTATTTACATTCTCTTATATACTGTGCTATTCTGCATTAGTGCAGTTTACATTGAACAAACTGAAATTACATTGAACAGGGCATTATAACTTGGAGATAACTATTTTACAGGGAACATGGGCTATGGAGGGTTAAGTGGCTTGCCCAAGACCACAAGGAGCACACCTGTGGGACTAGAAAGCCCAGTCCTTCTGGCCCAAGGTTGCTGTCCTCTAGTGGGATTTGAACCCCCGACCTTCTGGCCTGAAGTACCTTGCCCCAACCACTAGGCCACTCCTCCACTCCAGTTTCTCCTGAAACAAAAATTCTGAACATTATTCTTGAGGTGGGTACTGTGGTCTTCAGCAGAGAAACATATTGTTTGCTACAGAATTCAAAAACATACACAGAAGATCCCTTTATAGCAAGAGGAGGTAATCAAAGAAAACTTAAATAACTTTTACACTTCACAAAAAAGAGGGGGGTAACCTGCATGGAGCAGTGGGAACAACCCTAGGGTAGCCTGACAGGAGGGGTGGATACAACCCTAAACAAAGTCATAGAGAAAGTAACCTGCACTGAGTGGAAGAACAACCATAAACAGAGGTAGAGAGGGGGCTGACCTGAGTAAAGTGGTAGGTGCAGCCCTCGATGGAGGCATGAAGGTAAGTAACCTGGACAGAGTGGCAGGTACAACTCTGAGAAAAGGAATAGAGGGGGTAACTTGCGCAGAGCAGCAGGTAGAACTCTACAACTATAGCACCTCACTGGGCAGACTAGATGAACTGTGCTGGTCTTTATCTGCCAAAAATAATGGCAAGAATCTCAAATCAGGAGATATACAGTAGATATACTATAAATTCAATAAATTAAAAGACACCCCTCTGAAATACACTCTCATAAACACCAAAGTACAATCCAGCTGGTGAAATATAGATAAAGACCAATATGGTCCATCTAGTCTGTCCAGCAAGGTGGCAAGGGTAGGTGTACATGCTGCTACAAGCAGGTCATCCCTCCCCATGCCTTTGTTTAGGGGTGTACTCACCACTCCGTGCAAGTCACCTCTATTTGTTGAGATTGCCTTTCTGTTCCTTGAGAAGAGCAGTGCTTTCCAGGGCTCTCCCAAAAGGTGATTTTTGCTGAATTTGCTGCTAAACTGTGAGTTCTATCTGTCTGTCTGTTTGTCTCCACATATTTATCTATCTATTTGCCCTTCTTGGTGGGTTCCCTTACCTACTCCTTTGCTGTGTGCCCACTGTTGAGGAACAGCCTCCATTACTGTATAGTTTTAAACTATCTTTCTTTTAGTCTACCTGAGTGACTACCCCTTCCCCCTGCTGAGGCATTGTTGTAGACCTCCATTTCCTGTTGTGCATGTGGGCTTGCTCAGATTGCCTTTCTGTTCCTTGAGAAGAGCAGTGCTTTCCAGGGCTCTCCCAAAAGGTGATTTTTGCTGAATTTGCTGCTAAACTGTGAGTTATCTCTGTCTGTCTATTTGTCTCCACATATTTATCTATCTATTTGCCCTTCTTGGTGGGTTCCCTTACCTACTCCTTTGCTGTGTGCCCACTGTTCAGGAACAGCCTACTGGCCAGAGACGCTTATGTTCCCGCCCACCCCACCCCTCACCCCACCCACCCCAGGGGCTACATTGCCTATATAGTGGTCACATAACGTGCCATCTGTCGTTCCTAACTTGGGTAACGTCCACATCTTCAACTTTTCTTATTATTATTCTTCCTCTTCTGGGACTGCTTAATCAACATCTGCTTAATCAACATGTCGTGTATTCAGTGCAATAGCTGTGGTACTTTCATTCAAAGAAGAATCATTTGGAGCCTAAGAGCTTGTCCTATATGCCTAAAGTCAGCTGCCATGCATGAAGAACTGACTCTACTAAGGAAAGACCTAGCAGCCATGCATAAAGAAGTGTCTCTACTGAGGGAGGAATTGGCTGCAATGAATCGCACCTCTTCTAGGATACAAACTGAACAAAGTCCACCACTGCTCCCACAAAGAATCAAACACCCCAGGAACAAATGGATCACAGTGTGTTCCGGAAGATTGCGACCTGTAATGCAGAGACATCCTACACATCAAGAGATATCCCTGCAAAATGCCTTCTCTGCCTTGGCTAATGAGGATGCCCAATCCAAAGAAACTGAAGGGCCCTTAAATGAGTCAGACAATGCCCAATCTCCTGCTAAAGCACCAAATATGAAGAAAACCTCACCAAACAGAAAACTATTACTACTTGGAGATTCCATCATCAGAGGCACCAACTTGGGAACACAGTTCAAAGGAGAGAAGATAGTCAAGTGCCTACCAGGCTCTTCAGCCAGCAGGAATACAAACCAAGTTGTTGAAATACTTAGCGCAAAAAGTGAACACTCCAAACCTGATGTTATTATCCACTTGGGCACAAATGACCTGGCTAGAAACAGTGCCTCTACAGCCCAAAAGGACTTCCAATCTCTGGGAGAGAAACTCAAGCCCATTGTTAACACTGTTGCATTCTCAGAAGTTCTACCTGTTCTTGGTAAGGGGACAAAAAGGCTGCATCGCATTAACAGCTTTAATACATGGCTCCAGACCTGGTGCAAACAAGAAGGATTCAGATTTATTGGCAACTGGGGCAACTGATGGACCAACAAGAGACTATACTGTGCTGATGGACTACATCTCTCTGTCGCAGGGAAAAGAAACCTAAGTGAAAAATTCAGGCAGTATGTGGATATGCATTTAAACTAGGAAAATGGGGTGACGGATGTGGAAGGTCAACATCTGCATGCCACCCCCTGCAAAAGCAGAACAACATCAGAAACAGCCACACTCTTAAACCACACATCAAAAACAAGTGGAAGAAGTGGGCAGAATAAAATCAATGCAAAATACACACAAGCCAGGTAAATGCTGGAAAGCAATGAGCACAAATGCTCGAAGCTTAGCCAAAAAAATTCCAGACCTGGAAGCCCTAATGGTGGAAACGGATTTGGACATCGTGGCCATTACAGAAACATGGTTTAATGAATCGCATGATTGGGATATAGCCATAGCTGGCTATAATCTATTCAGAAGAGACAGAGAAAATGGAAAAGGAGGAGGAGTAGCCTTATCTCCAGGAACAAGCAGGAATGAGTCTTCACATATGGGTACGTCGGTACCGACGGAGCCTGCACGGGAATGCTCCCCAGCATCCAATCAGAAAGCTTTTGGGAGCATCCCCCGCGCCTGCGCGGTGACTTCCCACCTTTCCCACTGCCTCTCCTCAGTTTTCGTTTTTCCGCGGAGCCAACAGGACGTCCTCCTGTCACCGCAGAAACTTTTTTCTTTAAAAATCCTTATTTTCTTGTTTTCTTGTGGTCGCGGCTGTCTTTCCCGCCGATACCGGTACCGCCGGTGCTTTATTATTTTCTTTTTCAAACTTAGAGAAATATTTCTCCTCAGTTTTTTGTTTTAACTTTTTTGGGCCTACCAGGCCTTTCCAACATGGAGCCTTCTTCCCCTAAGAAGTACCTTCACTGTGGAAACTTAGTTTTCTTTTTAGACTCCAATGCTTGGTGTCTAACCTGTTTGGGTCCTGACCCTTTTTCCCCTGATACTTCAGGCTATATTATTGGGAGAAGACCTTCCCTTTTTCGAGTTTCCCTCGATGCCGTTTTTCCTCCTGAGGTGAGGACACCGGTTTATTCTTCTCTCCAGGATCAGGTAACCCACAAACAGTCTGTTAAGACTAGCCAATTCTTGAAGGGTAAGTCTCATGCCCAGCATGATGACGGCTCCGGCCTTACCCTCAAGATCTCATTGGCAATAAAACCCCGGCGGGAGTCTTCGGGCTCCAAAGCATTTACGGGGTTTCAGGTTGTTCCTGGGGCTCACCCCTCACAGAACAAACCTGAGCCATGCCAGGGGGTGGTATCCGCTTCGAGCGGTACCGATAACCCGGCACCGGCATCGGTGTCAAGTGCTGCACTCTTCACCACGGATCGTCATCTGGTGTCCTCGGTACCTTTGGGGCCGATCGATACGACCCAGATTGGCTTTCCTATATCCCAGCCATGCTCGGGGTTGGTACCGGCTTCGAGCGGTACCGATACCCCGGCATCGGTGTCGAGTGTTTCACTCTTCACCTGGGATCGTCATCTGGTATCCTCAGTACCTTCGGGGCCGATCGATACGACCCAGATTGACTGTCCTGTATCTTTGCCATGCTCGGGGTTGGTATCGGCTTCGAGCGGTACCGATACCCCGACATCGGCGCCGGTGTCGAGTGTTCCTCTCTTCACCGGGCATCGTCTTCGGACGTCCTCGGTACCTTCGGTACCGATCGATGCGACTCCGATTAACCTTCCTGTATCGGCATCGCCGATACCACAAACAACGTCGATACTTTCTAGACATACATCGATAGACTCGCTCGCTTCGATGCCGAGTCTGGAATCGATATCCAGTCTAGATGACTTGATACCGACGCGCTTCGGAACCGATCCATATCGTTTCCGGCTTCGCAGTACCGAGGATATTCACCAAGGCTCTTTGCTTACCTCGGTACCGCTTCAGCAGCCCCTGATTACTGCTTCGATGACATTATCGTCTCCGATACCGGTACCGGTTTTCTGGATCGATTCCTGCAGTTCCATCGGTGCCATCGATCCTTTCTATGCCTGGTTTGGAATCGATACCAGGCACTCACGATGCAGCACTAACTGCCTCAAATCAGAACTGTCAGGATCACTGTCCATCTAGCAGGATTCTTTTTCTGCACCAGTCCAGTATCTCTTCTGGTGCTCAAGCTGCTCCTTCAACCTCAGCTTGCCCAGGATTAGTTCCTATTGGAAATCCTTCTTTTCAGAAGTTTCTCCTTCACATGGCAACCTTTCTTGCCATTCCTATTCCTGGTTTTTCTCTTGACCAAGATCCTGTAGAAAAGGAAAATATAATGCTTCCTTTACATCATTCTTTACAGGATCTTCTTCTGAGGATATGGGAATCACCCTTAAAGGTTCCTTTGCCTTCTACAGCCATTAACGTTCTGTATCAGGTACCTCCCTCTCCAGGGTTTCAGAACATCATTCCATGGTAGTGAAATCAGCATTGAGGAAGGTAAGAAGTAAGAAGAAGCATTCTTCTTATCCGCCAGGTCGTGCATCTAAAGCACTTGATGCCTTTGGACATCAAACCTTCCAAACGTCTATGCTGGCTTCAAGAATTATTTCATATATTTTCTATATGAGTCTGACACTTCAGGAGGTCACAGAGAAATTATCTCTTTTGTCTCCTTTTTTGTCAGAACCTAAGGCCTCTGACTATTCCTTGCTTCTTAATCATAGCAGGAATATCTCTTGGTTCCTTTCTCGTGCTTCTCTAGACTCTTTTGAGTCTGTTAGCAGATCCTCTGCTATTGCCATTGGAGCACGTCGTACAGCCTGGCTGCAAGCTTCAGACTTGAGCAGATGGGCACAACATACACTGGGTAATTCTCCTTGTACTGGAGAAAATCTCTTCAATAGAGAGGCTTTACGTCAGGTTGCTCATTGCTCCACTGACTTTCCTAGTTCTGGAAACCGTCCTAAGCCTTCTTTTTCCCCGGGACGTAGGAAATGTCCTACCAAACCTTCTTTCCCTAAGAAAAGAAAGTTTCACCCTTCTTCTGCCCATCCTCCAGATGTACCCAAACAAGGGACATCTCATCCTAGTCTGAAGTCTCCAGACTCTAACCAGGCTAATTTTAGCCAGCAACCATAGGTTCCTGTATGTTGCAATTCTACAGTTAACTTCTTCTTACCAGAAGTTATTCTTCAAACTCTACACTGGTTTTTTCTTTTCAGTATGTTAAGCTGTTAGGATTTTTGTCCATGGATTACAGAATTCTCCCTTTCTTTTTATCATAAAGGGAGATTACAGTTATCCCATGATAGTTTCTGTCCCCACATGGACATTTTTTCCTTCAGCTGACTTACCATATGGTACGTCACCTTCCAAGCCCCTCTCTTCCAGGGTTTCCCCTGCTCGAGTTGGTACCATACTGAAACACTTCTCTTCTTTCCAGTGTAGTCTTTCTGCTATCCTTCAATGCATGCTCTGAACAACTCATCAGACAGGGACGGAAATATCTCCGCTCGCTCTGTCTGTTTTTCTCCCTGTTTTTATACAGGGGGATCCCCTCTGCTCTTTTGTTCAGTTGCTGTACATACAGAAGTTCCAGTGTTAATGTTTCTTGCAAGCTACTTTCATTTATCTTGCATGATACTACTCACTGCAGGTTATCTTCTTCTAGCCATATCCTTACCTAGGATGTGGCAGCACATCTGACTGCTGTCAGTTATCTCATACTTTTCCTGCACAATGCTCTCTGCAATCTTCAGAGAAGCTTTCTACTATGGGCCCTTGCTGTAGAGCATTGAACTTTGTCTCTGAGGGTTTTTCCATATAATAGAAAAAGCTTATATAGTCATTCCATGGCTATGTAGGTTCTTTCTGCCCTCTTGTCTCCTATTGTGATACAGAAGACAAGCTTTTTCTGCGTGAATGTCCATGGAGTTCCCAATCTGGCAGGAATCTACCCCTTTTTTCCTTACAGCTTGGCATTTTTTCTAGTCCACTTGGACAATGCATATTCTTTTACTATACATGATACCTCTGAGTCCCTTAGCTGGGTCATCCAGGTATCTTAGTCTATGCGTTTCCTTGTCCTTTGGACATGTCAGAGTCCTCAAGTACTCCTGACGTGCTCTTACCAGACTGCTATTATCCTCTGTTTTTCACGCAACCATACTGGTTATCCACTGAAATACATTCCTGCACCACGGAAATAGATTCTCTATATATCTTCAGGTGGTTTTTACCCCCTTATTATTAGATGAATCTTTTCCCATCACATTCCCCATGTGAATGTTTTTGTGGGGCTCCGTTGCAGCCATATATCCTCAGACTTATAACCATACATATTTTTATAATCTGTGTGGGCATAAGCCATGCCCATCTATATCTATATATATCTATATATATATATATACTTCTATATATATATATATATATATCACATATTTAGACATATCTACACATATATATAGATATGTATGTATCTTCATGTATATAGATATATTTATATATATATATATATATATGTACCCATTGGGAGATGTCCATAGGACACTAGGTATTACCTACTACCTCCCTAACTGTCTGTGCTATAAAGCTTTTACCTTCTTAAGGGTCCAGACAGTCAACTTGCCTATTCTCATACGGCTCAGTAACTGGGAGCGGTTATACACACAATTACTGCTGTGACATCAACAGCTTCTATTTTTGTTATAGATCTCCCTATCTATGAAGTATCAAACTTCTATGTCTTCCTATCTCTTACCAGCTAGGAAAGACAGTGTACATCTTCAGTATTTATGAGTACACTTCTATTTTCCTTGGGAATAGGGGTTTTTTCCATACCCTCTCTTCCCTTCCAGACTGGGCTAATTCTCCAGATCGGTCAGTCTTCTTCTTTTAGTCCTCAAAGATAATAACTCTGTACCTAAAAGAGTTCTCAGGTTTAGCGGGCGGGCGGAGCTTGCGCTCTCTGCTCTCCGTGGGGCCCTAGCAGCGGCCTCGGCCTCTGGCAGGCGACATTCCTCCAAGATGGCACAGACGTCTGAGGCACACTGGCTGACGACAGAAGAAAGGAGCCAAGTTTTGCATGATCTGAAGACATCGGGATGGAGTGAGCTGGGTACAAGAGATGCCATATACAAGGAATACCACTTCAAAACCTTCAATCAGGCTTTTGGCTTTATGACCCGAGTGGCCTTACAAGCAGAAAAGATGAATCATCACCCCGAGTGGTTTAACGTGTATAACAAGGTTCAGATAACTCTCATCACGCATGATTGTGGTGGACTGACTAAAAAAGATGTGAAACTGGCTCAGTTTATTGACAAAGCTGCTGCCTCTGTGCTATAGTTCATCAGTATACCGGAAGTTATTTGTATATATTTGTAATAATTCCATCCTTGCACTGCATTATAAAAATAGATGAAGGTGATCATGTCATACTGTTATCTGACTTGTATAGTGTGGGAATGGTGTTGTGTCTTTATGTTGCTTCCGCATGTATGAAACATTCAATAGAACCAATGGGGTGTCATGATCAAGATGAAGTACTTAAGTCGCAGGAAGAGCAATGCTAAATATAAAACATTGTTTATTGTTTGAACCAAAGCAAAGCTGCATAGAGTACATTTAAATGGAACTATTTTCCACAGCTGACATGGGATTAGAACAGTTTGAGGAGGTTCTGCCATTTCAACTTACTACACGCATTAAGGAGAACAACATTATTTTTGTTTTGTTTGCTAAAATTAGAGCCAAAACAATGCAATTGATTGTTGCAGCCAGTATCTTAGGACACGATACAGATTGTGGGTGAAGTTTCATCATTTTATTCTAGAATGCCTGGGTATCGGCACATAGACATTCTTCTGAATGTGTCCACCATGGGTCACGACCTCATGAGATTTTGCAGATGTCTCTGTGGGGATCTCTGAATGTAAGGTGGGCATCCTTTGACACACAGAGTGCAGTTTATTCTCAATTATAAGAGGGATACTCTAGGACCATGTATATAGTGTCTTCTTGCTCTGGAAGAAACTATTTGAAAAGAAGAAAAAATGTGTGTTTTCCCCCCCCTTTGGTCTTTGATTCATAGTTGATTCATCTCATTCTTCGTCTGTGAAAATGGGGGGGAAAGTCGGATTTCACCTTTTTAATATCAGTTTGACAGTTCATTGCAGGACGAAAGTTGCACAAATTCATAATCTTTTGGTGTAAGTCCTGTCTGGGCTTCTATCTGCTTTAAGAATGTGTCTGTTCTCCTGAGGAATCTTTGGATGTCCACAGAAAGCTGTTAATCTCTGTGCACCTGCATACAAAGTGTTTATAGAGCACACAGAATTTTGCAGCTTTTTTCTTTCTCGCTGTAATTAAGGTGGTGGTTTATGCTTGCCTTACTCCGTTCACATATGCAGTCTCTTGGTTGATCTTTTCTTTTGATAATATTAAATAGAATAAAATGTTAAAAAGTAAAAAAAAAAAAAAAAAAAAAAAAAGAGTTCTCAGCTTTTTCCCATAAAGCTTTCCATTGAAGACCTGCCGTTCTTCTCCTGCCCCAGTTGACACCTGGGTCACCTGCCCATTCCAGATTTGGAACTTCATCTTCACTGCTGTGAAGTTACCTTGAAGATGCTGCTATTGCATCTACAGTACACTCCATCACAGTTCTACTTCCTACAATCCAGTAGGTAAGTCCTATGTTGTACTAGTTCATTAAATATTTTAATGATACTTGACATACATTCTAAAGACTCATCTCTCCTGTAGTCTTTAGATTTGCTGTTCCTTGCAGCTCTTCTCTATTCAACTCCTACCCCCCATCCCTCAGGGGATGCAGGGGATCCAGGTTTAGAAAATGCCGTCCTGTCCAGGGATACGCATTTTAGTGATTCTCCCCTGGCACCCACAGCTAGGGAGTCCCCATATGTGAAGACTCATTCCTGCTTGTTCCTGGAGATAGCACAGTTACTTACCTGTAACAGGTGATCTCTGGGAACAGCAGGAATTAGTCTTCACAACCCACCCACCTCCCCTAGGAGTTGTATCTATCTATTTCCTTTCCTCTTTCTCTCCTTCTGTCTCAGCTATGAAACTCAACTGAGGAGAGGCAGTGGGAAAGGTGGGAAGTCACCGCACAGGCGCGGGGGATGCTCCCAAAAGCTTTCTGATTGGATGCTGGGGAGCATTCCCGTGCAGGCTCCGTCGGTACCGACGTACCCATATGTGAAGACTAATTCCTGCTGTTCCCAGAGATCACCTGTTACAGGTAAGTAACTGTGCTGTATGTCAAAAGCAGTATTAAAGCAGTAGGGAATGCTAACAATCTTCTGAAAGTTAAGCACAATCTCTGAATACATTTTTTGAAAAAGAACGTAAAGAATGGTCAGACGAATTTGTTATGCAGTTGATCATTAATTACCTTGGACATTCTAATTATTTTCTAATTATTTTTGAACATTCAAGAGCCATATATGGAAACTGAAGTACACGGTCGTTGATGCAATTTTAGCAGCACTCTCCGGTAAAAATTTGTCCGGGAGCATTTAGCTATTTAGTCTGAGACCGTTGTTTCCATTTATATTGAAATTAAGATTGTCTTCTACATAACTAACTAGGCCATTTTTACTTGGTTTTTGGAGGGATTTTATAAATTACTTTGTAGGTAAAAGCAGTATTAAAGCTACTGAAATGCAGGGAACATGGGGAAAAGAAGAAGCGCTCTGGATTGCATTGGAAAGAGGAGCTGGCACTGTCATCCATATTGCTGTAGTCTACAGACCTCCGACTCAAATTGAAGAGAGAGATAACAAATTGATTATAGATATTGCCAAGATAGCAACAAAGGGGGAACCAATCATATTGGGTGACTTTAATCTACCTGATGTGGATTGGATTACTCCTTCTGCACATCTGGAAAGAAGCAAAAAAATTGTGGATGCTCTCCAAGATGCATTACTTAGACAAATGGTGATGGAACCAACCAGGGAAAGCTCAACGCTGGATGTAGTGCCCACCAACAGTGATAATGTGTCGAATGTCTGCGTGAGTGCCCCTGTGAGCAACAGCGACCATCACACGGTGTGGTTTGAGATAAAAGCCATGGTACAGGCCAATCATAGCAAGCTCAAAGTCCTAAACTTCAAAAACACTGACTTCAATAAAATGGCCGAGTACTTAAAGGAGGAGATGACGGGGTGGAAGGAGATAAGGGAAGTGGAATTGCAATGGACTAAACTAAAGGCGGCAATAAAAGGGGCAACCGATAAATATGTAAGAAAAATAAATAAAAACAAGAGGAGAAGGAAACCTATTTGGTTTTCCAAAGAGGTGGCTGCTAAAATAAAGGCAAAAAACTCAGCTTTCGCAAAATTCAAAAGCTTGCAAACAGAAGAACACAGAAATGAATACAGGATCAAGCTCAAAGAGTCAAAAAGAGAAATAAGGATAGCAAAATCAAAGGCAGAGGAAAAGATGGCTAAAGATGTAAAGGTGGCGACAAAACTTTCTTCAGGTATATTCAGGAAAGGAAGAAGATCAGAGTTGGAATTGCAGGACTCAGAAGCGCTGGGAAAGGACTCGTGGAAAGTGACACTGAAAAAGCAAAATTGCTAAACAAATACTTCTGCTCTGTTTTTACTAAAGAAGATCCTGGAGATGGACCAGCTGTGATTCCCAAATATAAAAATAGGAATGAAGTAGATACCACACCATTCACAGAAGATGAGGTGTTAGAACAACTTGCTAAACTGAAAGTGGACAAAGCCATGGAACCAGATGGGATACATCCCAGGATACTGAAAGAGCTCAGAGAGGTTCTTGTAGGACCGTTAAAGGATGTCTTCAACAGATCTTTGGAAACAGGAGTGGTTCCTCAGGACTGGAGAATGGCTAATGTTGTACCTCTACACAAAAGTGGTGACAGGGAAGAAGTGTCAAATTACAGGCCCGTGAGCCTTACCTCGGTGGCAGGAAAAGTAATGGAGGCACTCCTGAAAGAGCGAATAGTGAACTTTCTCAAAACCAACAGGTTGCAAGATCCAAGGCAACATGGTTTTACCAAAGGACGGTCTTGCCAAACAAATCTGATTGAGTTCTTTGATTGGGTGACCAAGGAACTAGATCTGGGGCATGCAATGGATGTCATCTATCTGGATTTCAGCAAAGCCTTTGATACTGTTCCTCATAGAAGGCTTGTCAATAAACTCAGTAGCTTGGGGATGGGTCCCAAGATAGTAAACTGGATTAGAAATTGGTTGACTGACAGACAACAGAAGGTGATGGTACATGGAGCTCACTCAGATGAGAGGAAGGTGATTAGCGGGGTGCCTCAGGGTTCGGTCCTGGGCCCGGCACTGTTCAATATATTTGTGAGTGATATTGCTGAAGGACTGAATGGAAAAGTCTGTATTTTTGCAGATGACACAAAAATTTGCAACAGAGTGGACTCCCCCGAGGGAGTGGTTAACATGAGGCAAGATCTACAAAAGCTGGAAGACTGGTCTAATGCTTGGCAACTACGATTTAATGTGAAAAAGTGCAGTTTCATGCACTTGGGTAGCAGAAATCCAAGGGAAAAGTACACGATAGGGGGTGAGAGGTTGGTATGCACGGTTCAGGAGAAAGACTTTGGTGTGATTATCTCTGATGATCTCAAGGTGGCAAAACAGTGCGAAAAGGCGGTGGAAAAAGCCAGGAGGATGTTGGGCTGCATACAAAGAGGGATTACCAGCAGAAAGGAAGAGGTACTTATGCCACTGTACAAGTCACTGGTGAGGCCTCACTTGGAATACTGTGTTCAATTTTGGAGACCATATCTTGCAAAAGATGTAAAAAGACTGGAAACTGTTCAGAGAAAGGTGACCAAAATGATTTGGAGCCTGCGTCAGAAGCCTTATGAGAATAGACTTGAAGACCTAAATATGTACACTTTGGAGGAGAGGAGGGACAGGGGAGATATGATTCAGACCTTTAAATACTTAAAGAGAAACGATGAACAAACAAACCTCTTCCAAAGACGGGGAAGCTGTAAAACTAGAGGACATAACATGAAGCTGCAAGGTGGTAAATTGAAAGGCAATGTCAGGAAATATTTCTTCACTGAAAGGGTGGTGGATGCTTGGAATGCCCTCCCAATGGAAGTGGTGGGGGCAAACACGGTGATGGAATTCAAAACGGCATGGGACAAACACAGTGGATCCCTTTACAGCAACAGGATAAAAGCAAAATAAACGGTACCATCTAACTTCTGAACTATCTAGCGTCTCAACAAATAAGGGTGTCCTACATGGAGTGGTGGGTTCACCCCTAAACAAAAACATGGGGAGGGGTGGCCTGCACAGAGCGACAGGTGCACCTACTCTTGCCATCTTGCTGGGCAGACTAGATGGACCATGCTGGTCTTTATCTGCCGTCACTTACTATGTTACTATATAAGAGATAGTTAAGTTTATTTTGATTTTATCCTGTTGCTATAAAAGAATCCACCATGTCTGTCCCATGCCATCCTGAATTCTGTCACTGTGTATTTGCCCCCACCACTTCCATCAGAAGGGCATTCCAAGCATCCACCACCCTTTCAGTGAAAAACTATTTCCTGACGTTGCCACTTGCAGCTTCATGATATGCCCTCTAGTTTTGCAGCTTCCCTGTCTTTGAAAAGGTTTGTTTGTTCATTAATACTCTTTAAGTATTCTAAGATCTGTATCACACCTCCCCCGTCCCTCATCTCCTCTAGCGTACACATATTTAAGTCTTCAAGTCTCTTCTCATACGTCTTCTGGCGCAGGATCCAAATCATTTTGGTCTTCTTCCTCTGAACTGTTTCCAGTCTTTTTATATCCTTTGTGAGATATGGTCTCCAAAGCCGAACACAATATTCCAAGTGAGGCCTCACCAGTGACTTGAACAGTGGCATTAGTACCTCTGCCTCTCTGCTGGTAATTCCTCTCTGCATGTAAGCCAGCATTCTTCTGGCTTTGGCCACTGCCTTGTTACACTGTTTTGCCACCTTGAGATCCTCAGAAATAATCACTCTAAGATCCTTCTCCTGATCCGTGCACACCAACCTCTCACTCCCTATCACATGCTGTACAATTTCCTTGGATTTCTGCATCCCAAGTACATGACACTGCACTTCTTCACATTATATCTTAACTGCCAAGCATCAGACCATTCTTCCTCGTGTTATCCACTCCCTCAGGGGAGTTCACTCTGTTGCAAATTTTCGTGTCATCTGCAAAAAGACAGACTTTTCCGTTCAGTCCTTCAGCAATATCACTCACAAATACATTCAACCATACCAGTCCCAGGATCGATCTATGGAGCACACCACTAATTACCTTCCTTTCATCTGAGTGAGTTCCGTTTACTATCACCTTCTGTCATCTATCAGTCAATCAATTTGTGATCCAGTTCATCACCTTGAGCCCATCCTCAGACTGTTCAGTTTATTGATAAGCCTCCTATGAGGAACAGTATCAAAAGCTTTGCTGAAATCTAGGTAGATCACGTCCATCGCATGCCCTTGTTCTAGTTCTCTGGTTACCCAGTTAAAGAACTCAATCAGAGGGAAAAAGCAGGGGAGATTGAGACGCATGATCTCACCCTAAAACGACTTTCCAGGAAAACAGCTGACCCATCCAAGAGAAAGGCTCTTTCCAAGAAATCTCTCTATTCCAAAAAGAAAAGATACTATCCTCCTTACTCGCCTTCTGCTGCCTATCAGCCTTGGCATCCTCAGAGAGCCCTCGCCAACCCAAGAAGCCCAAAGCACCTAAGCCTCAACCAGCTGCGCAGACACAACCTGTGCCTGGTTTTTAACTTTTTCCAAGACAGCATTACCAATCTACCCCTGGAGGGCCCCCAACCTCTCCACATAGCCAACAGACTCTGTTACTATGCCCATAGGTGGCACCTCATTACAACAGAGCAGTGGACACTCCAAATTGTCCAAAGGGGTTATCAGCTTCACTTTGACACCTTATCCCCCTACCAGCTTCACAGGAGATTGTACCACACAGCCCCTTTAAAACACTCTTAAAAGAAGAGGTGACCACCCTGTTCTCCTAGGGTGCCATAGAAAGAGTTCCTCCTCCTCAAGAAGGGATGGGCTTCTAGTCTCCATATTTTCTCATTCCAAAGAAAACAGGAGGATTCAGGCCTATCTTAGATCTCAGAGATCTAAATAAAGTTATGTCCGAGAAAAATTTAAAATTATTTCCCTAGGGACTCTTCTACCATACCTCCAGAGACACAATTGGCTATGTTCTCTAGACCTAAAAAAGTCATACACACATTTACTGATACATCCCTCACACAGACAATATCTACGCTTCATGTTTCAGGGAAACCACTATCAATACCAGGCTCTTCCCTTCGGTCTAGCCTCTGCCACAAATGTCTTCACAAAATGTATTGCAGTAGCTGCTGCCTACCTACGTATCTTGGGGGTATTTGTCTTCCTTATTTAGAGGACTGGCTGATCAGGGGAGACTCCTCTCAAGAAGTAAGACTCTCCCTTCATCGCACCATTAAGGTACTCCAACATCTGGGCTTGGTCGTAAACTTCCCAAAGTCTCACCTTGCTCCAACCCGATGACTAAAGTTCATCGGAGCGCTCTTAGACACTCATCAGTCCTGAGCTTTCCTTCCATAGGATCACTGTGCCCACCTCATCAAGCGGGAAAAGGGGGTGCAAAAGCAAAACTGTATAACTGCTCGAGAGATGCTATGACTATTAGGACGCATGGCTTCAACGGTCCATGTAGTCCCGTATGCTCGATTATACATGCGACAACCGCAATGGTCTCTCTTTTCAATGAATGCAAGCAAAGTGGCATCTCAGAGCCAAGATCCACGTCACTCCTCAATTGATCAAGTCACTTCAGTGGTGGTGTTCCCCACAGAAACTATTTGTCGGGTCACCTTTTCAGATGCCTCTGCCTCAATGCATCCTGACAACGGATACTTCCAAGCTGGGTTGGGGGACATATCTAAACAACCTAACTACACAGGGGCTGTGGACACCACAGGAATCTACCCTGCATATCAACCTGCTAGAGCTATGGGCACTGACAAATGCTCTTTGTGATTTTCAACCCCAACGTTTGGGGCAACCTGTCCTAGTCAGGACAGACAACCAAGTTGCTATGTTCTATATGAACAAACAGGGTGGGACTGGGTCCTTTCCCCTCTGCGAAGAAGCGGTTCATCTGTGGTGCTTTGCCATCTCACACTGCATTCATCTCAGCGAAGTGTACCTCCCGGGTGAAATCAATGTCCTTGCAGACAGGCTAAGCCGCATCCTTCGTTCACACAAATGGACCATGCATTGGGAGATGGCTGCTTGGATCTTCCAAACGTGGGGAACCCCATTCGTAGATATTTTTGCCACTCCGCAAAATGCACAGCTTCCACTCTTCTGCTCCAGGGTTCTATCGCTGCACTGACAGTCCCGGATGCAGGCTCTGGTGCCAGATCTTCTCTATATCCGGTTCCACCACAACAAGATGGTTCTATGTACCCATCTACATTTCCTTCTGAAGGTAGACTATTATTTTCATCAAAACCAATTAGTAATCCTCCTGATTTTATTCCCTAGACCACATACGTCTCGAACTGAAGCAGCGCTACACACCTTTAGACTGAAAGCGAGCGCTGGCTTACTACTTGGAAAGAACGAAAGATCACAGAAGATCTTCTCAATTATTCATTTCCTTTGATTCTAGTCACCTAGACCTATTGATGATGAATCATACTCTATCCAGATGGATAGCAGACTGCATTTCTTTTGCATATGCACAAGCAGGACTCTCCTTGGAGGGTCATGTCACTGGTCATAATGTGCAGGCTATGGCAACCTCCGTAGTCAATCTCTGTTCATTATCCAAGATCTGCTGGACAGCTACCTGGTCCTCCATTCATACTTTTTCTGCCCACTATTGTCTGGACAGAGATTCTCATCAGGACGCTGTCTTTGGCTAAGCTGTACTCCAGCACCTCTTTGGGATTTAGACTCAACTCCTACCCTTTGTCCTGGACTTCTACAAGAAACCAGACTATCTTTTGGGGAGTATCGCCTTCTGAAATCGAGTCCAGGGGTCAGCAACTCTTCGAGAGACTTAGGCTGCAAGTTTCTGGCTCAAGGATCACACTGTTCTCCTCCCCATACTAGTATGGTACCTGGGAGCTAGTGAGTCCCATATGTGCTTGTTCCTGGAGATAGCGTGTTATTCACCTGTAACAAATGATTTCCAGAACAACAGGAATCAGTCTTCACAATCTGCCTTCCCCTGCTAAGAGTTGTAGGATTGTTTTATTGTCTTCTTCTTCTTAGCTACAAACTCAACTGAGGAGAGGAGTTGGGAAGCACGCAGGCGCCCTCGAGTGCTCCCAAAGGCTTTCCTATTGGATGTTGGGGAGCGTTCCCGCACAGACTCCATCGGTGACACTCACCCATATGTGAAGACTGATTCTTGCTGTTCCCTGAGATCACCTGTTACAGCTGAGCAACTACATTGTATGGTGCCATGATGGGCGGGAAGTGAGGCGCTCATGTGTGTTGTATCTCCCAAAAGCTTTCTTTAGAAGCTGGGGAGCGCTCCATGCGGTGCTCTGTCGGTGACATCATCCATACATGAGGACCTATTCCTGCTGTTCATGGAGAACACCTGCTACAGGTGAGTAACTATGCTTTCACTAACAGTAAATGTCTGATGACAGACTTATCTGCCACATGGGCTTTGCCCAGTCCCTACTGTGGTTACTCGATGGTCAACTTGAAAATCAGAGTGAACAGTCATATCTCTTATATTTCACCCACTGTTATAGGCAATGCAGAGTCACAACTGAAAAACAGAATGAAGAGTCAATATATGCCATGATGATAAATACTCCTGCCTAGTAGACTAGCCTGTTCAGAAAAATGAATGACAGAAATAGGTTTTTCCATGCTTTTTCTTGTACTGTCCTACAATAACCAATCCTGGTAAGCAAAATGTTCTCTGCAAAAAGCCTTGTATGTAGTGGGTACTAGATAATCTCTCTGAAAGAATCTCTGACAAAGAACCTTAGCTTGTTGCAAAAAATCATGGCAGATTAACATATACAGTATATCAGCCCCACACCATAGAGACCTATGTAAATACCACTTATAATAGGGCCTCAAAATGCACTAATACGAGTATAAGCACTGTTAAGTAAACTATCTGATGTCGGACCAAACTAACAAAGGGGAAAAAGGAAAGAGCTTATTCCATCGCCGTAGAGACTCCTTTTTAATTTTTGATTGAATAATAATTTTAAAAACTTAGCTTCGTAATCGCAAAATTAAGGAATCCTCCATATACAGGTATTCCCAGCATGGGTACAATGTGGCATGTTTTGGACCATTAGATTAAGGCCCTGCTTCAGGCATACAGGATTCCAAAGAAAAGTGTCTTACTCTTTTTGCATCCAGTGATTAACAGATGGTGTGGTTCAGTATTAGTATATGTAAATATGTAAAAATGTGTAATCCAAAAAGGTGTAAATGTACAATTGCCAGCCAGAAATGTGTAAATATGTATAATTCTTCCCCCAAGACACTAACCCTGTGTGCTGTGACCTCCCATCAGATCTATGTATTTACTGTACCCTCCCAGTCCTGATTTGACGCCCCCCAAAAGAAGAATCAAACCGCTGCTGATCGCTGGAAGCAGCGGTATATAAGTGTGTATTAAATAAATAAATAAATAAATTAGGACTAGGGCTGTTAAAATCCATTCAAAAGCGAGGGTCTTAGACTTTAGGAAAACTAACTTTGCCAAGATGGGCCAATACCTCAGGGAGTCGTTAGCAGGATGGGAACAGCTTGGGGACGTAGAAAAACAGTGGGCAAAATGGAAAGGGGATATTTTAAGGGCAACCAACCTTTTTGTTAAAATGATGAATAAAGGAAAAGGAGACCGCTATGGTTTTCGAAAGAAGCAAAATTGCTTAAAAAATATTTTGGTTCTGTGTTCACAGATGAAGAACCAGGAGCAGGACCTCAGAAAACATCCAGAAACAGGAATAGAAGCAAGGGGCATCTTGAACAATTTTCAGAAGACTATGTTTGTGAGAAACTAGCTAAACTTAAAGTAGACAAAGCGATGGGACTGGATGGGATATACCCTAGAATACTGAGGGAACTTGGGGACGTTCTAGCAACTCCACTGACTGATCTTTTCAATGCCTTGTTGGAGTCGGGAGTGGTGCCAAAGGACTGGAGAGAGGCTCATGTGGTGCCTTTACACAAAAGCGGAAATAAGGATGTGGTTGAAAACCACAGGCCGGTTAGTTTAACTTCGGTGGTGAGTAAATTATTGGAAACGCTGCTGAAAGAGAAAATAGTAAGGTTTCTGGAGTCCAGTGGATTACAGGATCCGAGGCAGCATGGATTCACCAGAGGCAGGTCTTGTCAGACAAATCTGATTGATTTCTTTGACTGGGTGACCAGGGAGTTGGACCAAGGGAGAGCTCTAGATGTGGTGTATTTAGATTTCAGTAAAGCCTTTGACACTGTTCCTCACAGGCAACTTATAAACAAACTGAGCACCCTAGGGATGGACCCTAAAGTTACTGCTTGGGTTAGAAATTGGTTGGGTGGGAGGCGACAAAGAGTACAAGTAAATGGAGCTCACTCTGAGGAGAAGGATGTTACCAGTGGTGTGCCCCAGGGATCTGTCCTTGGTCCGATTCTTTTTAACATCTTTGTTAGTGATATAGCGGAAGGGCTGTCGGGTAAGGTTTGCCTATTGCGGATGATACCAAAATCTGCAATAGAGTAGACACCCAGGAAGGTGTAGATAACATGAGGAGGGATCTAGCTAAGCTTGAAGAATGGTCTAGAATTTGGCAGCTGGGATTTAATGTTAAAAAATGTAAGGTCATGCATTTAGGCTGCAGCAATCCAAGTGAACAATATAGTATAGGAGATGAAGTACTTTTGTCCACTAAAGAAGAGCGGGACCTAGGCGTGGTTGTGTCTGATTTTTTATTTATTTATTTATTTATTACAGTTTCTTATATACCGCGCTATTCGGTATCAGCGCGGTTTACATCATAACATAACTACCATAACGACAAGTTGTCAGGTTTTACATCGAACAGGGATACAAACTTGGATAACAGGGTAAACTATATACATAAGCTATTTACACAGCAAGGGTAGGTAAAAATCAGATAATGAATATGAGGGCATTTCTAGAGTGGGTCATTTCTTGAGAAGGGTATCTAGGATCAATTGCTGGCTGGGAAGTATTGGAGGAAGAGGTAGGTTTTGAGTGCCTTCCTGAACTGGTATAGATTGGTTATGGCCCTAATGTCAGGGGGTAGAGCATTCCAGCATTTGGGGATATAGAAACTGCACGCCCTGTTTGTGGTTGTCTTGTTGCACTTTGTCGATGCCTTTGGAGTGATTAGCAGGTTGACAGCTGTTGCTCTTCTGGATCTGTTGGGGGGTACAATGTGGATAAGATGTGTAAATGAGGAGGAGGAAATGCCTTTGATTGCCTTGAATGCTAATAGAAGTGTTTTGAAGGTGATCCTCCCATGAATAGGTAGCCAGTGTAGCTGTTTGAGAATGGGAGTCACGTGGTCGCTTCTGGCTGCTCCGTAGATGACCCTGGCTGCGGCGTTCATGGCCAACTGTAAGGGGGTTAGTGTGGATTGGGGGAGCCCTTGTAAGATGGCATTTGCAAAGTCAAAATGTGGCAGGGTCAGTGCTTGATATATGGTTCGGAAATCATCTGGGTCCAACAGGGAGCGTAGGTGCTTGAGTGAACGGATTTTACGGTAGAAACCATCATAAAGAACAAAATTACACAGCATGTAGATAGTCATGGCCTAATGGGAGACAGCCAACATGGCTTTAGACAAGGAAGATCTTGTCTTACTAATCTGATATGTTTTTTTGAAGGTGTGCATAAACAGGTAGACAAAGGTGAGTTGGTTGATATAGTGTATCTGGACTTTCAGAAAGCTTTTGACAAGGTCCCCCATCAGAGACTTTTGGCGAAGCTAAAAAGTCATGGGATAGGAGGCAGTGTACTATTGTGGATCGGGAACTGGTTAAAAGATAGAAAGCAGAGGGTAGGGCTAAATGACCAATATTCCCAATGGAAAAAGGTGAATAGTGGAGTACCCCAGGGATCTGTACTGGGTCCGCTACTTTTTGACATGTTCATAAATGACCTGGAAAAGGGAATAACTAGTGAGGTTATCAAATTTGCAGATGACACAAAACTGTTTAAAGCTGTTAAAACCCAAGAGGATTGTGGAAAACTGCAGGAGGATCTGGATAAATTGGAAGACTGGGCATCCAAATGGCAGATGAAATTTAATGTGGACAAGTGCAAAGTTATGCACCTAGGAAAGAACAACCCACACTATAGTTACACGATGCAAGGCTCCACATTAGAAACCACCACCCAGGAAAAAGATTTAGGAGTCATCGTGGATAACATGTTAAAACCCTCCGCCCAGTGTGCAGCGGCGGCCAAGAAAGCAAATAGAATGCTAGGTATCATCAGGAAAGGGATGGAGAATAAAACAAAGGATGTTATAATGCCTCTGTATTTCTCCATGGTACGACCGCACCTTGAATATTGTGTGCAATTCTGGTCACCGTATCTTAAAAAGGACATAGTGTTATTAGAAAAAGTACAGAGAAGAGCCACCAAATTAGTGAAGGGGATGGAAGGCTACTCCTATAAAGAGAGGCTAAAAAGGTTAGGGCTCTTTAACCTGGAAAAGAGACAGCTGAGGGGAGATATGATAGAGGTCTATAAATTAATGAATGGAGTGGAACGGATAAACGTGGATCAATTGTTTACGCTATCAGAATATAGAAAGACTAGGGGACATGTAATGAAGCTACAGGGTAAACTATTTAAGACAAATAAGAGAAAATATTTTTTCACTCAACGTGTAATCAAACTCTGGAATCTGTTACCGGAGGATGTAGTAAGGGCTGTTAGTATAGCTGGGTTTAAAAAAGGTTTGGACAAGTTCCTGGAGGAAAGGTCCATAAACCACTATTAAAAAGGGACCCAGGATATCAATGCTTGACCCAGTACAAGCATTGAGGAACCTGTGTCTTTTGGGGATATTGCTAGGTACGTATGACCTAGATTGGCCACTGTTGGAAACAGGATACTGGGCTTGATGGACCTCGGTCTGACCCAGTATGGCATGTCTTATGTTCTTATATTCTTATGTTTAAAATAGACGGCTTTGACTATATTGCTTATGTGGCGTTTCATATCCAGACGTTGATCCACAGTAACTCCCAGATATTTTATTGACTCTTTAGTTTGCAGGTCAGCTTCCTTGACACTGACCTGGGATGGCGGAGTAAAGTTGGGGTCTCTGGTGATGAATAGCACCTCTGTTTTTTTATGTTGAATGCATAGGTTCTGTGACTGGAGCCACGTTGAAACTGCATTGAAGCAATCCGTGAGTGGGGTAAGGGCCATGTGCGTTGTGGAGAAAGGCATGTATAAGAGAATGTCATCTGCATATATCAAGCAGTTCACATTGAATGATCTTATGATATTGCAGATGGGCTGCATGTAAATATTGAAGAGTAAGGAGGATAACGAGGAGCCTTGGGGTACCCCTTGCTTTTGATGGAAGTGTATCGACTCTTCTAATCCAGACTTCACATATTGCCATCTACCGTCCAGGTAGGATTTACACCATCCTAGTGCACTGTTGCAGACGCCCTTTTCTCTCAATCTTCTGAGGAGTATTTCGTGACTCACGGAGTCGAACGCTGCGGCGATGTCTAGGAAGATGAGCACAAAACCTTGACGGATGTTGTCGATTCCTGTGATGATGTCATTGAATAGACCAGTGAGTAGTGTCTCGACCCCATGATGTTCTCTGAACCCATGTTGACAGCTGTCTAAGGGAGCAGCGGCATCTATGTGGTCCTGAATTTGCCGTTGTGCCTCTTTCTCAATTATTTTGGCTAAGAGAGGGATGCTGGCTATTGGTCGATAAGAGTCAACTCTTTGGGGGTCAAGTTTGGGGTTTTTCAATAGTGGCCTAATGGAGGTCCGCTTGAGTGAAGTGGGAAAGTATCCTGTTGTGAAGGAGATCTTCATTATATTTGCGATGACAGGGCTGAACACATCACGTAGCTCCTTGATCCAAAAAGCTGGACATGGGTCAGTCTGCGCAGTGGAGGTGTTGAGAGATGCTATGGTGTCCTCGATAGATTTAGTGGATGGTGTGGGTGGGGGATAGGCCCGTCGGTTCTTGAAATGTGACTGCTGAAACCTTGTTGGTTTGCACAATCTTGGATTGCAGGTAATCAGCAAATTTTTGCAGGTGAATCTCGCTATGTTGTTCGGGAGATGGTTCCTTTGAGAGGGATTTGACTAAGTTGAAGAGGTCACGTGGTTTATTCAGAGACCTCTTTAGGGTGTCAGTATGATATTGTCTCATTTTAGTAGTGATTGTTTCTCGATGTATTGCAAGGTGGGTTCGGTAAGTGGTCTGATCCTCAGTTGAACGCGAGCGGCGCCATCGGCGTTCAAGTCTACGTAGTTGGGTGAGAGAAGATCGCAACTCAGGTGAGAACCATGGGGCGGAGCTTCTTTTTGTCCTTGCTGTGTTCTTAGGGTTTGAGTGTTGTGAGATGGCAAGCAGGCTGGAGTTCCAGTGAGAGATTAGTTCATCAAGATCCGGTGTGATTTTTCTGAGGAGTGATGGGGTCTCCGAAAGGATGTGTTCCCTATTGAAGGGGCGAAAGCATCTAGTGGCAGTTCGAGAGGTGTTGTTTGTAGGTTGGCTTCTGTTCAGCTGGTCATTGTTGATGGGTATCTGTATAATAATCAATTTGTGGTCGGACCAGGGTACATCTACGATTGATACTGGAGGATTGTGGTTTTGGACCATGACTGGTTGTGGAACAAATACCATGTCAAGAATGTTCCCCTTTGTATGTGTGGGTTCATTGATGATTTGTTTGAGTCCCAGGTCTTCCATTGCCTCAAGGAATGCATTTGCGTGGCTTAGGGGTAAAGAAGGGAGATTGAAATCACCCATTATCCAATTTGGTTTCTTGGGAGAGAGGGTGTTAGCTGCAAGGTCAACAATGGTTGGAAGGTCATCTGGAGAAGAAGATGGTGTTCTATACAACAGGTTAAGGGAACATTGTTGGTTTGCGACGGAGAGGATGTCCAAGCTGTTTGTGCTTGAGGAGTCCAAAATGTGGAAATTGAGGTCTGATTTGGAGATTATGAGTACCCCTCCTCCTTTTTTGTTTTCCCGATGTCTTGTATGTATGGAGAAATTGGGGGGTAGAAGTTGGTTGAGGAGGACGTTGTCTTCTGATGATAGCCATGTTTCCGTGATCATAAGAATCTCAAGGTCATAAAATGAGATAGAGTCTAGGATAACAGGCCATTTTTTGCGAATGGAGCGTGCGTTGATGATGGCACATTTTAGGGGTCGGCATCTCAAAGGTTTTTCCTGGCTGGGTGTTTTGGTTAGCTGGAGTGCTACATGTATTAGGTGGGAGTGGTGCGTGTGCGCGTCGCTTCCTGGGTTGAAGTGTGGGGGATCATTCCATCTTTTCCCATGTCTATTCAGGACTGGAATCCTGCCATGTGATGTGTAGAGGGCCTGGGAAGTTCCAAGCCAGTGGGTGAGATGATCTTAAAGTAGCTAAACAGGTAGAAAAGGTGACAGCAAAAGCTAGAAGGATGCTTGGGCTCATACGGAGAGGAATGGCTAGCAGAAAAAAGGAGGTGATAATGCCTCTGTATAAGTCTTTGGTGCAACCTCATTTGGAGTATAGTGTGCAATTCTGGAGACCGCACCTTCAAAAGGATGTGAACAGGATGGAGTCGGTGCAGAGGGTGGCTACTAAAATGATTAGTGGTCTTCATTATAAAGCATATGAGGACAGACTTAAGGATCTTAATATGTACACCTTAGAGGAAAGGCGGGATAGAGGTGATATGATTGAGATGCTTAAATACCTCCGTGGCATAAATGTTCAGGGAGAGAGCCTCTTTCAATTGAAAGCAAGTTGGTCTTTTAAATTTGATTAAAATGGAGGGTCTGTAGCAAGAGTATGTTTTTGCATCCTCAAAACAGATGATCCGACAAAAAACATAAATATATAAAGAGGTAGTCCTGCCCGTTAGACTACGGGAATTTATAGTTGGCAAGTTAGTGATTGAATGTTGTGTACCTTCTTAGAGGACATTATTATTGGCGCCCTTATAAACAATTCAAATTAGTTTGAACAGAATAATCATATTCCCATTGCAGTAAAATTAGACGCACCTTTGATCAATTGTCAGTACTCACATGACTTGAATCAACCAATGAATGATGGCTTTAATGTTGAAAATGGCCACATTCACTCCCTGTTCTATTTTCACAATGGTGAAGACAAGAGAGCTGTTTGAGACCTTCAGAAAAGACATTATAATCAAACATCAAACTTCAAAGGGCTACAAGGCCATCTCCAAAGATCTTGGGATTCCTGTGTCTACATTTCGCTATGTTATTAAGAGGTTTTCTGCTCATGGAACTGTCAAGAACCTTCCAGGACATGGTAGGAAGAGGAAAATTAATCCAAGAAGTCTTCGAATATTAGTGCCATACATCATTCAAAGAGCTTAAGGCTGACCTGGAGCAATCTGAAGTGGTGGCTTCAAACCACACCATATGTCTCGTACTAAACAGGGAAGGATTTCATGGATAAAGGCCAAGGAGGATCCCACTGCTCAAAGACAGCCATAAAAAGGCATGCCTGATCTTTGCCCATGCACACCTTGAGAAACCACAATCCTAGGAAAATGTTCTGTGGACAGATGAAGCCAAACTTGAACTCTTTGACAATGCAGACCAGCGGTACATTTACAGGGGAAGAAATGAAGCTTATAATAAAAAAAACCACTCTTCCTACAGTTAAATATGGTGGAGGTTCCATAATGTTGTGGGGTTATTTTGCTGCCTCTGCAACTGGAGGCCCAGAATGTATTAAAGGAATCATGAAGTCAGAGGACTACCAAGATATTTTGAAGTCAAATGTGCTACCTAGTGTCAGAAAGCTAGGTTCGGGTCAACTGTCATGGGTCATCCAAAACATACATCCAAAAGTGCAAAAGAATGGTTAAGAAGGAACAAATGGACTGTTTTAAACTGGCCAGCAATGAGTCCTGATCTCAATCCAATCAAGAACCTTTGGAAAGAGCTGAAATCTGCCATTGGTAAAAGGAACCTGGATACATTCATGAGCTGGAACAAATTGTAGTCAAATTGTGAGCGGAAATACTAGAGGACAGATATACAAAACTTATTGATGGCTACTAGAAATGCTTGGAGGCTGTTATCACTGCCAAGGGTTGTGCAACCAAATATTAGTGAAGGGTGCCATTAATCCTTTCCAGGTCATTTTATTTTTTTCTCAGAAATTACTACGTCTGTGTTGCATAGACATCTTTTTTTGTTGTATACCTTTCATTGAACATACTATTAAAATATTATGATGACATACAGTTGGAATATTTCCAATTATTTTGAACATACTATTAAAATATTATGATGACATACAGTTGGAATATTTCCAATTATTTTTCAAGATACTGTACACAACATACAAGGGTACCAATAATGTTGACCACAGCTGTATTTTTCTGGTGTTGTATTGCATACAGTGTCTGGCTTCTTGGAGTTTCAGTTTAATTTTTGTCTGCATATTTCTCTTTCAGTTTGTTATCACAAATTTTATTTAGTGAGGGTCTGTGTTGTGTGTGTGCAATCGAGGCTGGATATTCTGTTAGCATGGAGTTTTTATGTAAAAATGTGTAGTTATTCTGGTTTGTTCAGTTTTTCTAGTAGGTCTACTTAGGTTTTAGGGCTCACTGCAATATTTACAATACTGTATTTTTCTAGGTAGGGTCCTTGTGTGGGTTTTGGAACTTAGCTCTGGCAAGGTAGGTTTTCCATCAGTCCTGAGTGACTTTTTGTAGAGTTTATGTTGATGTTAGTGAGATGATACTAGAATCAGAATTTTTTTCTGAGTAAATACCTAGCTGTATGAGGAAATGCCTAGTCCTGCTCTCAGTCATTGTTGGGTGGAGGGGGCAGAGGGTTCAGTGGATGCAGAATGTATGTTTGGACTTAACACCTTATGGCGGAGCATATGTATGTTGGGGGACTGAGGTGGGTACTATAGCTTAATGGGAGCTAAAAAGTGCAACCTCTTGTACACCACCCCCTCCTGCTATGACTGCCGTCATAGCAGTTGTTGTTGGAGGTGGAGCAGGGGACAGAGCTTGGGTGGCACATGGGCGTAGCACAGGCAGCAGCAGGTGGTGGGTTTTTCTCTTTTTAAAAGTTGGCAATCCTTTGGGCATGATACCATAGTGTATGACCTACTGTAGCATGATGTGACCCATAAATCTAAAGCCATGAAAAATATATTTTTGCAGGTAAAAGTAATTTCTCAAAGTTGATGTACAATAATGTAGCATCTAGGTACATAGCAACTTATGAGTTTTATTTTAACAGTAACTTAACAGAACGGAAGGAGTATGAGCAATATGGTCTACGTACAGCTGAGAAATTACTTAAAGAATTCCACCCTCGCACAACACAGGGACAAGATCAGCTCATAATGCTTCAGAACTACTGCTTAATGGCTACCAAAGACAAAGTTAATGTAGAGGTTGCCCTGAATACATTTACAGAAATGGCCACAACAGAGGTAAGAGAGAAATTAATTTAATTTAATTTACAGTATATACCACTTTTCTAATTGATAAGCTATGTACAGCAATCAATAACATAACAATAAATAAAATTCAGTATTTATTTATTTATTTATCTATATTTTTCTATACCGCCCCTTCCAGCGATCAAGGGCGGTTTACAAGGAACATTTTAACAATTGTACACAGATGTATACATTTACATTGAACAATCAGATTCAACTATTTACAATGAACGGTTAAGTTTAACTATTTACATTGAACAAAATTTCAACTTCAAGATGTATTAGTAATACAAACAACCATTAAATTATTTACATTGGATATTTACAGTGGTTGTGTGTTGTGTCTATTTTGGAATTTATTTCCTTTTATGACGTAAATCGGGGGTGTATATGGGGTTTCAGACAGGGGGGGGGTGAGTTATTTAGTTTTGAGTAAGGGGGTTCGTGTGTGTAATACCATGGTTATGGAGGTGTTTTGGGGGAATATGGGATTTCAAAGTGTTCAGTAAAGAGGTAAGTTTTTAGCTCTTTCCTGAACTGATAGAGGTCATTTATGACACGAAGGTCTATTGGGAGGTCATTCCAGAGCGTAGGGGCAGTGAATGTGAATGCTCTGGAGCTAGTGGTTTTCTTTGTCTTCCTGAAGGCTTTTGGTGTGATAAGGGAGTGGGCTTCGTTTTGTCTGTGTGATCTAGTTTTGTTTGGTGATTGCAGTAGTGTGGTTAGGTGTGAGGGGGCTATGTCTTTTATGAGTTTAAAGGTTGTTAGGATAGTTTTGTATCTGATTCGGCTATTGATTGGGAGCCAGTGTAGTTCTAGCAGTATTGGGGTTACGTGGTCTGTTAGAAGTGCTTTAGCTATTACTTTTGCACAGATGTTCTGAGCTCTTTGAAGAAGGTATGTGCTTTTTTGAGGGAGGCCTATTAATAGACTATTGCAGTAGTCAAAGTGGGGGGTGATTAGTGTATTTACTACAGATCTAAAATCTTGAGTTTCTAGGAGTGGCCTTAGGTGCTGTATAGTTTTTAGTTTGTAGTAGATGGTTTTTACGGTTTGTTTTATGTGTGGTAGCATGGTGAGTGTGTGATCTATTATCACACCTAAATATTTTACTTCTTTTCTAACAGGTATGGATGTTCTGTTAATTGTGATTGTTTCTGGGAAGGTGTTCTCTGTGGTTGATGACCTTGTTACGAACATTGCTTCCGTTTTTTTGAGGTTGATGCTGAGGTAGTTAGATTTTAACCAGGAGGAGGTCTCAGTCATACATTCTGATAGTGTGTCATATGAGGGGTTTTTAGCGGTTATAGGGATAGCGAGCATGATGTCGTCGGCGTATATAAAGTGGTTAATCCTGTGTTTTTTAAATATGTTTGTTATTGGTTGTAGATACAGGTTAAATAGGAGGGCAGAGAGGGCTGATCCTTGGGGTATTCCTTGGCTTTGGGGGAATGGTTCTGATGCTTCTTGGTCAATTTGTACGCGTATTAGTCTGTTTGATATGTAGGACTTGAACCAATCAAAGACAGTCCCGCCTATTCCTAAGCTTTGTAGTCTGTTGATCAGTGTGGAGTGGTTGATGTTGTCAAAGGCGGCAGAAATATCTATGAATAGAAGTAGGAAGCCTTGGTTGTTGTTATCTGTACCTCTGATGAGGAAATCCATTAGGGTGATTAATAGAGTTTCTACTCTTAATCAAAGAAATTTAAAACAATAAAAACAATAGCTAAAAAATGAAGCAGTCAATTAGACCATTTAAAATCAGTTAAAGGTGCACTTACAAAACTGAGTCTAAAGACATTTGAAAGCTCATCATATCTAATTCTAGCCTTATGTCAATTGGTAGTGAATTTCACAAACATAGCACAGTCATTCTAATGCTCAATTGCTTATTCTCAGCAACCTTCTTGCAATGAAGATAGATTATGAGAGAGCATGCAAGGCTTATGTAAGCTTTTCTTGAGTATACAGTGGTGCCAACTCCTATTTAGCTTTATGTTTAGGTCTAAACTGGACATACAGAGGGTATTGCCCGACTACCTCAGTAAGGGCTTTTAAATGGAGCCGCAGTGCCATGGTGTCTGGTTGCCATGGCACCATGGCTCTATTTAAAAGCCGTGATCCCCGGCCGCCAGCTCCTGAAGCTAATTCCCCGCAACCTGACCCCCGATCTGGCCTCCCAGGGCTAGGGTTGGGCTGCAGGGAATGCTCTCTGCCCCCTGCCGCCCCTTCTCAGCCCCGGGCCCGCTGATCCTGCCGAATCGTGGAAGTTATTCCACCTATGACTGGGGCCTGTGACCGCCCACTGCCCACCCTAACGCTGCCTCCGATCCTCCCCTTTCCCGCCCCGTCTAACTTCCCTGTATAACTGGCGGGAAAGTTAGATGCTGGCGGGAAGGAGCACGAATAGCCCCCTATATCAATGGGACATCCATCCCCACTATTTGCGACTCGGAATGAGCCTGTATCTGTCTTTTTGCTTGTTTTTCAAAGATTAAGGATTCAGTTCTTCTCCAGGACCAAGCAGGAAGTCAGTCCTCACATATGGGTGTCATCGACGCCGATGAAGCCCCAGCGGAGCATTTCCCCAGCTTTCCATGAAAGCCTTTGGGAATGCAGGCAGGCATGCATGCGCGGTTCCCTTCCTGCCTAAAGGTGCATCTTACCTCAGTCTCTCTTTTTCCGAGAAGCCCACCGGACGCGTGTCCTGTCATCCCGGATAAAAGTTTGATTTTTTTCGTCGATTCTCGCTATTTTTCTTCTCCGGTTCGACGCCGGTTCCTCTCCCGCCGGCTTCTGTACACCGATATCGAGCCCGATTCTTCTTTTTCGGTTTTTGCCCTTCGTGGCTGGCGTTCGCGCCCTTTTTTCCTTTTTTCCCTGGAAGGCCGGTCCTTTGACCTCGCGGGGACTCTTTTTTCCCCGATGGCTTCCAGCGGTTTTAAAAAGTGTGATCGGTGTAAGAAGTTGATGTCTCTCAACTGCTGCCTTCGGTGCCTCGGTCCTAATCATGACCCTAAGATGTGTGGACCATGTGGGAAGATGTCTTCCAAGGCACTGCGAAGTCACCAGCAGCAGAAAGAAAAGCTTTTCTGTGACTCAGCCTCCGGCCGGGCCCAGACCTCGTCTGAGGCCTCGACATCTCGGGATTCGGATCCCGAGCACCGTTGTGGCTCCTCGGACAGGGGGTCCCCTGACCGGGAACGCAAGAGGAAGAAGCGGCTCGTGAGGGCGTCGTCGGAAGAGGTCCCTGGCTCCTCGAGGGCCAGGTCTAAGACCCCCGACCGTCGCACCGGGCCCGTGGAACAAGAGAAGCCTGCCAAAGTTCCTCGCGTGGAGCCGGAGTCTGCTGGACACGTTAGCCCTGTAGTCTGCGAGGACTCTCCTCCCAGACAGCCGACGTCGGGTCTGGCGCCACCGGGGCCCGAGTCGGTGGCTGCTGCGTCTCCCGAGCTGAGTCTCAGGATGACAGCCTTGGAGTGCAGACTGTCTGCCTTCATGGAGCAGCAGCGGGCACTGATGGCCAGCCTGTCTGGCGCATCTGCCCCGACCACCGGGACATCGACATCGAAGTCGACCCCGGAGACCGAGCCGATACTCGAGACCATGATGGCTCGAGGTCGACGTCGGTCACGGTCTCCCTCGACCTCCCGTTCGGGACCGAGGGTGTCGACGCCGGTGCCGGCGTCGGGGCGGGTGCTCCCGGGCCCCGTGGGGTCGGATCCTGACTCCTCGTCGGACGAGTCCGCCTAGGGGACGGAGGATGAGGAGTCCCCCGACACATTCAAGACTCGGTGCGTCCTGTCGGACTCACTGCAGTCTGAACCCCAGAGTAGATCCCCTCCAGAGGATACCCGGTTCTCGGAGTTTGTCCGAGATATGGCCACCGCGTTGGCTATCCCGGCGGACCCCGAGGAAGAGCCTCGAGTCGAAGAGCTCGAGGCCCTGCAGTACGACTCTCCTCCGAAGGAGGCCTTTACTGTCCCGGTTCCTCCGATGCTGGAACGGCTCCTCTTCCGGATGTGGGAGGCACTGGCCTTGGCGCCGGTTTTAAGCAAGCGGGTCGATTTGATCTATCGACTCCGTAAGAGCCCTGGCTTTCAGAAGGCACAGCTACCACACCATTCCATGGTTGTGGAATCGGCCATGCATCGCCTGAAAAGTCAGAAGATGCACTCTGCGGTGCCCCCCAGCAGGGAGGCCCGGAACCTCGATGGTTTTGGTAGAAAGTGCTTCCAGGGCTCGATGCTTGCTTGCCGTGTCCAGTCTTGCCAGCTGTACATGGGCATGTACTTGCGAGACCTGGCCAAGGAGTTGGCCGGATTCTCTGCTGGTCTCTCTGGGGAGCCCTTGCAGAGATTCAAGTCCTTGTCCTCGGGGATTCGGGACTGCTCCAAGTTTATGTCCCGCGCCGCCTACTATGGCTTTGAAGCTTCGGCCCGAGTTGCGGCAGCCGGCATCGCGGCTCGACGCCAGGCATGGCTGCAGTCATCGGACCTCGAGCTGTGGGTTCAGGACAAGTTGGTCGATGTCCCTTGCCAAGGTGAGAACCTTTTTGGAAAGCCCATGGCCGAGAAGGCCGCACAGCTCGAGACCGAGCACCTTACACGGACAAGGCTGTCTAGAAAGACCTCTGCCCCTTCTCACAAAAAGAATGGCTCGGGTAAAAAGTCCTTTTACCCGAGGAAGGGCACTGCCTACAAACAGTACCCACAATATCAGGCTGCCCAAGCTGCCCCTCAGGGTCAGCAGGCCAAGGGGCAGGGTAATGGGCCCCGTAGGCAGAGGACCCCCAAGTCTCCGGCCCCTGCTCCCACTCAGCAGGGTGGGGGTTTTTGACTCCTTGAGCATAGCCTCTCCATCCCTGCTCTCCCAACCCTGCACAGGAGGTCGCCTCGCTCTGTTTGCCCACCAGTGGCCACTCATCACTGGAGACAGTTGGGTGCTAAGCATAGTCCAGAAGGGCTATGCACTACACTTCCAGCAACTGCCTCCTCCATACTTTTCGGAGGAGCCTCCAAGGCCTCCCCTGCACACAGATCTTCTCCTTCAGGAGCTCCAAGGTCTGTTGATAGACAGGGCGGTGGAGCCTGTGCCTCCCAACTTGCAAGGTCAAGGGTTCTACTCCAGGTATTTCCTGATACCCAAAAGCACTGGTGGTCTTCGACCTATTCTGGATCTCAGAAACCTCAACAAGTTCCTGGAGAAGGAAAAGTTCAAGATGCTTACTCTTGGAACACTTCTGCCCTACCTCCAGCAGGGAGATTGGCTATGCTCCTTAGATCTAAAGGATGCGTATACCCACATCCTCATTCATCCAGACCACAGAAAGTACCTCAGGTTCATTGTGGGAGGAAATCATTATCAGTACAGAGTACTGCCATTTGGCCTCACCTCCGCTCCCAGGGTCTTTACCAAATGCCTGGCAGTGGTGGCGGCCTACCTGAGAAATCAGGGAATCTTTGTCTTCCCCTATCTGGACGACTGGCTCATCAGGGGTCAGACATGCCAGGAGGCCAGGCAAGCCACCCTCAGAACTATTGCTCTTCTTCAAAGCCTGGGGTTTGTAATAAACTTCGCAAAGTCCACTTTGCTCACCTCCCAGAACTTGGAGTTCATAGGAGCAAGGTTGGACTTGCTGCTGGCAAATGTGTTCTTGCCAACAGACTGGGTCCAGAGACTGATAAACTTAGCAAACCAGTTTCTCCTCAGGTCGCTGGTCTCCGCCAGACTCTGCCTGCGGCTTCTTGGCCACATGGCTTCGACAGTACATGTGACCCCCAATGCCCGGCTCCATATGAGGCCTGCACAGTGGTGCCTGCGGACTCAGTGGTCACAGGCCACAGGCAACCTCAATGATAGGGTAAAGGTGTCCAGACACTTGCTGCACTCCCTCAGATGGTGGCTACACCCACCCAATTTGTTGAAAGGAGTACCTTTTCAGAGTCCTGCGTTCACAGTGGTCTTGACCACGGATGCCTCCCTGCAAGGCTGGGGAGCTCATTGTCTAGGCAAGTGCACCCAGGGCCTGTGGTCTCCCTGGGAATCTGCACAGCAAATCAACCTCCTGGAACTCAGAGCTATTCGGTTAGCCCTCAAAGCTTTTTCTCAAACCCTGGCTCATCAGTCTGTCCTAGTTCAAACAGACAACCAGGTAGCCATGTTCTATGTGAACAAGCAGGGCGGAACTGGGTCCAGGCTCCTCTGTCAAGAGGCACAGGACCTTTGCTTGTTTCCTCTCAGACACAACATGCTCCTCAAAGCAGTGTATCTACCCGGCCAGGAGAACTACCTGGCGGACAGGTTGAGCAGGATTCTGCAGCCCCATGAGTGGCAGCTCCATCCCTTGGTAGTTCAAAAGATTTTCATGAAATGGGGACTTCCATCCATAGACCTGTTTGCCAGTCCTCTGAACAAACAGCTGCCAATATTCTGCTCCAGGCAACCACATCCTCTGCGAGTAGCAGCAGATGCTTTTCTGATTCCCTGGTCTCAGGGTCTCCTGTATGCGTTTCCTCCCACGCCCTTGGTGGCCCAAACTCTGTTCAAGATTCTTCAGGACAAGGCCTCAGTCCTGCTAGTGGCTCCCAGGTGGCCCAGACAGCCCTGGTTTCCACTCCTGCTTCAATTGGCAGTGGATCCCCCTCTGCCTCTGGGGTTGCAGCCCGACCTTCTCTCTCAGGATCAGTGTACCCTTCTGCACCCCAATCTCAAAGCTCTAAATTTGATGGCATGGAGGCTGCAAGGGTAGTTTTGGCTCCCTGGGGCCTACCTCAGGAAGTGGAGGAAGTTCTCCTAGCCTCTAGGAAACAATCCACTAGGAAAACCTATGCTCTTAAATGGAAAAGGTTTTCAGTGTGGTGTCAGTTACATACAGAGGATCCTTTCTCCTGTACTGTACCTGTTGTGCTTCAGTACTTACTACACTTATCCAATCAAGGTCTTAAGTCCAATTCTGTTCGGGTCCACCTTTCAGCCCTAGCAGCTCACCACTCTCTAGTGGAAGGACATTCTCTGTCGGTTCACCCTTTGGTGTCCCGGTTTCTCAGAGGCTTGCTCTTGCTCAAGCCTCCAATCCGTCCTCCTGCCCCTTAGTGGGAGTTGAATGTGATCTTGCAGCAACTGACTCGCCCACCTTTTGAGCCAATGGCTAGTTGTCCACTACGCTTCCTGTCCTGGAAGACACTCTTCCTGATAGCCCTTACCTCGGCTAGGCGAGTGATTGAGCTTCAGGCCCTGGTCTGTGATAGGCCTTACACCAGAAAATTTATAGGAACAGGGTAGTCCTCAGGACTCATCCAAAGTTCCTCCCAAAGGTTGTCTCCTCTTTCCACCTCAACCAGGAGGTGGTTCTTTCAACATTCTTCCCTAGGCCTCATGCAAGCCAGGCTGAAGCAGTTCTGCATACCCTGGATTGTAGGAGGGCCTTATCCTTCTACCTTGACCGTACGCAAGGGCACAGGAGGGCTACTCAGCTCTTCATATCTTTTGACCCTAATAATTTAGGGTTAGCTGTGTCCAAGCGTACCTTGTCCATCTGGGTGGCTGACTGTATCACCTGGGCTTACAAGGCGGCTGACCTTCCTTTGCAGGGTCGGGTCATGGCCCACCGTGTCAGGGCAATGGCTGCCTCAGTGGCTCATCTCCGCTCTGTATCGTTGGTAGACATCTGCAGGGCTGCAACTTGGTCTTCAATCCAGACTTTTGCGGCCCATTACTGTCTGGAGAGGGAGTCCCGTAGGGACAGTGCTTTTGGCCAGGCAGTACTCCGGAAGCTCTTTGAGGTTTAGGCAACTCCTGCCCTCCTGCCCTCTGTTGGGCTACCGGTGGAGGTTGTGTCAGTGAAAAGCCTTTCTTTGATGCTGGGACTAGAGGGAGTTCTCTTGTTCAGCCTGGGTTCCTCGGTAGCCCAGAGCTAGGGAGTCACCCATATGTGAGGACTGACTTCCTGCTTGGTCCTGGAGAAAGAGTAGTTACTCACCTGTAACAGGTGTTCTCCAGGAGCAGCAGGAATCAGTCCTCACAACCCTCCCTCCTCCCCTTGGAGTTGCAGTTGTACATAGTTTATTTTTCATTTTTGTGTGCTGTTCTTAGCTATGTCATTTGACTGAGGTAAGATGGCACCTTTAGGCGGGAAGGGAACCGTGCATGCGTGCCTGCATTCCCAAAGGCTTTCATGGAAAGCTGGGGAAATGCTCCGCTGGGGCTTCATCGGCGTCAATGACACCCGCTGGGGCTTCATCGGCGTCGATGACACCCATATGTGAGGACTGATTCCTGCTGCTCCTGGAGAACACCTGTTACAGGTGAGTAACTACTCTATTTAGGCACCCAAAAATTTAAAGTATGTACAAGTCACGTGTATACAAGTATACCTATGAATTAACTTATGTACATTCAATTTGCACACTTTAAAAAGTTTGTGTGTACATGCATTGTGTGCCTATAAGAATGAATATGTAAAACAAACATGAAAGAATGGCTGTAAATTGGGAAGAATTTGTTCTAAACAAGCATGAAACAAACTTTTTTTGGCCATATACATTCCTTTCAGAGAGTGCTTGAGGTCATGTTCTTTTAGTGGTGTTCGACAGGATGTGAGAGGATTAAAAATGGGTACAATCCAAGATAGTTACAAGACACTGTAGTCAGAGATGGGTGAATTTGATGGAACTGAAAGCCCAAGAGACTGAAAAAAAACCTGCTGAACTCTAAAATACTACCTGGCAATCCCTGAAATCTACTAACACTTAATTATGCTGTTTTCTTTTTTGCTTTTCTAAAACACGATTTGTTTTAATATTTTCCCAGAAAGAAAATGTGGCAGCCATCCTGGCCATGGCCCAAGCTTACATGATACTTAAGCAGACTCCCCGAGCAAGAAACCAGCTGAAGCGGTTGTCCAAAATGCATTGGTCTTTGTCTGATGCTGAAGACTTAGAAAAGAGCTGGTTGCTGTTATCTGATATATATATCAAATCTGGAAAATATGATTTCGCAAATGAACTGTTGACTCGCTGCTTGCAGTACAACAAGGTGAGAGGAAAATGTGTTTTTTTATTGAACAGTGTACTCTTATGATCTCTCTTCCCCATCACCCTTTCTTTTAGCTTAGAAGACAAGCCTGTCCTTGAAGATATTGTATTCTTTTTCTTAATTTTAAGGGAGTCAGTTTTTGAATGGATTTATGCATTTACTGGTTGATTGGTAAATTATAAATCCACTAGCTTTATATTTTGAAAAGCTAGTTAGGTTGGGGCTAATTTTATAAAAATTTCACACATGTAAAACCACTTTTCTCTGTGGTCAAGCAAGATAATGTCCTCATATATGAGTTATGCCCATCATCCACCCAAAGAAGAAGGAGGATTCGTCCTCTACTTCATCAACATCGAGGGCCTGCAACTCCAAGTGCCAGGTGGAGCTTGGAGTGTATCAGAGGCATAGCTCATCGGAGCACAATGTCGTGAGTATTGACACATCGGAGGATCCAATACCCTCAAAGTGGCTCCAAAGTAAGACTCCATCTCTCATCCTTCTCTATACCAGAGGAGCCCCGCAAGTTTTCAAAGGGCTGTAACCAGCCTGACCATACTCCTTGGCAGACTCAGGAGACAGTGATCACACCTTTTTCAATGGCATCTCTCAAGGAGCATTTCAGGAAGAGCTTTGAGGAGAGGATGGAAGTCTTCTTTGCATCAGCTCCTGTGCATCAAAATATTGAACTGATTCTCAAACCTGATGCTCTGCCTGCAGGTGATTCATTGTCATTTATTTATTTACATTCTCTTATATACTGTGTTATTCTGCATCAGTGCAGTTTACATTGAACAAACTGAAATTACATTGAACAGGGCATTATAACTTGGAGATAACTATTTTACAGGGAATATGGGCTATGGAGGGTTAAGTGGCTTGCCCAAGACCACAAGGAGCACCTGTGGGACTAGAAACCCCAGTCCTTCCGGCCCAAGGTTGCTGTCCTCTAGTGGGATTTGAACCCCCGACCTTCCAGCCTGAAGTACCTTGCCCCAACCACTAGGCCACTCCTCCACTCCATGTCATGGAGACAACAGTGAGTCTTTACTCTAGTGATTGCCCAGCTGGTGTCCAAATCCAGTGCATCAGAGGGAGAACATTTACCTTTCCCTAAGACAGAGGCAATCCATCTTTTAGCTTGCTTCTCAGAGATTAAGGATTCAGTTCATTTATGCACTTACATATTTAAAGGGTGTGCACGTATATCTGTGAATTAACGTGCATGCATTCAATCTGCATGCTTTAAAATGTTCTTGTGTACATGTATCATGTGCCTATAAGAATGAATATGTGAAACAAACATGAAAGAATGGCTGAAAATTGGGAAAAAGTTCTCCTAAAACAAGGCATGAACCAAACTTCTTTTGGCTATGCATATCTCTTTCAGAGACTGCTTGAGGTTCTTTCAGTGCTGTTCCACTAGAACACAAGGATGATAATCCTTCAGAAATTTTGGCCCCACAAAAATGTCATCTTTATTTTCCCTCAACAAAATTTCATACTTTGTTTTAAAGTTTTTATTTATAAGACAAATTCAAAATTTCACAAATCAAAAATTTCTGAAGCAAAGCACATCTTAGCAATAGTACAATCGAGAAAACATGCTAAAACTAGAAAAAGAATAAAGGAAATAATTTGTGCTATTTATCAAATCTAAAAAAGCTTAGATAAAAACACAGAAGTAGGGAATAAAAAGATAAATTTAAAGGAAAGACTCAAGAATATATCAGGCAAACATACTAAAAAGGTGGTCCAATTCTTCCAATCGTCTCATCAGCAGTTCTATCGTAAACCTCTAAAACAGAGGGAAGATTTGGTTTCTTAGGGGTATGTCTACTAAAACGTCAAAACTGCATGGTAAAGCAGCAAAAATCTGTGGTATCTGAAGGGGCATTCCCAGGGGAGGTCCTGCAAATACCATGGAGGTTTGGACTTCCTGCGGAGACCCTGCGTTACCTACCTTGGCAGATACCATGTGAAATGTTTGGCAGTCCCTGGTCTTCATGGTAAATCCATGGGGAGGGATGATAGTGATCGGGCTGTCAGCAGCTCTGTACCCCAATCTCTACCATGCCCCTCCCAACTGCCGCAATCATGCCTCCTCCCCCTCCATCGGTGCCGTAGTGCTGCGATCTCTTTTCTGCCATTCTCAGAGGCCGTGATAAAGATGGTCACAATCGTGCAGTGCTGCCCCCTAGTGAGAGGTTAGAGGGCAGTACCTTGTGAAGGTGGTCATTTTGTTTTGGCTGCTAGTCAGGGCAGGAGTGTATAGGACTGCTTCTGCCCTATGTTTCTGCCCTATTCTTCTACTAGACCACCAGGGATCTTCAGGTACGTGCTTGGGGGGGGGGCCCCTTTCTGGTTGGCTAGCCGGGAAGGTTGTTCTGTAATGGGAGGTGGGAGGGGGAGGGCAGGGGGGCCATGGGGACCCCCATGCTTGTAATTGTGCATGGGGGATGGAGGGGTGCCTACCCCGACTGGCTAGCTGGGACATTTTGATTGTCGGGGGGTACACTGAATCCCTTGGGCAGCTCCTGATGGGGATCGTGAGCTGTCCAGGGAGTATCGATGCTGCAGGGGGGGGGGGGGGGACTCACACTTTTATTTTTTATATACTTGGTGCTGCGGATCGCAGCACTGTGTCACTGACAATATTGGGGGGGGGGGCCCTGATCGTGGCACAGAGATACCTAATCAGTTGCAGGCCAGAGCCCCCGTTTTTGGGCCTCCTGACAGATAAAGGCACCTCATGAGGTGGTGTTAACTGCTGCCATGATCAGGCCCAAGTTTGGCAGCCACTGAGCAAAATATTTTTCACGCGGTTTCTGCCAACCATGGCCACCCCTACTACCCACCCCTAGGGACATCCACCACATGAAAATCAGATATCGCAGAAAATTGTCTGTGATATCTGATTTTTTTTGTGTGTTAGCTGCTACCATGGTACTCTCATCCTGTGTTAGCCGCACAGTAGCAGCTAACACCCTTTAGTGCCAAGAAGAAAATGCAATTGATCGTATTCAAAGAATACATATCTAGCAGCAGAAATTATAACACGTAAGAGAATTGCAAAAGAAATTGCCCTCCAAGAGATATCACCTTTTGGCACATCTTAGAGGATATAGTACAGCTGGGTTCAGGGGCGGCTCAAGGGGGGCGCGGTGCCATGTGCGGAGACTTGGTGCGGGGTCTCATTTGCATAAATATTTGCATAATGTTACCATACATTAACTTTTAGTAAACATGCCTCTTAATGAGTGTATGGATAAAGAAAGACTAAAGGACTAAAAAGATTTCTACATTACTATAATCCAGTGCCAACCGCCAGTCACATTAGGAACTAGCGTTATTAGAAAAGGTTCAGAGAAGAGCCACCAAAATGGTAAAGGGGATGGAAGGATACTCCTATGAAGAAAGGCTAAAAAGGTTAGGGCTCTTTAACCTGGAAAAGAGACGGCTGAGGGGAGATATGATAGAAGTCTATAAATTAATGAACGGAGTGGAAGAGGTAAATGTACATCGATTGTTTACATTATCAGAATATAGAAAGACTAGGGGACATGCAATGAAGCTACAAGGTAAACTATTTAAGACTAATAAAAGAAAATATTTTTTCACTCAACGTGTAATCAAACTCTGGAATTTGTTACCGGAGTATGTAGTAAAGGCTGTTAGTGTAGCTGGGTTTAAAAAAGGTTTGGACAAGTTCCTGGAGGAAAGGTCCATAAACCATTATTAAGAAGGGACCCAGGATATCAATGCTTGACCCAGTACAAGCATTGTGGAACCTGTGTCTTTTGGGGAAACTGCTAGGTACGTATGACCTAGATTGGCCACTGTTGGAAACAGGATATTGGGCTTGATGGTCCTTGCTCTGACCCAGGATGGCATATCTTATGATCTTATGTTCTTATGTACTACAAACACTGCCCATTTAGAACCCATAGCAAACCTGCCGTATCGTAACAGCACTACCAGGACTCACAAAGCACCATACCCTACCTATCAAAAGGCAACACTGCAAATATTAAACCAGTACATTTCAGAGAATAACAATACATGACCTACTGGGGAAAGAGAACAAGTGACACTGTCAAATAGGAATTACATAAACAGAATACCTCAGCTCAGTTACACATGCAGAACATAGACCATCACCAAACAAGGAATCACAATTTAGAAACAGGAAGACAATAATTAAACTGGGAACCCCAAAAGCCAAACTTGGAATGTACAACAACACTGTAGAAATAAAACTATAAATTAATTTCCTCTTGTACTAAACAAAGCGCAGACTTTAATGATGCGCATTTCCCGGAGCTGACATATTCTAGTTAATAAATTCAAAATAAAGAGATATCTTTCTACCTTTTGTGAATTTTTTTTCAGTTGCAATTGCTCCAGCCACTTTCTTCTGGTTTCTTTGTGTCTTCTGCTAACTCTCCATCGTCTACTGTCCATTTGTCCTTTCTTCTCTCTTCTAGTTTTTTTCCATTCTCTCTCTACATCTGCTTTAACATACTAATCTTTCTCCTTTTGCTCTTTCCTCATTCCTATTTCATCCACTCAAATTTTACCCCTCCATCCTCAATCCCCACTTGCTCTCCCAATACCTGGCCAATTGTAGATTTTTTTCCCTCCCACATAAACTATTTTTCCCCTCTCCATTTCACTCTCCCAGCCCCATTCCATTCTTATCCTCCCCCAACATCAGCTCCCTTCTAGTTCCAGCCCTACCCAGCATCCGCTCCTTTCTAGGCCCCGCATCAGCCCATTTCCAGTCCTAGCTCCCCCATCCATTTCCAGTCCTATCCGAGTCCCTCCATCAGCTCATTTCCAATCCCAGCCCCTCATCAGCCCATTTCTAGTCCTATCCTAGCCCCACCATCAGCCCATGTCAAATCCTACTCCCCTCCACTCAGCCCATTTCCATTCCAAGCCCCCGTCCCCATCAGCTATTTGCAGTTCAAGCCTCCCCTTCCACTCAGCCCTTTTCCAGTCCTAGCAACCCCCCAACTGATTACCAGTCCTAAGCCCCCCATCAGCCCACTTCCAGTCCTAACCCCTCTATCGCCCCATTTTCAGTCTTAGCCCCCACCATAGCCCATTACCAGTGCTAACCCCCTATCAGCCCACTTCCAGTCCTAACCCCATCATCCCATTTCCAGTCTTAGCCCCCCATAGCCCATTACCAGTCCTAACCCCCCATCAGCCCACAGCCCATTACCAGTCCTAACCCCATCAGCCCACCTCAAGTCCTAACCCCCCATAAGCCCATTTCCAGTCCTAGCCCCCCCATAGCCCATTGCCAATCCTAATCCCCCCATCAGCCCATTTCCAGTCCTAACCCCCCATCACCCCATTTTCAGTGTTAGCCCCCCATAGCCCATTACCAGTCCTAACCCCCCATTCACTCCATTTTCAGTTTTAGCCCCCCCCCATAGCCCACTACCAGTCCTAACCCCCCCATCAGTCCATTTTCAGTTTTAGGCCCCCCCCATAGCCCATTACCAGTCCTAACCCCCATCAGCCCATAGCCAGTCCTAACCCCTCTCGCCCCCATCAGCAAAATTAAACAAACAAAAAAAAAGTCTGGCTGCTACCGCAGCCGCCGTGGCAGCGACAGGATCGAGTGTCCGCGGGGCCCCCCCCCCTGACCGTTCGAGTCCTCCCTCCCTGCATCACCTCCCTCTCACGCTGGCTTTCAGAACCGTGAAGGGAGAGTTTCTCCCTAGTGGCTCTGTTAAGCCCACTGGGGCTGATGGGAAACAGGAATTTCCTGTTTCCCATCAACCCCGGGTCCTGGCAGGCTTAACAGAGCCACAAAAGGGAAACTCTCCCTTTGCGACTCTGAAAACCAGCGCGAGAGGGAGGTGATGCAGGGAGGGAGGACTCTGCGGGGCAGGGGGGGCCCCGCGGACACTCGATCCTGCCACTGCCACGGCGGCAGCGGCAGCAGGCAGCTTCTTTTTTTTTTATAAATTTACCTATGCAGAATGTTCTTTGCGTGGGACCCCCTGAAATGCAGGGCCCTGTGCAAAAAACATTCTCGCTCAATGGACGGGCCGGCCCTGGCTGGGTTTAAAAAAAGGTTTGGACAAATTCCTGAAGGAAAAGTCCGTAAACCATTATTAAAGAGGACCAGGGTAATCCACTGCTTACCCCGAGATAAGCAACATGGAATCTATGTACCTTTTTGGGAACGTGACAGGTACTTGTGACCTGGATTGGCCGCTGTTGGAAACAGGTTACTGGGCTTGATGGACCTTGGTCTGACCCATTATGGCATTTCTTATGTTCACATAGCAAAACATTTCTTCTCCTGTCCTGCATAAATCCAAACTTTGGACTACCACCTTTTTTTTGACTGCCTGCATCTCTCAAAGTGCCAGACACAGTGGCATAAGTTCCAGTGAAGGGCCCCCAAGCACATTTTTGCTGAAAACGCCTCATTGGTATGGTGGTTGCATCCCCCTCTGTGCAGGCCCCTGCCATGTGGCAGCTGTGAACTTACTGTATTATTGTTACCATGCTGCCTCTGCTCATTGTAAGTTTGCCATATGCCCAGTGACTGTTCCCTGCTGGTCTGAAGTCTCACATGGCTGTTATCGCGAGACTTCGTCCTGGTGGGGAACAGTTGCCGGGCATGCGGCAAACTTACAAAGAGCAGAAGCAGCACAGCAGCGATGATACAGTAAGTTTGCCACGCTGTTTTACTGCCACTGTATGGGCCCCCTTTCTGCCTGGGCTCTCCCTGCATTGTGGGGGCTGTGTGGGCAGAATTTACACCACTGGACAGGCCATAAGCGAGAAGGGCACAGGATCCTCCATGACCAGGTGACCTTGCCACAGCAGTCCTCTCTCCTGAGGTAGCAATAGAGGGGTTCCCACCAACAGGCTCAAGAGATCCGTGTGTCATGGCCTGTATAGCCAGTCTGGTGCCACCAGAATGACCAAGCCCAGTTGAGACCAAATCCTGTGCAGTTAACTACTCACTAAGAGCCAGGAGAAAGACATACTGGAGCTCTTTCTGGGGCCATGTTTGCACAAGAGCATCCAAGCTTGTCACCTGTGGATCTTTCCTGTGGCTGAAAAAGCTCTTCCCCTTGGCATTGTCTTGGATGGCCATCAGATTGAACACTGGCAGGCCCCACCTCCACCTGATGAGGACAAACACATAGGGAGTTAGATTCCATTTGCCGGGATTCATGGTGTTCTGGCTCAATAAGTTGACTTCCTTATCGTTCCTCCTTTCAGTCCTCTACTTCTGGGTTGTCAACCTCCTCCTGCAGCTTGGAGACTGGTATGTCAAATTCATGACATCACTGGATATAGCCTGCTGCTCTCTCTCTTCACCCCCAGTGTTACCAGTCTCCATGCAGCAGGAGGAAGCGTGAGCCCAGGAGAGGGCTCACTGGAGCAGCGAATAAGAAGAGTGTAGGATTAGTTAGTTGGTTGATAGCAAAAAAGCATTTATTGCTGGGGTAGTCTTTAAAAAAAAAAAAAAAAAAGAAAAACACTGAGGTATTTCTGGCGTTATGATTCCCTGCCTGCCGGCCAATTCTTACCAAAAAAACAAAAACAACAACAAAAAAAAACTATATACAGGACTTACGAGGCTATTGTGTAGTGCTCGGAGGATCTCTCCCCCCGGACGCTACGGGGGAGAGCTCCCGTTGTCATCCAGGCACTCTGCAGACAGGCTGATCGTGGCTCCGGGAAGCAGGAAGACGGCGCCAGCCTTTGAGGGATTCAGCTTGAACCGGCGATTCTGTCGGTTTCGGGAGTTAAGCAGACCTGCCCGGTAAGCTTGAGACCTGGGACAGGCTGCTGTAGCGCGGCAAGCAGGCAGAGCAGTCCTTTAGATCGCTCCTGCTCTGCGGAGGGGACGCATTGGTGCCCTTTCTTCCCGGCTGCACAGCGGCCATTTTGCATCGCACGGCCGACCGCGTGGCTGTACGGCGTCGGCTTTTTCTGAGCCAGGTAAGCCAGCGTTAAAGTTCCTGATAGCGTTCTGCAGGGAAACGTGTGCTTATGTTTTATTTTGGGTTTTTTTTGTGGTATTTGGTTTGTTTTTGTTTGATTTGTTTCCTTTGTTTTACTTTCGTTTTTTCCCACGATTTTCAGTACCACGGGGGAGGGAGCGTTGGTAGCCCGACTAGTGGTGGCAATTGCCTGCAAGGTGCTTCCCAGGCAGTCCATTAAGCCTGGTGTTGTTCTGACAGGCACGTCTTTCATTTTAGCGAGGGCTGAGTGTACAGGGTATACAGAAGGGCATTTATGGCGGGTAGGCCACAGTGCGTGGTCTGTGGCGCCCGTAGAAGCACGGTGGCGGAGTCTGGAGTGTGCCGTGGCTGTGCGGCCTTGTCATCCACTGTAGAGCAGCTGATGGACGTCAGGGAGGAGTCAGAGCCACAGGGGTTGCCGCCTGAGGAGTTGGCGGTGCCTCCTCCAGACCATGGACAGGATGTCCCTGTGGAGGATCAGGCTGGCCCTTCTGCCCCGTTGCCGGAGCGGCAACCGGGGGCTTTGGCGGAGTTTTCCCCGGAGTTTATTCTAATGCTCCACAAGGCCTTCTGCTTGCGGCGCCAGGGTCACTTGGCTGAGGAGGGGCCGAGTACACTGCCCGCGGTGCAGCTGGCGGCTTCGGGCGAGTCCCTAGAGGGTCCCTCGGCCCCTAAAAGAGCTAGGGCCGGAGATTACTCGGAGGTGGACAGTATCTGGGTGGAGCCTGAGGAGCCGGACTGTGGAAATGAAGCTGGTCCCCAGGATCTGGAGGAGGGTGAGATCCTGGATCCGGAGGAGCAGTCTAAGATCATTAGGCTTTTTCGGAGAGAGGAGCTACCAGCTCTCATCACTGAGTCCCTACAGATGCTCAATTTGACGGCACAGGCATCCGCGGAGGACGAGGTTGAGGACCCCGTCATTCAAGCGGTTCGACAGACGAAAGTAGTCTTTCCGCTACATAAAGTGGTTGAGAAGATGATTCAAGAGGAATGGAACCAGCCTGAGGCGGGCCTTAGGGGGGTACGCACTATGGCTAGACTCTACCCTTTGGCGGATAAAGATAAGGACAGGTTCCGAACACCGCGGGTTGACGCGGTGGTGTCAGCGGTTACCAAGAAGACAACCATCCCGGTAGAGGGCAGCGCAGCTTTGAGGGATGCACAGGACCGTCGAGTGGATGGTCTTTTGAAGCAAACGTTCGAGGAGGATTCCCTCACGCTACAGGCATCCATCTGCAGGGCCTGGATAGCACGGGCGTGCTTGTGCTGGGTCCAGAAGTTGCGTCGCTCGACTCACTTGGATGCCGGCGAGCTCTAGGAGCTGGGACGACTGGAGTCCGGTACAGCGTATTTAGCGGATGTGCATTATGATTTGGTCTGGGCTTTGGCCAATAGCACGGCTTCAGTGGTGGCCGCTTGCAGATCTGTGTGGCTGCGTAACTGGGCGACGGATGGTTCGTCTAAATCCCGGTTAGGTAAGCTGCCGTTTAAGGGCAGTTGCTATTCGGAGAGGATTTGGATAAGTTAGTAAAGGACCTGGGGGAGTGCAAGACGGGCAGACTGCCTGAGGATAGACCGAAACAGGGAAAGGTCTCTCAACCTTTTCGTGGTCAGTTTCGGGATTTTCGGAGATTTCGGGCTGCGCGGTATGGGGCCTTTCAGAGGGGCAGGTTCCCTGCCCGCGGTCAAGGATTCCGGGGGTTTCGGGGGGCGACTAGGGGTTTTGCCTCGGGCTCCGGTTCAGCAGCTCGTAAATCGCAATGAGATACGGCGGGTCCTGGCGGCGGACTCTCCCATTGGCGGGAGGCTTCGGGAGTTTCTGTCCGCTTGGACCCCCATCACGTCCGACCAGTGGGTACTGGAGATCATTCAGCATGGTTATGCCCTGGAGCTAGCAAGGCCGGTGCGGGATGCCTTCGTCATGTCTCCTTGCAGGGGGCAAAAGAAAACCCTTGCGGTTCGGGGCACCTTGGACCGCCTACTGCGCTTAGGGGCGGTAGTGGAGGTTCCTCGGGCGGAGTACGGTTTGGGTCGGTACTCCATATATTTCGTGGTGCCAAAGAAAGGCGGGGCTCTGCGGCCTATCTTGGACCTCAAAGGGGTGAATCGATGTTTGAGAGTGCCCCACTTTCGTATGGAAACGCTGCGGTTGGTAATCGTCGCGGTGCATCGAGGAGAGTTTCTCACGTCCTTGGATCTGACGGAGGCTTATTTGCACATTCCCATCCGGGAGGCTCATCAGAGGTTATTAAGGTTTGCCTTGCCTTGGGGTCACTATCAGTTCCGGGCGTTGCCATTCGGCCTGGCGACGGCACCGCGCACGTTCACCAAAATTATGGTGGTCGTGGTGGCGGCGTTGCGCAAGGAAGGTATTCTGGTACATCCGTATCTCGACGATTGGTTAATTCGGGCAAAGTCTGCGGCAGAGTCGACAGGTGACCGAAAGAGTGGTCAATTTTCTGCAGAGCCTTGGTTGGGTGGTGAATCCGAACAAAAGCCATCTTCAGCCGGCTTAGGTGCTCGAGTATCTTGGGGTTCGGTTCGACACTCGCAGAGCGCTGGTGTTCCTACCGACCAAGAGGGCTCAGGCTCTCCGCAGCCTGGTGCGTTCCTTCCGGGCCACTCCTGCCCCGACGGCTTGGCTTTACTTGCGAGTGTTGGGAACGATGGCGGCAACCTTGGAGGCGGTACCGTGGGCCAAGGTGCATATGCGGCCGCTACAGAGGGCATTGCTGAGGCGTTGGTTGCATCAGAAGGATCCACTCAGCAAGCGGTTGCCCTGCCCCATCAAGGTTCGCCGGTCGCTTCAGTGGTGGTTACATCCGTCCTCGCTGGAGGCCGGAATGCCTCTAGAGCAGTGATGGCTAACCTTTTTGAGCCCGAGTGCCCAAACTGCCGCACAAAACCAAAGAATTTCCTCAAAGTGCCAGCACGTCAATTAAACCTTAACAACAAGATTTTAGTATCTAAAAACTCTTTATAAAGTTGCCTGAACTATGTAACATCATTTGTAAAGTTTGGAATCTTTGTATTGTCAGAGAATCAATTTGATTCACAATCCTTTGGTTTTCATTTCAATTTATTGGCAATTTATAATGTTTTAATGATTTCATTCAATTTAGAAACAGGAAGGCAATAATTAAACTGGGAACCCCAAAAGCCAAACTTGGAATGTACAACAACACTGTAGAAATAAAACTATAAATTAATTTCCTCTGGTACTAAACAAAGCACAGACACTAATGATGCACATTTCCCAGAGCTGACATATTCCAGTTAATATATTCAAAATAAAGAGATATCTTTGTACCTTTTGTGCATTTTTTTCAGTTGCAATTGTTCCAGCCACTTTCTTCTGGTTTATTTGTGTCTTCTGCTATCTCTCCATCGTCTGCTGTCCATTTCTCCTTTCTTCTCTTCTAGTTTTTTTCCATTCTCTCTCTTCATCTGCTTTAACATAATAATCTTTCTCCTTTTTTAGTCTCCCAATACCCGGCCAATTGTACATTTTTCTTCCCTCCCACACAAAATATTTTTCCCCTCTCCATTTCACTCTCCCAGCCCCATCCCCTTCTAATCTCCCCCAACATCAGCTCCCTTTTAATTCCAGCCCCACCCAGTATCCGCTCCCTTCTAGTCCCCACATCAGCCCATTTCCAGTCCTGGCCCCCCATCAGTCCATTTCCAATCCTATTCGAGTCCCTTCATCAGCTCATTTCCAATACCAGCCTCCCATCAGCCCATTTCTAGTCCTTTCCTAGCCCCACCATCACTCAGCCCATTTCTAATCCAAGCCCCCCATGAGCCTACTTCCAGTTCTAGCCCCTCCATGAGTTCATTTCAATCCAAGCCCCCACCACAGCCCATTTCCAAACTTAACTCCCCCAACACCCAATTCCCAGTCCTATCCTAGCCCCTCCATCAGCCCATTTCCTGTCCTAGCTCCCTCCCCTAAGAGCCCATTCCAAGCCCCCCTTCCCATCAGCTATTTGCAGTTCAAGCCCCCTTCCACTCAGCCCATTTCCATTCCAAGTCCCCCTCCCCATCAGCTATTTGCAGTTCAAGCCCCCCACTTCCCCTCAGCCCATTTCCATTCCAAGCCCCGTCCCCCATCAGCTATTTGCAATTCAAGCCCCCTTCCACTCAGCCCATTTCCAGTCCTAGCAACCCCCCCAACCCATTACCAGTCCTAGCCCCCCATAGCCCACTCCCAGTCCTAATCCCACCAGCCCACTCCCAGTCCTAATCCCACCAGCCCATTTCCAGTCCTAATCCCCATCACCCCATTTTCAGTTTAAGCCCCCTCATAGCCCATTACCAGTCCTAACCTCCCCATCAGCCCATTTCCAGTCCTAATCCCCCATCACCCAATTTTTAGTTTAAGCCCCCCATAGCCCATTATCAGTCCTAACCCCCATCAACCCACTTCCAGTCCTAATCCCACCAGCCCATTTCCAGTCCTAATCCATCACCCAATTTTAGTTTAAGCCCCCCCATAGCCCATCACCACTCCTAAACCCCCCCAGCACCCAGCACCACTCCTACCCCCCCCCAGTGCCCATCACCACTCCTAACCCCCCCAGTGCCCATCACCACTCCTAACCCCCCAGCGCCCATCACCACTCCTAATCCCCCCGCAGCGCCCAACACCACTCCTACCCCCCCCCCCAGCCCAGCCCAGCCCAGCCAAAATTTAAAATAAAAAAAAGCTGTCTTCTGCCGCTTCCGGGGCCGCCGCGGCAGAATCGAGTGTGCCGCGGGGCCCCCCCTGTGCCTGGCAGAGCCTGCCCTCCAGATCCTGCCTTCCCCGGTATCAGTCCCTGTTTCCAGCTTGTCACACGCGCCGGCTTTCAGAGCGCGAAGGGAACTAGTTTCCCTTTCGCGGCTCTGTTAAGCCCGCGGGGGCTGATGGGAACTTCCCATCAGCCCCCGTGGGCTTAACAGAGCAGCGAGGGAGAAACTCTCCCCTCGCGCTCTGAAAGCCGGCGCGTGTGACAAGCTGGAAACAGGGACTGATACCGGGGAAGGCAGGATTTGGAGGGCAGGCTCTGCCAGGCACAGGGGGGGCCCGCGGCACACTCGATTCTGCCGCGGCGGCCCCGGAAGCGGCAGAAGACAGCTTTTTTTTTATTTTTTTAAATGCGGACCTTCCCGCGTGCCAGCTGCAAGGCCTTCGCGTGCCACAGCTGGCACGCGTGCCATAGGTTCGCCATCGCTGCTCTAGAGCAACCGGAGTGGGTTCCGGTGATGCCAGATGCCAGTCTCTCGGGATGGGGAGCCCACTGCGGCGGCCAGTTTGTGCAGGGTTTATGGTCCCCCCTGGAGTTGGCATGGTCGATCAATCGGTTAGAGTTGCGGGCGGTGGCGAGAGCCTTGACCGAGTTCGAGAAGTTGGTACTGGGCCGTGCCGTTCAGATTCTGTCCGACAATTCTGTGACGGTCGCTTACATCAATCGTCAGGGAGGCACGGGAAGTGCGGCAATGGAAGAGGAGTCGGACTTGCTGTTTGCCTGGGTGGAGTGTCGGTTGACGGCAATTTCAGCGGCGCACATCACAGGAAGAGACAACGTGGTGGCGGATTTCCTCAGCAGGGTGCGCGTGGATGCAGGGGAGTAGGAGCTGCATCCCGAAGTCTTTGCGCAGATCGTGCGGCATTGGGAGATGCCAATAATGGACTTGATGGCGACCTTTCAGTCAGCCAAGGTGCCACGCTTTTACAGCAGAAGGAGAGAGAGGATGTCGGAAGGCCTAGACGCGCTGTTGCAGCGGTGGCCAACGTCGGGGCTTCTGTACGTTTTTCTGCCCTGGGCGCTGATAGGTCGGGTGGTGCAACGGATAGAGGCGTATCAAGGAAAGGTGCTTCTGGTGGCTCCCGACTGGCCAAGGCGCCCGTGGTACGCGGATCTAATGAGGCTCTTAGACGGTCGACCCTGGCGTCTTCCGGTTCGGTCGGATTTGCTGCGTCAGGGTCCATTATTCATGCCCCAAGTGGATCGGTTCTCGCTTATGGTATGGCCATTGAAAGGGCACGGTTAAGGAAGAAAGGTTACTCGGCGGCGGTAATCTCTACCCTGCTAAGCGCGCGGAAATGTTCTACTTCATTGACGTATGTGCGAATATGGCGTATTTTTGAAGACTGGTGTTCACGACATCAGCTTCGAGCGGCCACGGTCGCAGTGCCTTCAGTATTGAGTTTTCTCCAAGATGGCTTTGATAAGGGGTTGGCAGCCAGCTCCTTGCGGGTGCAGTTGGTGGCGCTGTCCTGTTATCGTGGCAAGGTTCAGGGTGTGGCATTGGGGGCGCATGCAGATGTCATCCGTTTCCTGAGAGCGGTTTCTAGGCTGCGGCCCTCCCGTCGAATTCAGGTTCCATCCTGGGATCTTAATCTGGTTTTGTCAGCGCTGGTCAAGCCGCCCTTTGAACCTTTGCATTCTGCGTTGCTAAAGGATCTCACTCTTAAAGTGGTCTTCTTGGTAGCAATTTGTTCGGTGCGGCGCATTTCGGAGTTACAAGCGCTGTCGGCTAGAGAGCCTTTCTTGTCCTTCTCTAGGGAACGAGTAGTGCTACGACCCGTGCCGTCCTTCTTGCCTAAGGTAGTTTCTCCTTTTCATTTGAACCAGTCGGTGTGTTTGCCTGTTCTAGGTTCCGTAACGTGAGATTCTGAGGATCGCCGTTTCCATTGCTTGGATGTTAAGAGAGCGTTGCGGCAGTATTTGAAGGCTACGAAGTCTTTTCGCAGGTCCGATCGCCTGTTCCTGTTATTTGGGGGTAGGTGTAAGGGCGAGGCAGCGTCTAAGGCTTCCATCGCCCGTTGGATTCGAGAAACGATTACTTCAGCGTACTTGTTACAATGTCGGGTGGTGCCGGACGGTTTGAGGGCTCATTCCACCAGGGCTCAAGCGGCCTCGTGGGCAGAACATGGTCTGGTACCGCCGAGTGAGATTTGTAGGGCGGCTACGTGGTCATCTTTGCATACGTTCAGTAGGCATTACCGTCTGGATGTCGCAGCGGCGAATGATGCTTGTTTTGGAGCGGCGATGTTGCGCTCCAGCTGGAAAGGTCTTTCCCAATAGTTACTGCTGTGGTACATCCCAGAAGTAGAGGACTGAACTGGAGGAACGATAAGGAAATGATAATTACACTTACCTGGTAATTGTAGTTCCTTGAGTGACGACAGTTCAGTCCTCATTCCCGCCCAGAGATTTTGTTTCAGAGGAGGGCTCAGCCGGGTGCCGCATGGTCCTTTGATGCAGGTAAGTCACTTCTTCTGTTTTTCTGAGAAGGTGGCTACTATTGTCAGTGGCAGTGCAGGGCGTTAGATGCCGGAACGGCAGGTAGTTATAAGGTTTTATTTAGCCTACGTTAGGTGCAGTTGTCGTTTGTTGCTACTTATTTGTTGCTCCTTTGAGCCTGCTTTGTTAGTAGTTAACACTGGAGGTGAAGAGAGAGAGCAGCAGGCTATATCCAGTGATGTCATGAATTTGACATACCAGTCTCCAAGCTGCAGGAGGAGGTTGACAACCCAGAAGTAGAGGACTGAACTGTCGTCACTCAAGGAACTACAATTACCAGGTAAGTGTAATTATCATTTGTACATTATCAGCTCCCACAATGTGTATCACTGACAGATCCACCAGATGATCCTCTGCCCAGTGACAAAGCTCCACCACCAGTCTGCCGAAACCCCCTGTCAGATTTCAGGAACATTGGCTGATACTGCTGTAGGCCCATTGCCTTTGGAGATGGCAAATCTGGAGAGATGTCTTGTGAAAGCTGTCAAAGACAGAATAACGATGCCATTTACCATACAGCACCTCAGTGCCTCAAAAGCTGCATCAGCACCTACAACCATCCAACTTATCCTCAAAATATAAAGTATCTGCTGAAGAGGCATCAGTTTTGGGGTATCAAAAGGCCCTGACACTAGAGCCTGCCTGGCTGATATCACTCTCTAATGCATTGGGGTCCAATACAGCCCTGGTTTGCAGAAAGGCAGAAAGTGTTGGTGCTTCAGTGCTCCCATAGGAGCACCTCATCCCCACAGTGAAGGAGAGTTGTCCAGACCGAGACTCAGAAGTACTTTGACTTCCTCTGATTCTGAATCAGAAGGCTGGGTCATGGATGAGAAGTCTGATGTTCCGTCGGAGGATAGATGCCCAGAACGCCCATCTGATTCTTTTACTCCTCATGAGGATATGGCATTCCAGGATTTTGTGAGGGATATGGTTAAGGCCATACCATTTTCTTTGGAGACAGGATGAGCCCAGGGAAGAAGAACTGGAGGTCCTTCAGTACTCTTCTGCCCCCTAAGGAAGCAGTGCTCATGCACCACATCCTTCAAAGGGTTCAGATGATTATATGGGAGTATGTGACTGTACTTCCAGTCAGTAGAAAGCCTGATTCCATGTACTGAATTCAAAAGGCTCCAGTGTTTGAGAAGCCACAGCTTCTGGATTTCTTGGCACCCCCAGGGAGGGAAGCTTGGACATTGGATTCTTTTGAGTGGAAAGTGTTTCAGAGTTCCATGCTTTCTGCCCGCATAGCTTCTTATCAGCTCTATATGGGCATGTTCTTGAAGGACATCATGCATAGCTTTGATAATATGTCCCAATTTCTTCCTTATGAGAAGTTTGAAAAATATCATTCCCTAGTGAAATACAGCAAAAATGGCTTGTTTCATAGTCCAAGAGACCTATGACATATTCAATACAGTATCAAGAGCTTTTGAATCAGGTATCTACACCCAGAGACTCACCTGGTTTTGGGTTTCAGACCTCTATCAGTTTGTGCAGGACAAACTTGCTGATGTACTGTGCCATGGAGAGAATCTCTTCAGGGATAAAGTCAAAGAGAAGGCTGGCTTCATTGAAAAGCAGCATATGGAACAGCAGCATATGGAATCTGACACACAACCACCTATCAGACTGCTTTGTTGATGTCTCCAATTGGCTACAAGAGAACAACCTTTCCATCAACATTAAAAAAGCAGAAGCCCTCATTGTGACCAAGGACCCAAACTTCACACCACCGCCACACCTCACCTTGGGAACCACCCAAATACAAGTTCAACCACACATAAAATACTTGGGCATCATCACTGATCAAGCGCTTACATTTAAACAACAGATCAGAACAATATTCCACAAAGCAAAGACAGTACAACGGCTCAGACCACTCATCGACCCACAGGACTTCAGAACAGTCATGCAGGCCATGACGCTCCCCCACTTAGACTACTGCAATGCAATTTATCATGGACTACCCACCACCCACACCAACCCCCTACAAACTGCATTAAACACCACTGTAAGAATCATCCAGAAGACAAAAAAACACGATCACATCACCCCTATCCTGAGAGAACTTCACATCCTGCCCCTCGAAGCAAGGATCAAATACAAATCCCTCCTACTTATCCACAAAGCTCTCCATCAAACCCAGACCTCCCAACTCTGGACTCTACTACCTCACCCTACTCTCAACAGACCAACCCGTCAGACTACCAGCAACACTCTCACTATCCCCCACAAATGAACTAAGTTCAATCAGCAAACCTGCAACAGAGCATTCGAGCTATACGCACCCTCCCTCTGGAACTCCCTCCCGAACCAGATCCGAAGCACCAAAGACCTCTCCTCATTCCGGAAAGAGTTAAAAACCATCCTGGTTCATGAATATCTTGGACCTGAATCAGACATCTCTCAATGACTGTTCACCCAGACCCTCTGACCTCCCCCCCTGTCAACTTCTAAGATACTTCTGTAAAATGTCAACTATCTAGTACTTGTACTTTCTGTGCAGATCAACTATGTTATCCCCCCTGGTGACGGCCCCCTCCCTTTTTCTGTCATCTTGATTTTGTCCCCCCCCCCTTTTTTGTTAAATCGCTTTGACCCGGTGAAAAGCAGGATATAAATGCAGCTAAATAAATAAAATAAATAAAATATCACTTTTCAAAATCTCTCAAGGCGCATGTCTGAACTGGCCTCCTACCAGAGGAGGTATCAAGAGAGTAATCAGAAAAAGACGTACTACTCTTAGAGCTACAGATATTTCCCTGGTCCTCACTATTCTCAATCTAAGCACACTTCTCGGGCATAACCAAAGCGGGAAAAGTCATAAAAGGCCCAACTGGCTCCTCAGCCAAAACCTGGGGCGGGGTTTTTACTGATTTATGCAGAGCATAGCCACTCTTCCTGTAGCTTTAGTAGAGAACTGATCTGTAGGAGAGAAGCTCACTCTTTTTGCCCAAAGGTGGCCCCTTGTAACCTCTAAAGGTAACACCAAAAAACCTTCTAACTGAGCTTCAATGAATGACAAATAACAAAAAACAAAAAACTCAGTAGAAAAAAACCAATTGTACAAATTAATTTTTTGTCGGAATGGCCAGCACAGTAGATAGGAAAAAACACCTACTACCACCGTGGCCCGTCCTTTTTAATCATTTTGAAAATCAATTTAAAACAGCACTAGTTCAAAAATGACTGGTACTTAGCTTCCTGAAGGAAAAGTTGGCTGTAGAAACGCTGTAGTCAACAGTAGGTCAAATGTACGACGTGCCACGTTTCGGGGGTATACACATAAGCCCCCTGCTTCAGGTCAGACCACTGTATAAAGAACGTTAGCCTTAGAAACACAGCTAAGTAAAATGGTTTTTATAACCCAGACTCTTGAGTTAATGCCATGTATCCTGAATAGGACACGCCCATCAGGTGTAGCCCATACAGAGAAACCAATCCGAGCAGGGAAGTGAAACCACCAATCAGGTATCATCTCCCGATCAGAAAGGTTAAAAAATGGTATGCCAATCCAGCTGCTGATTCAGGCCATCAGGGTGGACCGAATTCAATCTGAAAATCCATTTTTGTTCCAAATTCTGTAACCGCTGGATCCTGTCACCACCACAGGGATTAGGGGGCACATGGTCCAAAATTCGCCACCGGAGGTCATCAAATTCGTGTAAATGTTCCAAACAATGATTGGCTAAAGGAGCTGTCAACAGCTGAGTACGTAAGCGAGAAGCATGTTCTGCCAATCTCTGTTTGCAAGTCCGCGAAGTCCTTCCGACATAAGGTAATTGGCAAAGGCAAACAATTAAATAAACTACATAAGTAGTAGTACAATCTGTATGCCACCGGGTATAGTAACTTCTGTTGGTACGACTGTCCATCCAAGTCAGACCCGTTAAAGTGCCCGAACAAAAAGAACAGGTCCCGCATGAAAAGTGACCAGCATTGTCGTGCCCCGAAGGGGGCCGATCTAAAGGAGCCGTGGTCTTCATCAATAAATCACGCAGGTTAGACTTGCGCGAATAAGCAATTTGAAGCGGTATTCGAAAACATGAATGGATAGCTAAAACAGGCCAGAATTTATGAACTAGACGAACTACTGAAGTAGTACCACACATGAAGTTACTATACCCAGTGGCATACGGATTGTACTACTACTTATGTAGTTTATTTAATTGTTTGCCCTTGCCAGTTACCTTATGTCGGAAGGACTTTGCGTACTTGCAAACAGAGATTGGCAGAACATGCTTCTCGCTTACGTACTCAGCTGTTGACAGCTCCTTTAGTCAATCATTGTTTGGAACATTTACACGAATTTGATGACCTCCGGTGGCGAATTTTGGACCATGTGTCCCCTAATCCCCGTGGTGGTGACAGGATCCAGCGGTTACAGAATTTGGAGCAAAAATGGATTTTCAGATTGAATTCGGTCCACCCTGATGGCCTGAATCAGCAGCTGGATTGGCATACCATTTTTTAACCTTTCTGATCGGGAGATGATACCTGATTGGTGGTTTCACTTCCCTGCTCGGATTGGTTTCTCTGTATGGGCTACACCTGATGGGCGTGTCCTATTCAGGATACATGGCATTAACTCAAGAGTCTGGGTTATAAAAACCATTTTACTTAGCTGTGTTTCTAAGGCTAATGTTCTTTATACAGTGGTCTGACCTGAAGCAGGGGGCTTATGTGTATACCCCCGAAACGTGGCACGTCATACATTTGACCTACTGTTGACTACAGCGTTTCTACAGCCAGCTTTTCCTTCAGGAAGCTAAGTACCAGTCATTTTTGAACTAGTGCTGTTTTAAATTGATTTTCAAAACGATTAAAAAGGACGGGCCCTTGTAACCTCTGACACTTGAGTCTTACAAATTTTCCAAAGCAGTTACAAATTGCATCTATTCAACCTTTCTCCAAATTGCCCTCCTAGCATTCAGTCCCTAAGCCACAGCATCAGGAGCTACTTCTGCAAGACATCATCACCCTTCAGAAAGATCTAGCGATTGAGCTTATTTCACCAGAGCAAGAAGGGTGGTGATTTTATTTTAGTTATTTCCTGGTTGCCAAGAAGAAGAGAGGATACTATCCCATCCTAAACCTAAGAGATCTGAACAAATATCTAGCCAAAGAAAAGTTCAGAATAATTTCTTTGGGCACCCTGTTCCCTTATCTTCAAAACAGAGACTGGATCTAAAGAATGCATATACCCATATACAGATACATCCCACTCACGGGAGGTATCTCAAGTTCGTAGTAGGCAGACGGCACTTCCAGTACCATGTTTTGCCTTTTGAACTCACGTCAGTCCCATGGGTCTTTACCATATCCCTAGCAATAGTAGTTGTGTTCCTTATGCAGGTTGTGGGTGCAGATTTTTCTGTACTTGGACTATTGGCTGCTAAAGAGCACCACTCCAGAGGGGGTTTTGGAATCAATAGGAATCACTATCCGGGTGCTGGATCTACAAGGGTTTATTTTCCCGCACAACAGACTATCCAAACTGACAGCAATAGTGTAGAAGACTCAAATGAGTCAGCTCATGCCATGTTAACTTTACTAGGCCACATAGCCTCAAAAGTACATGTAACACCCTTGGCATACTCTGGGATCTCCTTTAGATATACCTTTTTGAAATAAGAGCAATTGCAAACACTCTGGCAGTGATTTTCATCTTTTATCCTATATGACCCCATTTTAGCAACTAAAAATTCATGTGAGCCCAGATGATGATGAAATCAAAATTGCAGGTCTCCAGCCTCCTTCCTTCCTTCCACTCATCTAAAGTAAGAGTTGCAACAGTAACAGCAACAGCAGCTAATACAGGGTTCCTTGTATCAGCGTGCTTTCAGACCCCAGAATTCAGCATTGGTTTCCAGCTTAACAGGAAGCTTACCCAGGAGGGAGCAAGGACCTATGAATGTTCACTGGCTCACAGGCCACATGCTGACTGGTGACTGTTACTACTTGGCATAGGTCACAGTGAAAGTTCAGAAAGAAGGGGAAATGGCCATGTTTCTGTGACCCCATCCAGGGGCAGCCCAAGGGAGGTGCAGGGCCATGTACGGAGACTCATTGCAGGGTCTCATTTGCATAAGGGGGCCTCATTTGCATAAGAACATAAGAAATGCTATACTGGGTCAGACCAAGGTCCATCAAGCCCAGAGTCTGTTCCCAACAGTGGCCAATCCAGGTTACAAGTACCTGGCAGGTACCCAAAATCCACAGCTTCCACAATGCTCGTCCTGAGGTAAGCAGTGGATTTCCCGGGTCCTCTTTAATAATGGTTTATGGACTTTTTCTCCAGAAACTTGTCCAAACCTTTTTTTAAACCCAGCTACACTAACAACTTTTACTATATCCTCCGATAACGAATTCCAGAGTTTGATTATGCATTGAGTGAAAAAATATTTTCTCTTATTAGTCTTAAATGGGTTACATTTTAGCTTCATTGGGTGTCCTCTAGTCTTTCTACTTTTTGGTGGCGTAAACAACTAATCTACATTAACCCGTTCCACTCCATTCATTAATTTATAGACCTCTATCATATCTCCCATTAGTCTTCTCTTTTCCAAGTTGACGAGCCCTAAACCTGTAAGCCTTTCCTCCTAGGGATATCCTTCCATCCCCTTTACCATTTTGGTAGCTCTTATAAATATTTGCATAATGTTAACATGTGCTGACTTTAGTAAACATACCTATTAATGAGTGTTTGGATAAAACCCACTACCACATTTCTACATTACTATATTCCAGTGTTCACTGCCAGGCACATTAGGAAGTACTATACATATTGCCCATTTAGAACCCATAGCAAACCCGCCGTATCATAACAGCACTACAGGACTCACAAAGCACCAAACCCTACCTATCAAAAGGCAACACTGCAAATATTAAACCAATACATTTCAGAGAATATCAATACATCTACTGGGGAAAGAGAACAAGTGGCACTGTCAAATAGAAATTACATGAACAGAATACCTCAGCTCGGTTACACATGCAGAACATAGACCATCACCAAACAAAGAATAAGGGATCACAATTTAGAAATAGGAAGACAATAATTAAACTGGGAGCCTCTAAAGCTAAACTTGGAATGTACAGCAAAACTGGAGAAATAAAACTATAAATTAATTTCCTCTTGTACTAAACAAAACACAAAAAGTTAGCAATGCATATTTCTCAGAGCTGACATATTCCAATTAATAAATTCAAAATAAAAAAAAGCATTGTTCTACCTTTTGTTGTTTGCACATTTTATTTTTCAGTTGCATTTGTTCCAGCCACTTTCTTCTGGTTTTGTGTCATCTGCTAACTCTCCTTTGTCTGATGTCCATTTGTCCTTTCTTCTCTCTTCTGGTATTTTTCCATTCTCTCTCTACATCTGCTTTAGCATACTGATCTTTCCTCTTTTGCTCTTTTCTTTCTTTATTCCTTTGTCATCCACTAAAATTTCTCCCTTCCATCCTCAATCCCCACTTACTCTCCTATACCCAGCTAATCATAGATTTTTCTTCCCTCCCACACAAAATATCTTTTCCCCTCTCCATCCTCATTCCCTCAGCCCCATCCCCTTCTAATCCTCCCCCAACATCAGCTCCCTTCTAGTTCAAGCCCCATCCAGCATCCCCTCCCTTCTAGTCCCATTCTCCCATCCCCCCGCATCAGCCTATTTCCAGTCCTAGCCCCCTCATCAGCCCATTTCCAATCCTAGCCCATCAGCACATTTCCAATCTAAGCCCCCTCCCAATCAGCCCTTTCCAGTCCTAGCCCCCCTATCAGCCATTTCCAGTCCTATTCTAACTAGGGTTGCCAACTGGCTCCAGAAGCACCCGACAAGCTGGATTCAGTCCTGGGTTTAGCCCACTGCATGAAGGGGACTTGTAGTTTTGCTTTTCTTATGGAATACAATAGGGAAATCAGAACTACACATCCCTGCATGCAATAGGGGTAAACCCAGGACTGCATCAAGCTTGTCGGGTGCATCTGAAGCCATTTGGCAACCCTGATCATAGCCCCTCCATCAGCCCAATTCAACCTCCCCCATCAGTCATTTCCAGTCCTATCCTAGCCTCCCCATCAGCACATTTTGAGTCCATGCCCTCCCATTAGCACATTTCCAGTCCAAGCCCCCCCCCCCCCGTCAGCCCTTTCCAGTCCTATCCCCCATCAACCCTTTCCAGTCATATCCTAGCCCCTCATCAGCCCATTTCCAGTTCTAGTCCCCCATCAGCCATTTCCAGTCCCATTCTAGCCTCCCATCAGCATTTCCAGTCCTATCCAACCCCTCCATCAACCCATTTCCAGTCCAAGCCCCCCAATCAGCTCTTTTCAGTCCTAGCCCCCCTATCAGCCATTTCCAGTCCATGCCCCCCATCAGCCCATTTCCAATCCTAGCCCCCCATCAGCATTTCCAGTCCTATCCTAGCCCCCATCAGCCCATTTCCAGTCCAGGCCTCCCCAATCAGCCCTTTCCAGTTCTATCCCCCCATCAGCCATATCCAGTCTTATCCTAGTCCCCCATCAGCCATTTTCCAGTCCTAGAAACATAGAAACAGAGAAAAATGATGACAGAAAAAGACCACATAGCCTATCTAGTCTGTCCTTCCATATCAACAACTACAACAGTCCCCCTTTTTCCTTTAGAGATCCTCTGTGTTTGTCCCAAGCTTTTTTGAATTCAGATATTGTCCTCATCTCTACCACCTCCACTGGGAGACTATTCCATGGATCCACCACTCTTTCCATAAAGAAATATTTCCGCATATCACTCCTGAATCTATCCCTTTTCACCCTCATCCCATGTCCCCTCATAGCAGAACTTACTTTCAATCGAAAGAGGTTCTCCCTCTGTGCATTTATGCCACGGCGGTATTTAAACATCTCAATCATATCACCTCTATCCCGCCTTTCCTCTAAGGGATACATAGTAAGATCCTTAATTCTGTCCTCATATGCTTTATAATGAAGACCACTAACCATTTTAGTAGCCACCCTCTGTACTGACTCCATACTGTTTATATCCATTTGAAGGTGTGGTCTCCAGAATTGCACACTATACTCCAAATGAGGTCACACCAAAGACTTATACAGAGGCACTATCACCTCCTTTTTTCTGCTAGCCATTCCTCTCCGTATGCACCCAAGCATCCTTCTAGCTTTTGCTGTCACCTTTTCTACCTGTTTAGCTACTTTAAGATCATCAGACACAACCATGCCTAGGCCCTGCTATTCTTTAGTGGACAAAAGTACTGCACCCCCTATACTATATTTCTCCCTTAGATTGCTGCAGCCCAAATGCATGACCTTGCATTTTTTTAACATTAAATCCCAGCTGCCAAATTCTAGACCATTCTTCAAGCTTAGCTAGATTCCTCCTCATGTTATCTACACCTTCCTGGGTATCTGCTGTATTGCAGATTTTGATATCGTCCGCAAAGAGGCAAACCTTACCTGACAGCCCTTCCGCTATATCACTAATATTTCCACTAGCCATTTCCAGTCCTATCTTAGCCCTTCATCAGCCCATTTCCAGTCCCATCCTAGCCCCCATCAGCATTTCCAGTCCTATCCAATCCCCATCAGCCCATTTTCACTCCAAGCCCCCCCAATCATCCCTTTCCAGTCCTAACCCCCCATCAGCCATTTCCAGTCCTATCCTAGCTTCCCATTTCCAGCCTATGCCCCCTTCAGCCTATTTCCAATCCTAGCCCCCCCATCAGCATTTCCAGTCCTATCCTAGCCCCCATCAGCCCATTTCCAGTCCATGCCTCCCTAATCAGCCCTTTCCAGTTCTATCCCCCATCAGTAATTTCCAGTCCTATCCTAGTCCCCCATCAGCCCATTTCCAGTCCTAGCCCCCATTAGCCATTTCTAGTCCTATTCTAGCCCCTCATCAGCCCATTTCTAATCCATGCTCCCCATCAGCCCATTTCCATTCCTATCTCCCCCATCAACCATTTTCACTTATCCTAGCCCCCATCAGCCCATTTCCAGTCCTAGCACCCCAATCAGTCCATTTCCAGTCCTAGCCCCCCCATCAGCCCATTTCCAGTCCTAGCCCCCTATCAGCCATTTCCCATATTATTCTAACCCCCCCATCAGCCCATTTCTAATCCAAGCCCCTGAATCAGCCCTTTTCCAGTTCTAGCCCCTCATCAGCCATTTCCAGTCCTATCCCAGCCCCCCTCCGAAGAGCCCTGCACCTGGCTAACTGGCTTGAGATGGAGCTGGGGATGCCAGAAACCCCAGCTCACCTCTGCAGAGCGCTGGAGTGAAGAGCAGCATTTTCCATCACTCCAGCAACTGTGTTCTCCTGAAACGCCAGAGGTTAAAGGGCATTTCCTCTTTCCCAGAACTCAGCACGCTTCAGGAGACATACGCAGAGCTGCATAGACATGTAAGAGAAAGTCCCTGCTCATCAGAGCTTACAATCTAGTCAAGACAGACAACACAGTAAGTGTAGACATGGGATACATCTAGGGGGAATGGTAAGGAAAGACAAGGATATCAGGTGAGTCAAGATCTGAAAGCAGCAGTGAAGAGGTGAGTTTTTAGCCTAGATTTGAAAAGGGCTAGAGAGTGCCTGACGTACAGACTCAGGTTGTTTGTTCCAGGCATAAGGAGCAGCAAGGTGAAAGGAGCAAAGTCTGGAATTAGCAGTAGAAGAGAAGAGCACAGATAGAAGTGATTTGCTAGAGTATGATCTCAGTCTCTCAAATTTACTGCTAATGCTCGGTATAGTACTTGCATCGTGCCAAAGAGAGCTTCCTTCTGGAGTTCGTAAGATGTAACAGGTATGGGTAGTTTGTCAAGATGTGTTTGGAAGTTCTTCTTTATCAAGCCTGTGCTTCCCAGTACAATGGGAAATATTTCTGTATCTTTCTGCCACATTTTCTTGGTCGCCAACTGCATTTCTTGGTACTTTAGGATCTTCTGCTTCTTCACGTGATTCATAGAATAATCACTTGGAACTGACACCTCTATTATCAATGTCATTCTGGTGTTTTTCTCCTTTACTAGTATGTCGGGTTTCCTCACATCCAGTTTCTTATCTGTCAGAATGGGAATATCCCGGATGAACATAACTTCTTTATTCTCTATAATTCTCTTAGGGTCATGATCCCAGTACTTTTCAGGGACAGTGATATTATAGTGTTTACAGAATTTCCAACGGACAAGACGTGCTACTTTGTTGTACCTTTCTGTATAGAAATTTTCTGCCTTTAGAACTTCACAACCAGCTATGAGGTGAATCACTGTTTCCAGCTCTGTCTTACAGAAATGACATATGTCTGTTTTGCCATTTTTTTCAATGCTCACTGTAAACCATCTCATCTGTAATCCACTGTCCTGGGCTGCAACTATCAATCTCTCATCCTTCAATTTCATTTCACCTCTCCTTAACCATTCATGTGTCAATTCTTGATCGACAAAGGGTTCCTGCATTTACTACTTGTTTTTGCCCATTGACTGATCTAATTCTTTGAAGAGTTTTTCCTCTTGTTTTCCAAATTCTTTTGCTTCCTTTCCTATGTGTGCTTGTGGATTCTCATTCATTCCTTCTAGTGGTCGGAATGCTTGTCCAAGTTTGATGATGGAGACAGACTCTGGACATTTAATTTCATATTTCAGCCCTCTTTGCATATTTGAATCTGATGATGCTGTCAGGTGAACCTAGAGGCCTATGATAGCTGCTCTGTATGTGTAATCATTCTCTATGAGGCCTAGCCCTCCTTCAGCTCTAGAAATATACAGTCATGGCACACCCTGATTCTTGTAAATTACTTCATGGACATGGAGGAGTTTTCTTGTTCACACATCCAGTTTTTTCAAGATCTTTAAGAGTCCAGTCCACAATCCCAAAGTTGTATGAGAGTATAGGAATTGCCAGCTGATTGATGGCTTTTATCTTATTCCATGATGTTAAAGCACTTTTCCAATTGTTTTTATATTTTAAATTTTTATTAGTATTAATATATCAAACAGTTATGCTTTTAACACCATCCAACACATAGAAATTATCGCTAGATATCCAGTCATCCAGAGAAACTGCCCAGGCACATTTATTCATTTCAATATCACCCCACCTCCTACCCAAAAAACAAGTCCAGAAAGGACCATAAAATCCATATTAATCGCTAGCTTCTCTAATCATTAACAGATTCAAATAAAATGTCCCCATCCCCATTGTGTAGTTAACATTTGTCAAACCCTTATTAGTCAGGGTATTCACAGTTGTCCAATATAGCAATACAGCTATACCGTCCTTCCATATTACACCCCCCCCCCCCACATCATACTCCTCCCCATTCCCCCCAACCCCAATGCCTGGAGTAAGCATTTCCATTCCTGTTCGTACTTATCCATCTTCTGCCAACAATATGCAGTCAACCTCTCTATGAACACCACCTGTCTTACACATGCTTCACACTGCTCCATCTCAGGTACCGCTTGTTGTTTCCAATGAGCAGCCACTTCACATCGCGCCACACACAAGCATGCCAGGGTAACTTTCCCCCATCCCTCCTTCTGTCCCTGCCCCCAACATAACAAAAAGACCCCTGAGTCCAAACTCAAATGTACCCCAATTAATCTTCCCACCCACCTTTGCACTGAGGTCCAATACTCCTGGACTCTTGGGCAGGTCCACTATATGCCAAAAAGACCCTCTACCCCCACACCCCCTCCAACACTCTGGTGACACCTTGGAAACATCCTATGTAGTCTCTCTGGAGTGTAGTACCACCTCATCAGTATCTTATAACTGTTTTCTCAGGTGGCAGTAGGCATTGGTGTCCTCTTTATCTGGTCTATAATCTGTTTCCAACCTTTTTGCGTAATGTCCTGCCCCGGCCCTTCTCCCATTCTTGTATATAGGGAAGCTTACTGAAAGCTGTGCCTCTCACTACCCGATATAGCGCAGAAGTTAAACCCCGGACCCCCTTTTCCCATACCAAAGCACCTCTATTTATTTTTATTTATTTATTTACATTCTCTTATATACCGCGCTTTTCTGCATCAGTGCGGTTTACATTGAACAAACTGAAATTACATTGAACAGGGTATTATAACTTGGAGATAACTATTTTACAGGGAACATGGGCTATGGAGGGTTAAGTGGCTTGCCCAAGACCACAAGGAGCACCTGTGGGACTAGAAACCCCAGTCCTTCTAAGTCCGGAAACTCTCGTTGGAGGCCCTCCTTTCCCACTACTCCTGTTAAAATTTGGCACACTTGCCGATAATTGAAAAAGGTCCCCTTCCAATAACCCTATGTCTCCTGCAACTCTTCAAATTCCATAAACTCACCATCCTCCACAAATTGGAAAAAGGTCGTCAGACCTTGTTTTAGCCATCGTCCATAAATCCCACTTTCCCACCCAGGAACAATCTCAGATACCCGTCGATGGTGTCAATAATGAGAATCCTCCCCTTCCCTCAAATAAACGTTATCCCAAGTCCAAAGGGCCTGTTGCATGCTCAGACTAGCCTCACCCCACCTCTCCCTGGTCCTACGTGTAGCCCACAGCAGAGAACCAAGCGTTCCTTGCTTGACATATTGGCTTTTAAGTTGAACATAATTCTTTGATTCCCCTCCCTGTCTCCACTCCATCATATGTCATAATTACCCCGCCCAATAGTAGGTCCAAATATCTGGTACCCCTAACCCATCCATGTCTTTCACCCAATAAAACGTCACTCATGCGATTCGGGGGGGGGGGGGGGTTTCTTTGTCTCTAAATATATTGCATAATTTTCCGCTGCAGCCCCTTAATTGCTTCCTCAGGAACCGACACTGGCAGTGCCTGAAACAAATACAACACCCTTGGTAGGAAAATTCATCTTAACAGCAGCGATACGCCCAGCCATGATGTTTCCAAATGCAGCCACTCCTCCAGACCCACTCCTATCTCCCTCACTATATAAATGCTCAGTAGTAGTAAATAGGTTAGGGTAATTAACCTGGTATACGTTCTCCACCTTTGCTGGGATATGAACTCCCAAATATTTTAAAGAGTCCCCTCACTCATTATATCAGGAATCTTGCCTTAAAGGGCTCCTCAACCGCCAGGAGCACTGATATATCTATGTTCATTTGAAATCCTGACACAGTCCCAAATTGCTTAAGGGTCCTCACCACCTAGGACAGAGACTGTTGGGGTTCCATCAGGCTCAATAATATATCATCCGCAAATAATGAAATGGTATGCTTTTGTGCCCCCCTCTCCACACCCCTCCTCCCCCCGTATTCCCCTATTTTGATGAATGACTTGTGCCAAAGGCTCCACTGCTAATGCGAAAAATAGAGGAGACATCATACATCCCTGTCTCATCCCCCACTCCAGCGGAAAGCACTCGGAGTACAACCCATTAATTTTAACCCATGCACTGGGGTTCTTATAGAGTCCCCAGATCCATCCTCAAATTTGGGCCCAATTCCCATTCTAGCCAAAGTTGAAAAGAGAAACTGTCAGTGAACCCTATCAAATGCCTTTTCAGAGTCTATGGATGAAAATATGCCCATAATACCTCTACTATTCTTTTTATATTATCTGCTGCCTGCCTCCCTGGGATGAACTCCGCCTGATCCTGGTGCACCAGTGTCTGCATCCAGGGGGCCAAGCGCATAGCCAGGATCTTTGCCAAAATTTTGACATCCACATTTAGAAGGGATATTGGCCTGTGCAAACCACACCTTAAAGGGTCCTTGCTCGCCTTGGGTAGAACAGTGATCCCTGCCGTTAACATCTCCTGGGATAACTCCCTCCCTTCCACAACCATCACATTAGACATACTCTGCATAAGTTCACTAATTTCCTTCTGAAAGGTTTTATAAAATGTCCCTGGCAACCCATCCAAGCTGGGGGCCTTCCCTGGTGGCAGTGCACTAATCGCTGCCTCTATCTCCCCCTGTTCAATTTCTCTATCAAGGGTCTGCCCCGCTGCCTCTTCCAGCTTCGGTAGCTCAGTGGTCTCCAGGTATTCCTGGATCCCGATGTCATCAATATCCCCTTGTCGGGCAAATAATTCCCTATAAAATCTTGCAAACTATTCTTGGAAAAAACTCTCCTCCCTGCTCACCTCACCATTCAGCCCTTGGATCTGCATTATTGATGATTTACTCACTTGTCTCTTCAAGCGCTTGGCCAGGACCCAAAGAGTGACCCCACTAACCTCCCCAGTGTCATTGAATCAGAGGTATTCCTGCAGTGTCATGCACTTGGGAAACAGAAATCCAGGGGAAATGTACGCGATAGGGGGTGAGAGGTTGGTGTGCACGGAACAGGAGAAGGACCTTGGTGTGATTATTTCTGAAGATGTCAAGGTGGCAAAACAGCGACAAGGCAGTGGCAAAAAACAGGAAGATGTTGGGTTGCATACAAAGAGGAATCACCAGCAGAAAGGAAGAGATACTAATGCCACCGTATAAGTCACTGGTGAGGCTTCACTTGGAATACTGTGTTCAGTTTTGGAGACCACATCTTGTAAAAGATATAAAAAGACTGGAAACTGTTCAGAGGAAGGCGACCAAAATGATTTGGAGCCTGCGTCAGAAGCCTTATGAGAAGAGACTTGGAAGACCTAAATATGTACACTCTGGAGGAGAAGAGGGACAGGGGAGATATGATTCAGACCTTTAAATACTTAAAGAGAAGTAATGAACAAACAAAGCTCTTCCAAAGATGGGGAAGCTGTAAAACTAGAGGGCATAACATGAAGCTGCAAGGGGGTAAATTGAAAGGCAATGTCAGGAAATACTTTTTCACTGAAAGGGTGGTGGATGCTTGGAATGCCCTCCCGATGGAAGTGTTGGGGACAAATACAGTGACAGAATTCAAAATGGCATGGGACAGACACAGTGGATCCCTTTACAGCAACAGGATAAAATCAAAATAAACTTAACTAACTAATTTCTCAACATACAGGGGTGTCCTACACGAAGCGTTCACCCCTAAAACAAAGACATGGGGAGGAGTGGCCTGCACAGAGCGGCAGGTGCACCTACTCTTACCATTTTACTGGGCAGACTAGATGGACCACACTGGTCTTTATCTGCCGTCATTTACTATGTTACTATGTTAATACTAGTCTTAATATCGTCCACTACCTGCTTATTTTTTAATAAGCTCTCATCGAGGTGCCAACATTTTGTGCTGCCCTGGGTTCCTACCCACCATCTCCATCCATATCGTCCCATGATCCGACCAAGTCATCGGATCAATACCTGCTGCTTGCACTCCCGCTATCCCCAACTGATCTGCTAATATTCAAATCTATCCTACTGAAGCTATCATGCGGGGCCTCCTCCACGCGTCCACCATATCAAAGAGCTGCATAATCTTCCCCAGTGCTTTCCGATTCTTACCCCCCTCATCCCATTTTTTGGAAGACCAGTCCCAAGGGGGACAAGATGCTAGATTGAAGTCCCCCCCCCCCCCAACTAACAGGGTCCCTTTAACCTTGTCCTCCAACAGTTCACCCACCTCCTCCCAGAACTTAACCTGTCCCCCGATGGGTGTATAAATCAAAACCACCCTACATTCTTCTCCCCTATCCATCCCCATACCCCCACTATCTGTCCCTCAGTATCTTTGAAGGAATCTTCTGCATGAAAATCCCCTCCCATCCGTACCAGAATTGTGATTTCCACTTTTCCCTCCTCCCAATTCTGCTGGGAAAAACGGATCCAGGTACCTCTGATGCCTAAGCATCCCTTCATACTATGCTGCAGGTGGGTTTTCTGCAAAAGCACAATGTCCCATTTTGCCCTCTCTATCTCCCGATACAGGCGCTGGCACTTGTTGGGCGAATTTAAACCCTTAACATTCAACGATCCAGTATGAATCATGCTTCCATCGATCCCCTTTCACCTTGCCCCCATCCTCTAGGCCCCCTTTTCCCCCTCTCTCCCCCCTCCCCCACTGCACTTCTTCACATTAAATCTTAACTGCCAAGCATTAGACCAAACTTACAGCTTTTGTAGATCTTTCCTCATGTTTTCCAATCCCTCAGGGGAGTCCACTCTGTTGCAAATTTTCATGTTATCTGCAAAATGACAGACATTTCCATTCAGTCCTTCAGCAATATCACCCACAAATACATTGAACAGTACTGATACCAGGACTGATCCCTGGGGCACACCACTAATCACCTTCCTTTCATCCATTTACCATCACCTTCTGTTGTCTGTCAGTCAACCAATTTCTGATCCAGTTCACTGCCTTAGGACCCTTTCCTATGCTGTTAAGTTTATTGAGAAGCTTTCTAAGAGGAACAATATCAGAGGCTTTGCTGAAATCTAGGTGGATCATATTCATTGCATGCCCCTTATCTAGTTCTCTGGTCACCCAGTCAAAGAACTCTATCACATTTGTTTGGCATGATCGTCCTTTGGTAAAACCATGTTGCCTTGGATCATGCAACCTATTGGTTTCGAGAAAGTCCACTATTCTCTTTCGGGAGTGCCTCCATTACTTTTCCCACCACCGAGGTAAGGCTTACTGGCCTGTAGTTTGCCACTTCTTCCTTATTACCACTTTTGTGAAGAGGTACCACATCAGCCCTTCTCCAGTCCTGTAGAACTTCTCCTATCTCCAGGGATCTATTAAAAAAATCCTTTAAAGGCCCTGCCAGAACCTCTTTGAGCTCTTTCAGTATCCTGGGATGTATCCCATCTGATCCCATGGTTTTGTTCACTTTCAGTTTTGTAAGCTGTTCAAACACATCATCTTCTGTGAATAGTGTTATATCTACACCATTCCCATTTGTATATTTTGTCAATCACAGGTGGTCCTTCTCCAGTATTTTCTTTAGTAAAAGCAGAACAGAAGTATTTGTTTAGCATTTTTGCTTTTTCAATGTCACTTTCCATGAATCCGTTCTCGGCACATTTGAGTCGTGCAATTCCACCTCTGATTTTCCTCCTCTCCCAAATATACCTAAAAAAGGTTTTATTGCCACACTTCACATCTTTAGCCATCTTTTCTTCTGCCTTTGATTTTGCTATCCTTATTTCTCTTTTTGTCTCTTTTAGCTTTATCCTGTATTCTTTTCTGTGTTCATCTGTTTGCGAACTTCAGAATTTTGTGAAAGCTGTGTTTGCCTTTATTTGTGCAGCCACTTCTTTTGGAGAACCAAATAGGTTTCCTTTTCCTCTTGTTTTTATTTACATATGTATCTGTTGCCCCTTTTATTGCTTCCTTTAGTTTAACCCACTACAGTTCAACTTCCCTTACCTCCTCCCACCTTGCCAACTCGTCCTTCAGGCATTTGGCCATTTTACTGAAGTTAGCGTTTTTGAAGTCTAGGACTTTGAGCTTGCGGTGATTCGACTCTGCCTTGGCTTTTATCTCAAACCACACCATGTGATGATCGCTATCTTCGTTGGTGAGTACTAAATCCAGCATCGGACTTTCCCTGGTCGGTTCCATCACCATTTCTCTAAGCAATGCATCTTTGAAGGCATCCACAATTTTTTTACTTCTTTCCAGATTTGCAGAAGGAATACTCCAATCCACATCGGGTAGATTAAAGTCACCCAATATGATCACTTCCCCCTTCATGGCTACCTTTGTAAGATCAATAATCAAGTATCTATCAATTTCTTTGGTTTGAGTTGGAGGCCTGTAGACTACACCAGTATGGATGATAGTGCCATCTCCTCTTTCCAACACAATCCACAGCGCTTCTTCTTTTCCCCACATCCCCTGCATTTCAGCAGCTCTAATATTGCTTTTGACATATAGGGCTACTCCTCCTCCTCCTCCTTTTCTGCCTTCTCGTTCTCTCCTAAATAAATTATAGCCAGCTATGGCTATCTCCCATTCATGTGACTCATTAAACTATGTTTTTGTAATGGCCACAATGTCCAAGTCCATTTCCACCATTAGGGCTTCCAGGTCAGGAACTTTGTTGGCTAGGCTTCAAAGCATTTGTGCTCATTGCTTTCCAGCATTTGTTGACTGGCTTGCATGGATTTTGTTCTACATGCCTCTCCCCACTTGCCATTGATGTTTGGGTTAATAGTGTGACTGTTTCCAATGTTATTATGTTTTTGCTGGGAGTGACATCCTGAACTACTACTTCTCCATCCATCATCCCCTTTCCCTAGTTTAAATGCCTGTCCACATAATGCCTGAATTTTTCACTTAGGATCCTTTTCCCTGCAACAGAGAGATGTAGTCCATCAACACAGTATAGCCTCTTGGTGTTCCATCTATTTCCCCAGTCACCTATAAATCTAAATCCTTCTTGTTTGCACTAGGTTTGAAGCCATGTATTAAAGATGATTATACGATGCAGCCTTTCTGCTCTCTTACCAAGAACAGGTAGAACTTCTGAGAATACTATAACAATGGGCTTGAGTTTCTCTCCCAGAATCTGAAAGTCACTTTGAACTGTAGAGGCACTGTTTCTTGCGACGTCATTTGTACCCAAGTGGATGATAACATCAATTTTGGAGTGCTCACTTTCTGTATTAACTATGCCAACAATTTGGTTTGGATTCCTGCTGGCTGAAGAGCCTGGGAGGCATTTGACTATCTTCTGTCCTTTGGACTGCATTCCCAAGTTGGTGCCTCTGATGATGCAATCTCCAAATAGTAGTAGTTTCCTGTTTTGTGATTTTTTTTTCTTCATATTAGGTGCATTATCAGTAGACTGGGCATTAACCTTCTCATTTAAGGGTGCTTCAGTTTCCACTATTTGGGCAGTTTCATTTTCCAAGGCAGAGAAGGAATTATGCAGGGATATCTCTTGATGGAGAGGGTGTCTCCATGTTATGAGTTGCAACCTACCAGAGCCAACTGTGATCCATTTGTCTCTGGGTATTTGATTTTTTGTAGTAACTGTGGTGGATTTTTTTTCATTTTGTACCCTAGAGGAGCTGTGTTTAATTGTAGCTACTTCTTCCCTTAATAGAATCAATTCTTTAAGCGTAGCAGATTACTTGATAATGTATGCTATACTGAGATTTCTGCTTTTCTTAGTGCTGGCCATGATGGTCTTCATCAACATTAACTGGTTCTGAGGGAGGCGGAGCCTAACTTTGGGCAAGATGGACTTGTAAGAGCTATGCTCCAGAGGGCTAGGTCAAGAATCCTGACTTCTGCTTTTATTAGAGCGGATCCTACTTATTTTGGAAGCAGTCAACTCCGGATATGTCTGGCCCCAAAACATCTGGATTATCAAGGAACACAAAGCGCCAGTGCAAAGTGAACTAAAACGGAGCCTCTCTCACCTCAAGAAATGGCAGTCATCCGAGATTGCCCTGAGGCCTTGCAGGAACTTCTCTCTGAGATTCGTGCTGTTAAAGACATGGTAAAATCAAATGGAGATTCGCTGACCACAATGCAAGAAAATATCACTGCCTTAAAAACAGTTTGGAGTTGATCACGGTGAGACTGGAGAAGGTGGAGAATGTGGTTGCAACACACGGGGAGCAGTTCAGGGCCGTTGAGAAGCAAACAAAGCTGATCCGGTCATTGCAGAGAGACCTGGAAGATGGTAACAATTGTGCTCAGAGAAACAACATTAGGATCCTGGGAGTTCCCGAAGGAGCTGAAGGCACAGATATGATGGCCTTCTAGCAGTCAATGATGCCGGGAGTGCTAAAAGTAAAGTTTGCTATGCCATTTGAGATCGAACGTGCCCATCGGGTGCCTACTGAGTAGTCTCGGGCAAGCATCCATGCCCAATCATACTAAAAGTTCTGCGATTTCAACAAGTCATGCAAATTATGGAAGCAGCCAGATTGCACTCTCCATTGGAATATCAAGGGCATAAACTCCTCTTCTTTCCGGACTTTGCAAAAGCGACGGTAGACCGGAAGAAAGGTTTTTTGGCACTGTGTCCACGATTGCTGCAGTTGCAGGCCCGTTTTGGGCTGCTTTATCCTGCCCGCATGAGAGTCTCGCTGCATAACCAAACTAGAACATTCGACGATCCAGGGGAGTTGCACGCTTTCTTGGAAGACAAAGAACTGGTATTGATGCGGTGAAAACCCTGCTTTACACTCAGCTGTGGAGATAAGCTTGCAGAGCACCTTAATCTCCCTTATATGGGTGTCTTGACTGGATATAAGGTCGTGAAGTCATGATTTGAATCATATAGAGTTGACATTCATTGTGGCTCTTTTGGGGTAACTCCAGGGTATTGCTCTGGTCACACTGTTCTCTTCTTTTCTTTTTTCCTTTCTTTTATTTTTCTCATCATCTGTGGCGTTTGGGCTAGATCAGAAGGCGTCAGGGCATTGAAAGATAGGATGGCCCTCATATATTTACATTTATTCTTTTGTGATCATGCAATGCATTGGGAGGGGTCGTTCTGCTCTAGTGTTTTAGAGCTTCGGCATTTGGGGAAGTTACTCTAGTTGTGGGTAGTGGTTAGCGCAAGGAGTTTTATTTGGCAGAGGAGAAGTGACTCTGTGCCTGTCTTGTCCTTGTCAGCTCACCCGCTAAGTTTAGAATTCGGTATAGCCCCCCAGGGTTTTGGTGGCTTTTGGTACTTAGAATCATGTTTATTTTTGGGTGATCTTCTATAAGGGCTATGGTCAAGCTGTGGTATTTCTGCTTTGTATTTTTTCCCTCGGACTATTAATGCTGCTTCAATTCTGGGTGCTTCAAAGATGTGGATTAACAATGTAAAATTATATGTTACAACCTGGTATGTTTCTGTAACAATTGTACATCATTGTGTGCTATATTGTCTCTATGTCTTCCTTTAAGATAGTCTCACTGAATGTTAAGGGCATTAACAATCCCACTAAGAGAAAAAGATATATTTTTATATGGGCGCAAGGAATGTGCTGACATCCTGTTTCTGCAAGAAACACATTTGAATGTAAAGGAGTCTTTAAAATTAGATTTGAAACCCTTTACACTTGTGGCTTTCTCACCTGCTAATCATAAGAAAAATGGGGTAGCCATTCTAGTAAGGAAATCTTTATCCCCTACTGTGCTGCAAACCAGATCTGATATCAAAGGGCGCTGGGCAATGGCTGTTATCAAGATAGGTTCCACTGAACTGGCTTTCATCAATATCTATGCCCCCAATGTAGACTGCCCTACTTTCTTTAGCTCCATAGCGGCTCTGGCGCAAGAGGTATCCAGATACCAGACTATTATGGGGGGAGACTTCAACCTCACTCTAGACCCCTTGTTGGACAGGAGTACTGTGAGAACTAATAAGGTCCCCAAAGCACACCCTGTTCTTTTGTCACTAATGCAAGAATTAGGCCTAGTACAGTGGTTCTTAACCAGTCCTCCTTGAACCCCTAGGCCAGTCGGGTGTTCAGGATAGCCCTAATGAATATGCATGAGATATATATGCATTAGAGATATCCTGCCAACCTGACTGGTTTGTGGCCCTCTAGGGCTGGATTTGGAGACCCCTGCCTTACACCTCTGTCATTTAAGATTGTGCGTGGGCAAGGTGCAGATGTCCTAGACATCAAAAGGGTAGATAGAATATGTCACATGCCTCCTCAGTTCTCACCACCACCAAAAAGTTGTCTAATAGACAATATTTTGGTGGTGGTGAGAAGCAAAGAGGCATGTGACAAATTCTATCTAACCTTTTTGATGTCTTGGAGATCTGCACCTTGCCCACTCACATTCTTAAATGACAGAGATGTAAGGCAGGGGTCTCTGAATCCAGCCCTAGAGGGCCACAAACCAGTTAGGTTGGCAGGATATCTCTAATGCATATATATCTCATGCATATTCATTAGGGCTATCCTGAACACCCGACTGGCCTAGGGGTTCAAGGAGGACTGGTTAAGAACCACTGGCCTAGTAGATATATGGCGGTTGCAGCATCCTGTTGATAAGGAGTACACTTTTTTCTCTCCCTCTCATAACTCGATATCTGGATACCTCTTGCGCCAGAGCCGCTATGGAGCTAAAGATTTTTTCCTAGTCTCTAAGGGACTATGTTCCAGAATCAGTGAATACAATATTCACACTGCTCTTATTTCTGATCATGCCACAATCTCATTCTCCCTATTAGACTCAACGAGCTGCCCATCTCATACACGTTGGCATTTTGACAGAACTCTTCTTAGCAATCAGGAGTTTCATGAAACCATTCTGGTGGCCATAGAGGAGTATTTTCAGTTTAACTCGCCCCAAGATACTTCAGGATGGGCATGGTGGGAGGGTTTCAAATCTAACATATGGGCCACCATAACCAGCTTTGCTATACGGCAGGCCAAACAACCTTAAGCAGAACTAGAAGCTTGGGATAGGCAGATCAAAGCAGGAGAACGCATCCTGGGTCGGAAAGCTGATCCTAACATTCTGATACGTTTACAACTCCTTAGGTTTAGATATAACTTGAAGCTTCACACAGACACAGAAAGGGTGGTATTATTTGGAAGGCAATAGGGCTGGACGGTTACTAGATAACTCGTTAAAAGGTCACAAAGAAGCTTCTCACATCACTGCTTTAAGAGATCCCCAGGTGCAACAATTGATTGTCACAGATACTGAAATTTCTGAATCCTTCGTCAATTTTACGCTCAGCTGTAGTCCCCAGAGATAGAATTCTCGGAGGAAGTTTTTGAGAGATTACTGGCCGATGTTCAGAGGCCTATTTTGGATCAGGAAACAGCTGCAGTCCTTGATAGTCAGATCACGGTTATGGAAATTATCCAGACAATCAATTCTATGCAAATGGGCAAGGCTGCTGGAACAGATGGCCTTCCGGTTAAATTTTATAGAACCTTTTCCAAAGTGCTAGATCCATATCTTCAACAATACTATAGGCTTCTCTTGGAAGCGGATGCCCAGACTGGAGCGTTTGCCTCTGCGAACATTGTGGTTTTTGAAAAACCTGGGAGGGACCCTCAGCTGGTCAGTAACTATCGCCCAATTTCATTACTAAACACAGACTATAAAATATTTGCTGCCACTTTGGCCAGTCATCTTTCCAAATTAATTCCATCTTTGATCCACCCGGATCAATGTGGCTTCACAGAGGGACGCTCTACAGCTGACAATGACAGAGTGTTTTGTCATGTCTTGGAAGGAGTGGAGGGCCCACTGGTGGGATTATCTTTGGATGCAGAGAAAGCTTTCAATCGACTGGCATGGCCATTCTTATTTGCCGTCTTGAGGTGGTTTGGTTTCGGTGAAGGATTCCTTAAACTAATTAAAGTTATGTATGTGAGACTAAGTGCTAATATTATTGTGAATGCGACTCAATCCAGAGATTTTCTCTTAGGGCGCAGCACCCGTCAGGGTTGCCCCCTTTCACCTAGCCTATTCAATCTGGCCTTGGAACCCTTTGCCCTACTGTTGAGACAGAGTTCTGTGGTTAAAGGTGTGCCCATATCTGATATGGAAATTAAGCTTTCTGCTTACGCTGATGATTTATTGCTGTTCACTACGCCCAGTTCAATTCCAGCTGTTCTAGAGTTGATAGACCAATACTCAGGGTTATCAGGATATAAAATTAATTGAACAACATCTGTAGCGTTCCCTTTAAATTCACGAGTTTGTAGTGCAGACTTGAATGACTACCCTTTTGTATGGGAACCCAAAATGGTAAAATATTTATTGAAACTCTGCAATATAATAAAGAGACTTTCCTTACTATGGTGCGAAATATGACTGCAAGATAGTCGCTAGTCTATCTCTCTTGGTGGGGTCGTCTTGAAGCAATAAAGATGACCATCACTCCTAAGGTGAACTATGTCTTAGAAATGCTGCCGGTTTTCTTTTCAGATAAATCGTCTGGACCTTCGGGTAGTTGCTCGAGCACTTCTGGCGTTCGAGGCATTGGTGGTGCGTCGTCCAATTCGGGTCCTCTCTGACAACTCTACGACAGTTGCCTACATCAATAGGCAGGGCGGCATGGGGTGTACAGCAATGGAAGAAGAGGCGAACGGGCTGTTCGCTCGGGTAGAGAGTTGGTTGACAGAGAGGTTGGCGGTGCACATTGCAGGAAAGGACAATGTGAAGGCGGACTTCCTCAGTAGGGTTCGAGTAGATGCAGGGGAGTGGGAACTGCCTCTCGACATCTTGGCGCTGATAGTAGTTTGTGGAGGGATGCCATGCGCGGTGGCGACCTTCCAGTCGGCGAAGGCCTGCCGGTTCTTCTGCAGGAGGGTATCGCAGCGCTCTTGCATCTGTGGCCGTCCGCATGTCTTCTATAGGTCTTTCCTCCATGGGGTTGATAGACCGAGTAATTCAGTAAGTCGGAGCTCACCCGGGAAGGGTGCTTCTGGTGTCATTCGACGGGCCGAGAAGCCGTGGTGCACAGACCTCATGCGTGTCCTAGTCGGACACCACTGGCGGTGGCTGGCAAGGGCGGATTTATTGCTACAGGGGTCTCTCTTCCTGTCTCAAGTGGATCGGTTCTCGCTTACGGTATGACCTTTGAAGGAGTCAGCCTAAGGAAGAAAGGTTTTTCGTCATCAGTAGTTGCCACGCTGCTTAGAGCACGGAGACAGTTCTCTTCATGGGCGTATGTGCGGGTCTGGTGTACAGTTGAGATTGGGTGTTAGAAATATTAGATTCAAGCATCCTCTGTCTTCGTTCCTGCTATATTAGGTTGACGGCAGGACGGCTTTGATAGAGGTCAGGCAGCCAGTCCCTTGCGCGTTCAATGCGCGACTCTTCCCTGTTATCGCGGCAAGGTTCAGGAGGTGGCTCTCGAAGCTCATGTTGAGGTGGTACAGTTTCTGAGGGCTGTCTCTAGATTTCGGCCGTCGCTTGGAGTACTAGTTCCGCCTTGGGATCTCAATTTGCGTTGGCAGCGTTATCCAAGCCACCCTTTGAGTTATTGCTTTGGGCTTCGGTGAAGGACTTGACGTTAAAAAAAAAAAGAAATGGTATTTCTGGTGGCGATCTGTTCTGCTAGGCGTGTTCCGGAGTTGTAAGCGTTGTCATGTAGAGATCCGCTCTTGTCTTTCTCGAGGGAGAAGGTAGTGCTGAGTCCGGTTTCATCCTTTTTTTGCCTAAGCTGGTGTCTCCCTTTCTCTTGACTCAGGCAGTGTACTTGTTAGTTCTGCGGTTCCTAGATTGAGGTAACTGGGCCGCAGTTTTGCCGTTTGAATAGAAAATGGGAAAACAAACAAACAAAAAAAAAAGGGGTGTTCTGACGGTAGTTGAAGGTGCCGAAGTGTTTTCGCAAGTCGGACTGGCTGTTGGTAGTGTTCGGAGGTGTGCGCAAAGTGGGGACGGCAGCTAAGGCTTTTATTGAGGCGATTGCTTTCGTCTATCCGTTTCAGGGTCGATCCGTGCCCGCAGGTTTGCGAGCGTTTTACTTCAGAGCGCAAGCGTGTTCCTGGGCGGAGTACAGTTGGTCCCACCAGGAGAAATTTGGAGGGTGGCGTTTTGGTTGTCTTTACATACGTTCAGTAGGCGTTACCATATGGAGGTCGCAGCAGCTAATGAGGCCTGTTTTGGGTCGGTGGTGTTGTGTGCCGGCTGGATCGGTCCCTCCCAATGATTACTGCTCTGGCACATCCCAGAGGTAGAGGACTGAACTGGAAGAACGATAAGGAAATGATAATTACACTTACCTGGTAATTGTAGTTCCTTGAGTGACGACAGTTTAGTCCTCCATCCCACCCAGAGTTCGTTCCGGAGTGGTCCGGCTTTAATCGACAGATGAGAAGCATTACAGGTAGGTATGTCCTCAAATGGTTCATGTTCACTCTGTTTTATATTTTTGATTCTCTGTGTAGCAGTGAAGGGCGTAAGAAAGCCTTGCCGGAATGGCTCATTAGTTCTAAGGGTAGTTTTGATTAGGTTACAGTGATTATTCTAGCTAATTCTTTGTTGCTCCTTTGAGTCTGCTTTGTTAATAGTTCACACTGGGACTATGGAGAGAGATCAGCAGGCTATATCCGGTGATGTCATGATTCTGATATGCCAGTCTCCAAGCTGCAGGAGGAGATTGCAGTTATTTGTTTAATGTAATTGTAATGAATTATGAAATGTAATTTTGCTGTAGTTTATGTATAATTTAATGTAATGTACTGTAGTTTACTGTAATGTACTATCTTGTTGTCTCCCCCCCCCTCGATGTAGTCCCTCTGTTGTCTTGTTGACCACTTTGATTGAAGGATAAGGTGGTATATAAAACTGATTAAATAAATAAATCATACTCACAAGTGGAAAGAACTCTTGTCCAGTTTCTATGGAAAAACAAACTGCTTAGAATTGCTCTTAGGAAGCTTAAGTCTAAAAAAGAGGAGGGGGGGTTGAACTTTCCCGATTTTCAGGCCTGTCACTGTGCTTTTCTGTTAAAACAGGGATCAAGAAAGGTGGAGAAGGATAAGGGCTAATGACCAGTGTGGCCTTATTTGGAAGAAAGATTGACTGTGCCATTCCCCTTGAGTCTCCTCCCTGGCATGGTGTCTTCGGAGAGGTTGAAGTTCCATAGGGTTATAATGGACACCCAAAAGGCTTTCCAGCAGTTAGCAAGTGTAATTCCTCGGGGTAAATGCTTGTCGAGGTTTACTCCCATTTGGTATAGTCCTTTTATAAAAATTCAGCAAAATCCGTTCGCCTGGAAGCAATGGTTTATAGCAGGGGCATTTGGTCTATAGGACAGCTGATATCTGAAGGTAGGTGGAAGCCTTTTGTGTGTCTACAGCATGAATTTGACTTGCCTAAATCCTTGTACTTTCAGTGGATTCAGTTGAGACACTGTATAGAGAAATCCCTTATCGATATCAGATCTTTACCTGAGGAATGGGGGTTAATTAATATTATAGGGACAGCCCAATAGGCCCCAGGGTTGGCTTCTTGGTAGCCCATCGTCCCTCTCCACATTCTATCGGCACTCAGCGGATATGGGAGCATGATACTGGGGATACTCTCTCTCCGGAATCGTAGGGGAAATTTTGGGGTAAACTAATCAGAGTTTCTCAGTCTGCCTCTGTCTCCCAGGCACTATACTTCTTTGCGCACAGAGCCCATTTTACCCCAATAAAGGTCTCCAAGTGGGATAAGTCAATTGGAAATGTGTGTTGGTCTTGTCAGAGGGATGTTGGCACTTTAAGGCATGTGGTATATGACTGCCCTAATGTTCAGTCCTACTGGATTTTGATTTGGAACCAAATCCAAGAGGTCTTGTGATTCAAGGCCACTCTTTCTTGGTCTATTATTGTTTTCTGTTCAACAATTGACATCTCATCGTTACAGAGGGATTGTCATTTCCTGTTTGACTTTATGATGGGAGTGGCGCTGCATCTTGTAATTGCCAATTGGAAACACACGGCAGATCTCAGTTGGCATACTTGGTGGAATCGTTTATGTCTATGTTGTAAATATGAGCAGATGCCACGTTATGGTACAACTCCTTTGTCGTCTACCTTGCTTAAATGGAAACCCATATATGGTTATATATCGAAAGCACAGTATGCTGTGAATTAGGGGGTAATCAATCAATCGTGTTTGTACACGGTATAGGGCAGTTTTTGAGGTACCATAGCCCTTGCAAGCCTCTTTCTTCTTTTTTTCTAGTCCCTTTCTAGGATGGTCGCATGAAGGGGGGGGGGGGGGGTTTGGTGTTGGGGTAGGCTGTTAAGGTCTTTTTTTTCCCCTTATGTTCAAAGGGATGTATTATTTTAACTGTAAACTTGTTTGTTTTTTTCTGTTGTAATTTTGTCTTAAAACATAAATAAAGAATTAAAAAAACAAAACAAACAAACCATTAACTGGTTCTTGGTTCCATTTACCAATAACTTGCCCTTTTGCTCTATTGCCATGATGTTATTTTAACTCAATATGCTCAGATATTCTGTCTGCATCTATTGCAACAAGTTATTGGTCTGTAATTATTGGGAATATTACTTGGGTCCCCCTTCGGAAGGAGAAATGTTCTTCCTGTAGTAAGCCATAGTAGTGTTAAGTCTGGCTGCTTGAATAATTGATTTTTGAGGTTTGCCAGGTCTTGGTAGAGTGATGTTAACTGTTGGAGCCAAAAGTTGGTTACTCCATCTGGGCCAGGGCTCTTCCAGTATGGAGATCATTTTAATCTGCTTGCCAGCTCTTTTGTTTTTACTGCAGGTCATTCCATAGGTTTGATGTTTGCTTTTTCTAAATGCTCCTAACCATTCTGCTTCGTGATTGTGCTCTATAAGGTCCGCATATAATTTTCTCCAGAAGGTTTCTGTTTCAGCTTTGGTTGGTGGTGCTTTTATCATATTAATGCTGTTTCCCAGTTCCCTGTAGAAATTTTGGGGGTTCTTTTTAAATAGTTTATTTTGCCACCTTTCTTTTCTGTTTTCTTCATACCTTCACAGTTTTTGCACTTCTGCTGCTACTTTCAATTTCAGGTCTTCTGTTAATGCAGCATCTTTTAGCTTGATGCCTTGGAGCTTTCTCAATGCCTTTGGTGATCGTAATCCTTTTAGATACTCATCTATCAACGATACCTCTGCACGCAATTATTGTATTTTTCCTTCGATGTGCTTTTTGCAAAGAGGAGCAGTGGTTATTTTTTATCTCCAGGAACAAGCAGGAATGTAGTCTTCACATATGGGTGATGTCAGCACTGATGGAGCCCTTGCGGGAATGCACCCCCAGCGTCCAATAGGAAAGCTTTTGGAAGCATCCCACTGCACCTGCATAGCTGCCTTCCCACCTTTCCAACTCTCCCTCCTCAGTTCTTTGTTTTCCGCGGAGCCGACAAGAAGCAATTCCTGTCACCGCAGAAAATTTGTTTTTTTTTCTTATTTTTTGTGGTCACGTCTGCCTTCCCGTTGACGTTGGTACCGACCCCGTCGGTGCTTTCTTTCTTTTATAAAACTTTCTTCCTTCAGGTGCATCGACGCCATCTTAGGCTTAGGCCTTTCCTTTTCTCAAACAAAATGGAAAAAACAGCAAGTGGTTTTAAGAAGTGTTCCAAATGTGGCAGTACAATTTTGGCCACGGACACCCATGACTGGGGTCTAAAGTGCTTAGGTCCGATTCACCAGCCGTCAGAATGTCCTCTTTGTAGGAAGATGACAAAGAGAGTCCTACAGAACCAAGCTGCAAAACTGGGCACCCTCTTTGCCACTGATGCAATGCCTGTAGCATCAACGTCTTCCAGAGCTTCATTTTCCTCTCAAGGATCTCAGGTATTGAAACCTAGGTCTTCACTGAAGACTAGCCGGCCCTCCAGGATAGATCTTCTAAACATCGAGATGCCTTAGGCATTGTCCTGGAGGGGGGACACACTGACCAAACAACCCCGGCGGGAGGCCCTTGCCTCCAAAGCCTTAGTGGGGTCCCAGGATGCTTCTGAAGCCTTCACCTCCGGAGAGCTCCTGGTGCCATGCTCAGGGATCATGGCCCACAACTCTGGTACCGATACCCAAGCATCGGCAATCTCGATGGATCAACATATCCTGGACATTGAGTGGAGCTTAGCAGCCTTACTGGCAGCCTCCGTATTGGTAATGCCTTTACAGTCGATTCCTCAGACATCGGTACCGACTACGGTACTGAAAGAGCCTGCATTAACTTTTTTACCGCTTTCCATGCTACCTCCCATGTCGTCCCTCAAATCCATTTCCGGTACCAAGGTTCTGTCACTGCAACTTTCAGTTACCACCTTCGAGTGATATCGAGTACATGCACAGCGTGAACACCCTGCCCATCGATACTTTGAGTCTTCCGACTCCAATTTGTTGGACGACGAATCAGCCAGTACCCAGGAAATAAGAACTCTCCCAGAGGACCCATCTCCTTCCCCACAATGTCGCATGTCCCCTCCGGAGGACATGTCTTTCCAAGACTTTATTCGCGATGTTGCTCGAGGTCTGTCCATAACGGTGACTTCGGAGAAAGAACCTAGGGCTGAAGAGCTTGAAATCCTTCAATACCCTGCAGCCCCAAAGGAAGCTGCTACTCTCCCTATTCATTGAATACTTCATGACCTTATGCTTCGTATGTGGGAGGCATCCCTAACCATCTCTTCACATACTCGATGACTCAATGCAATATACCGGCTACCGGAGTGTCCCGGCTTCCAGAAGACACAATTACCACACCATTCCATGGTGGTGGAATCGGCAATGCATCGAATAAAAAGTGCTAAGATGCATTCCTCGAACCCTCCAGAACCCTCGATGCTTTTGGTCATAGATGTTTTCAGTTCTCCATGTTATCGTCCAGAATCAGTTCCTACATATTCTATATGGGTATGTCCCTTAGGGAGGTGGCTAAGGATTTGGAGTTGATGGTTCCTCTTCTCCCTGATGACAAGAGAGCTGATTATCTCACCCTTGTAAAGCATGCCCAAAATGTTTCAAATTTGTTAACAGGGAAACTTTTGACTGTTTTGAATGCATCAGCAGAACTTCAGCTATATGCATTGGTGCACGCAGGATTGCTTGGCTCCAAGCATCTGATCTTGAACAATGGGTTCAAGATAAGCTGGGTAATATACCTTGCACTGGTGAAAACCTTTTCGGCAAGGACTGGCAGGACAAGGCTTCTCAGCTAGAATCTGAGAACACCACTCTTAATAGATTTTCTAGATCTACTGCCAACCCAGCTAAGTAACGGAAAACAAAGAAACCTTTTTTCAGTAAGAAAAAGAAGTACTACCCTTCTTACACCCCTGTGGTGCACTGTTCAATCCGTGCTCCCCAGAAGAGATAGCAGCCACCAAAACAGCAGAGGAAGGCTCAGACTCCCAGGTCACAGCCACCTCAGCAGACCTAACCTCCTCAGGGTCTTTGGCTCCTTTCTGGAGAACATAGCCATCCTGCCTTTGTAGATTCCAGATCCCATCCATATTCCTGGCAGACTTTGTTACTTTGCCTACAGGTGACATCTTGTAACATCAGAGCACTGGACTCTCTCCATAATACGGGAGGGGTACAAACTTCATCTACAAAGTCTACCCCCCCCCCAGTCTCCTCCAAGAGAGTTCTGTTCTCAGCCCCCTCTCACCGCTCTGTACAATAGAGGAGGTGCCACTCTCCCATCAGGGTCTGGGCTTCTATTCTCAATACCTCCTCATTCCAAAGAAGACAGGAGGATACAGGCCTCATTCTGGACCTCAGAGCACTGAACAAGTATCTGCTTTGGGAGAAATTCAAGATGATCTCCCTAGGTACTCTTCTCCCCCATCTCCAGAGTCAGGACTGGCTCTGTACTCTAGATCTAAAGGACGCATGGACTCACATTCTTATTGACGCAGAACACAGAAGGTTCCTGAGTTTCCTGTTCCAGGGGAGACATTATTAATACAGAGTCCTGCCTTTTGGCCTTGCTGCCCAAGAGTCTTTACAAAGTGCATGGCAGTGGTAGCTGCATTCCTAAGGACTCTAGGGATATTTGTCTTCCCTTACTTAGACGACTGGCTTATTCGAGCAAGCACATCTCTAGAGGCCAGTCTTTCCCTCTTGTGCACCATGCAGGTGCTGCAACACTTGGGATTTGTAATAAATCTTCCAAAGTCCCAAATCATTCCCTCTCAAACTCTAGAGTTCATAGGGGCTCTTCTGGACACTCAACAATCAAGGGCTTTTCTGCCCTAAGCCCGCTGTGCTCGACTCATTTAGCTTGCATCTCAAGCATGCCTCAAAACCTTTCTCACTGCTTGAGAAATGCTGCAACTTCTGGGTCATATGGCATCAACGGTATATGTTGTTCCATATGCTCATCTGCATATTCGCACAGCTCAATGGACCCTGGTAGTCACCTGGGAGACAAAATAATGGTCTCTACACATCTAATCTCGTCTCTCCAGTGGTGGCAATCTCCAGAAAACCTGTTAGTAGGGTCACCTTTTTAAGATGCCTCTACATCACTGTACCCTGATGACGGATGTGTCCAAATTGGGCTTTGGAGCTCATCTGGACAATCTCTCCACTTAGGGTCTTTGGTCTTATCAGGAGTCTCAACTCCACATAAATCTGTTGGAACGCAGAGCCATCCACAATGCTCTCAAGGTGTTCCAGGACCATCTTCGCTTCCGTACAGCTAGTCCAGACAGACAATCAAGTACCATGTTCTACTTGAACAAGCAGGGTGGAACAGGCTCTTGGACCCTTTGCAACGAAGTCCTGTACCTGTGGTCCTTTGCCATACAACATCAAATTCACCTTCTTGCGGTGTATCTTCCAGGCAAACAGAATCTCTTGACGGACAAACTCAGTCGAGTCCTGCTACCCCACGAATGGTCTCTCCATGCGGACAAGGTCACTCACATTTTTCAGATCTGGGGAACCCCAGACATAGACCTGTTCACAAGTCCTCAGAATGCCAAACTTCTCCACTTCTGCTCAAGAATGCCTGCTCAGAACAACCAGTGGGTAGATGCATTTCACATTCACTGGGGTCAAGGCTTCCTATATGCCTTCCCTCCTATTCCCCTCATTCCCAAAACTCTTTTCAAATGTCAGAGAGACAGAGGCTACATAATTCTTATAGCCCCACATTGGCCATGACAACCATGGTATCCTCTCCTTCTACGTCTGTCTCAAGCTCAGCCAGTAGATTTGGAGTCTGCTCCAGATCTCCTCTCGCAGGAGGACAGGACACTGCTGCATCCCAATCCGCAGTCCCTACATTTTACAGCCTGGCTGCTGAAGACATAGCCTTCTGGGACATCAACCTCTCTCAACAGGTGAAAGCTATCCTTTTAGCTTCTAGGAAACCTTCCACCAGGTGCTCCTACATCTTTGAGTGGCGTAGATTCTCTCTATGGTGTTCTGAAAGGGGTCTTAACCCCTTCTCAGCCCCGGTGGATGCATTACTTGAATATCTTCTCCACTTCTCTTCTTCTGGACTCAAAACCAATTCGGTAAGAGTACACCTAAGTGCAATTGTGGCCTCTCTCATGCCCTTAGATGGTCAGCCCATCTCTTCTCAGCTGCTTGTAGCACGCTTCATGAGGGGTCTTCTATTAACTTGTTGTTGTTAAGTGCCGTCGAGTCGGAGTCGACTCATGGCGACCCTCTGGATAGCTATCCTAAATTGTGTTCGATCTTCAGTCAGGCGGCTCATTGTTGACAGACTGGTACCCGTAGCTGCTGTTATTGTATTGATCCATCTCATTGCTGGCCTTCCTCTTTTGCGTTGACCTTCTATTTTGCCAAGCATGATGTCTTTCTCTAATGATCTCTCTCTCCGCATGATGTGTCCAAAGTATGAAAGTCGAAGTCTTGTCATCTGAGCTTCTAAAGAAAGCTTAGGTTTGATCTCCTCTAGTACCGACTGGTTTGTTCTTCGGGCAGCCCATGGTATACACAGTATTCGCCGCCAGCACCATAATTCAAAGGCATCAATTTTCTTCCTGTCTATCTTTTTCACTGTCCAGCTTTCACATCCATATGATGTTATTGAAAATACCATGGCTTGAACAAGTCGAATGTTTGTATGGAGAGAGACATCTCTGCTCTTGAGAATCTTATCTAGGTCTTTCATAGCCATTCTGCCAAGAGCAATGCGTCGTCTGATTTCTTGACTGCTTGTTGCTTCTTTATTGATAGTTGATCCAAGTAGGTTAAAGTTATTCACGATTTCAATTTCTTCTCCTTCGACGATGAACCTGTTGATTATGCCAGTTGTCATGTTCTTTGTCTTCTTTACATTAAGGTGCAGGCCCATTTTGAGACTATGTTCTTTGATTGTGAGAAGCAAATATTTCAGATCATCTTCACTTTCCACCAGTAATGTGGTATCATCAGCATAGCGAAGGTTGTTGATGAGTCTTCCACCAATCTTCACACCTCTGTTGTCTTCATACAATCCTGCTTCTCTGATGATTTGTTCTGCATATAAATTAAACAGGTAGGGGGAAAGTATGCAGCCTTGTCTTACACCTTTGCTTATTTTAAACCATTCTGTTTCTCCTTGTTCCGTTCGAACTGTTGCTTCTTGATCAATGTACAGATTGTGCAAGAGAATGATCAGGTGTTCTGGTATACCCATGCTTCTTAATGTGGCCCAGAGTTTCTCATGGTTTACACAGTCAAAAGCTTTGCTATAGTCGATAAAGCACAAATAGATATCCTTTTGGTATTTTTTAGTCTTTACAAGGATCCATCTCACATCCGCAATGATGTCTCTCGTTCCTCGCCCTTTTCTGAACCCTGCTTGTACTTCAGGTAGTTCTTGTTCCAGGTATGATTGTAGTCTCTTTTGAATAATCTTCAGTAGAATTTTGCTGGCATGTGGGATCAGAGCGATTGTGCGATAATTTCCACAGTCAGTTGGATCACCTTTCTTTAGTACTGGTATAAACACAGATCTTTTCCAGTCAGTTGGCCATGATGCTGTCTTCCATATTTCTTGGCAGAGCCTTGTAAGTACGGTAACAGCTGCATCAGATTGCTGTAATACTTCTATGGGAATGCAATCAATGCCTGGTGCTTTGTTCTTTGATAAGGCTTTCAATGCTGCTTCAACTTCTTCTTTCATCACCAATGGTTCCAGATCATAAGGTACAGGTTGAAACGGCTGTTGGTCCACTTGATCTTTATCATATAAAAACTCTGTATATTCCTTCCATCTTTTCTTGATCTTCTCAGCATCATTCAACATAGAACCTTGAGCATCTTGTAACATTCCAATTCGAGGCTGGAACTTTTTCTTTAACTCTCGTAGCTTTAGGAAAGCTGATCTTGTTCTTCCTCTAATAGTTTCTGCTTCTATTTCCTTGCATGCGTCATTGTAGTACTTTTCCTTGTCCTGTCTTGCTGCACGTTGGAAATCTCTGTTGAGTTCTGTGATTGTCTTTCTTTCTCCTCTGGCTTTAGCTTCTCTGCGTTTCTGGGCAATTTTCAGAGTTTCTTCTTTCCGTCATCCATTTTGGCCGTTTTTTCTTTTTTACCTCTTGTAGAGACTTCTCGCTTTCTTCCAACACAACCTTCTTGATGTCATTCCATAACTCTTCTGGAACTCTATCATTTGTATCTAAAGCAGCAAATCAATTTTGCAGGCAGTCTTTAAATTCCAGTGGTATATTCTCAAGGTCATATTTTGCTGCATTCATGAGTGGTTTGCTCTTTTTCAGCTTTAGCTTGAGTTTGCATACTAGTAGTTGATGATCTGTACCACAGTCAGCTCCAGGTTTTGTCTTTGTTGATTTTATAGAGCTTTTCCATCGTTGACTTCCACAGATGTAGTCAATTTGATTTTTATACAATCCATTGGGTGAAGTCCATGTGTACAGTCGCCGCTTGTGTTGCTGGAAGAAGGTGTTCGAGATGAATAGATCGTTGGTCTTGCAGAATTCTATCAGTCTTTCTCCAGCTTCATTTCTGTTGCCAAGTCCATATTTTCCAACTACTTTGTCATCTTCTTTGTTGCCAACCGTTGCGTTCCAATCACCCATGACTATCAGGATATCCTGTTTGCATGTTCTGTCAATTTCAGCTTGTACTTGTTCATAGAACTCTTCAATTTCATTCTCTTCTGCAGCTGTTGTTGGGGCATATACTTGAATTATAGTTGTGTTGATAGGCATTCCTCGTAGACGAATAGAGATTAAGCGTTCGCTGACTGCATTGTATTTCATTACAGTTCTTGCAAGTTTCTTCTTTATTATAAATGCAACACCATTTCTTCTTTGTCTTTCATTTCCAGCATAGTAGACCATGTGATCATCTGATGCAAAGTGCCCGATGCCAGTCCATTTCAGTTCGCTGACACCCAACAGATCAAGTTGTACACGTTCCATTTCATTCTTGACCACCTCTAACTTCCCTTGGTTCATGCTTCATACGTTCCATGTTCCAATGTGTAAGACATCTTTACAGCTTCTGACTCTCATTTCTCAGTTCTTAGGACTCATCCCCACTTTATGCCAAAGGTGGTCTCGCCCTTCCATTTAAACCAGTCGGTTTACCTCCCTGTCTTTTTCCCTAGACCTCATTCCTCTAGGGCAGAAGCAATCCTTCACACTCTGGATTGCAAACGTGCTTTGGCTTTTTATCTCCAGAGAACTCGGGAGCACAGAAAAGATTCCCAACTTTTCATCACCTTTGACTCGAGTCACCTGAGACTGCCAGTATCCAAGCGAACTCTCTCCAGATGGATAGCAGATTGTATCTCCTTTGCTTATGAATGTGCAGGACTCTCTCTCGAGGGCCACATCACTGCACATAATGTTTGGGCCATGGCTACCTCTATGGCAAATCTATGCTCTGTAGCAATTGATGAGATATGCAAGGCAGCAATCTGGTCTTCTGTCCACACTTTTGCTGCTCACTATTGCCTAGACAAGGACTCCCACTGGGATGCCTTCTTTGGCCAAGCTGTTCTCCAGCATCTCTTTCAGACTTAGATCAAATCCTACCCTCCATCCCGGGTTTCGATACCAGAACTCCTTGGAGGATATATGACCTACTTGCTTAGGCCTGTGATCCACAACTCACTCTGAGGTCATCTCTCTGGAATCTCCAAACTAGGGAGTCCTATATGTGAAGACTACATTCCTGCTTGTTCCTGGAGATAGCGTAGTTACCCACCTGTAACAGGTGATCTCTGGGAACAGCAGGAATTTAGTCTTCACAACCCACCCTCCTCTCCTAGCAGTTGCACTATATTCATCTTCTTCTCCTTCTCTCCTTTTATCTCAGTACAAACTCAACTGAGGAGGGAGAGCTGGAAAGACAGGAAGGCAGCTACACAGGTGCAGTGGGATGCTCCCAAAAGCTTTCCTTTTTTTTTTTTTTTTTTAAAATGTTTATTTTCGTTTTATAAACAGTACAAAAAGAAAACAGAACAAAACACACATCAAACTAGGTAACCTACATACCAAAACATCTAAACTAAGACCCCCCCCACCTCCCCCCCACATCCTCTCCTCCAGGGTTTACAGTCCGGGACCAAACGGTCCAAGAGCCCAGTGAGCCCGAAGTCACAAGGCTTCAGCAAAGCTTTGCAGCTGTCACATAATCATTCAGTAGTTGCCATTTGAGACCAGATTTAGCGAGCGGCAGCTGGGGTTTACAACGAATTTGTTCATATTGGCTGTATAAACATACCCTATGCCACCACTCATGGGCATCCAGTTGCGTGGTAAGTTTCCAATTTCGAATAACTAAACATATCGCTATCCCAAGCATAAAGTCAAGCAGAAAAGTTCCTTCTTTGGGTATTGAGGATATGTCTGCTGCTGAACGAAAACCTATTATCTGCCAAGATAGAGGCTCTCTGAACTTCAAAATATGTTGTATCTGCCTCCATACAGACTTCCAATAAGAGCTCACCCCTGAGCATTCATAAACTATGTGTCTTAGGGTACCTGTCGCAATACCGCATGTCCAGCATAGGGGACTAAGACTCTTGTCCCAACCTGCCAGCTGTTTTGGGGTATAGAAGCAAGTATGCGCAAAATAAAAGAGAGTTTGAGTAATGGAGGCAGATCTAGTGACTCGAACCTGATTACTCCAGAATTTTTTCCATTGAAGCTCATAAAGCCTCCCCCCCGTGTCTCGCTCCCACTTCGGTTGTACTTTCTGCATCACCAGCGACAAGCTCAGGGTTAATTGCTTATAAATTTGTGACGCTATCCCCGAAGTCTGTGTGATTTCCCAAAAAATCTCTGAGATCCCTGACCCTTCTAGGCCTTGCTTAGGCTCTATTCCTGCCCCTGTTAAGCAGTGTCGAAGTTGAACCCACTGAAAATAACATTTTGATGGGAGACCAAATTCTTGTTGGAGCTGCTGGAAATCTTTCCATTTTTGGGAACTCAATACCTGATTCACCATCCAAATTCCATGGACGAACCATTGTTTCCAAGCAAAGGTTTTCTTTTGGATTTTAAATAAGGGGTTGTTCCAAATGGGCAACTTGGCTCTAGAGCAACAGATAGATCTGTTATGTTTTAGAAAAGCTAGGAAGGCTTGGAGTGTTTCTAATATGACCAGAGGTATCGCAGTGAGATGAGAGAGCTGCATCCCTGGAAGAAACTCTAACGGAATAGGCGCGACTAATCGCTCTTCTAAGGCAATCCAAGTGGGCCTCCCTTCAGTCGAGCATTCCAGCCATCTCACCCCTTGCTTAAGAAGAAAAGCATAGTGATACGATTGAAAATCAGGAAAGTTGATTCCCCCTTGTTCCCGTCCTAATTTTAATTTCGCTTTAGCAATTCGCGCGTCTTATTGTTCCATAAAAACTGAAACAATATTCGTTCAAGTTGTTTATAAACATAAACAGGTAGGAGACAAGGAAGCATTTCCAAAATATAATTAATTTTAGGGACAATCATCATTTTTATCGTCTCCAATCTACCCCACCATGAGAGCATCAGGGGTGTCCATTTTACAGTTAACTCTCGAGCGAGTTTCAGGATCGCATCAGCGTTCCATGTAATCGTCTCACTTAGCGGGTAACGATAGTAAACTCCTAAATATTTCATGACACCCGACTCCCAAATGAAAGGATAGTTACTAAGTGACTCTTTATGGATCCATTTATTTAAAGGGAGAGCCAGAGATTTAGACCAGTTTATTTTATACCCAGAAAACAACGAATACCGCTCAATCTGTTCTAATATTTTAGGAATGGAGTCAGGGGTAGTGAAAAGAAGGAGATCATCCGCATAAGCCGACAATTTGATTTCCTGACCTGCGATGCGCGCCCCTTTAATATCTGGGCATTGCCGAATTAAGAGAGTCAACAATTCCATCGCTAAATTGAATAACATGGGAGATAAGGGGCAACCTTGCCGGGTTCCGCGTTTTAATTCAAAAGGAGGCGACGTTACCCCATTGACACTAATACACGCGGTGGGACAGGCATATAAGACCCCGACTGCACGAATAAAGGTAGGTCTAAACCCGAACCATCGGAGAACTGCGAACAGAAAGGGCCACTCTAGACGATCAAAAGCCTTTTCGGCATCTAAAGCGAGGCCCACCATTGGCTCCTCCATTGTATCCGCCCCTAATAAAATATGACACAGAATACGCACGTTATCTGCCGTTGATCGTCCTTCCGTAAAACCACATTGATCTGGGTGGATTAGTTTGGGGAGTATATCAGCGAGTCTAGCAGATAAAATTGAAGCATAGATCTTGTAGTCCGCATTAAGAAGCGAAATGGGACGATAATTAGCTACCAGGGAATGGTCCCTACCTGGTTTTTCAAACACCACCAAATTAGCCGAGGCGAAGGCACCTACTCGCTGTTCCGCAGTAGATAAAAGGCGAAAATATTGCTGTAAATAAGGAGTGAGGTCCTTAGCAAAACTTTTAAAAAATTCAGCCGGTAGCCCGTCTGGCCCTACAGCTTTACCTGGGGCCAGTGATGCTATGGCACGATCAATTTCATCTACAGTTATTTGCCTATCTAAGTATTCCCGTTGCTCATCCGAAAGAATTGGTCGCTGTATCCCGGCCGTTAACAGATCAAAGCCCGTCTGTGAGAATGCCCTCTCCGCACTGTATAGGTGAGTATAAGATTCTCGAAAAATGGCGGCTATCGCAAGATCCCCAGTGATTGTATGGGCAGTTTGAGGGTCTTGCAAAGCACTAACCCGTTGGGCTTCCCGTTTTCCTTTGAGCATCGTTGCTAGCATCTTACTAGCTTTATTACCCTCCCGGTAATAGTTCCCCTGTTGCCGCCAAATGCTCTGGGAGGCCTCAGTATTTGCTAGAGTATTATACTGAAATCTGAGCCATTGGAGTCTTAGCAAAATACATGGATCCGTCCGCCGAGTAAGAACCCGCTCCCCAATTTTAATCTGTTGCTCTAGATCCGCTAAGACTTGTTGCCGCTGTTTTTTTCCAGCGTATACTATAACTAGTTATGGTCGCCCTAATTGAGGCTTTAAATCCCTCCCACCAGGCCCACCCAGAGGTGTCTTGTTGAGAGTTAAGATGAAAATATTCAGCGATAGCCGCTTTTATTTCGACACAAAATTCAGGAAGATCAAGCAAGGACCTATCAAAAGACCAAGCGGTCGATTTAGTGAGTGGGGAAGTATCCTTGAGGACCAATGAGGTAGCTGCATGGTCCGAGATATGAATAGAATGGATGCTGGCATCACTAACTTCCGGGACTAGCGTTTTGGAGATTAAGAAGAAATCAATTCGGGATTGTGAGGTATCGGGAGCAGAAAAAAAAGTAAATTCTGAATCTCGAGGGTGTTGTAATCTCCAAATATCAACTAAAGCAAACTCTTTAATCATGGATGTTAAAAAGAGCTGCCCTTTAGATGGTTTGATAGATCGAGGCGGTTGTCGATCTGTCAAAGGATCCAAAACTTGGTTAAAGTCCCCACCTAAAATAATATATTTCCCAGTGTCTGCAGAAAGTTCCTTCGCCACATTGATAAAGAAATCAGGATGATCAGTGGTGGGAGTGTAAACACACATGACAACTATCTCTAGCCCCTTCAAATTTAATACAGCCTTAGTCCATCGCCCCGCTATATCGGAGCGATGGTATTGCGTAGTAGCCTGAAGAGCTTTATGAGCCAGTATAGCGACTCCATTGTGCTTTTTAGCAGCAGGAGAGTACGCTAGAACCTCATAGGGCCGCACCCCAAGTTTCAAGGATTCCTTTTGATTCAAATGAGTTTCCTGCAATAATAATAGATCAGCGCGCTCGCGACGCACATAGTCCAGTATCTTTCGTCTTTTAACTGGGTTATTAACCCCTTGCACATTTAAGGAGAGAATTTTACAAGGAGCCATTGAAACCCATGCATTGCAATAGACCCATTGGGGTCTGACCAAGATATAATATGCATAACTGAATTGTAACATACATCAGAGAAAGCTCAGCGATACCTATCAAGGAGTTAATACAGGCCGTTTCTAACCATTTTGAGTAAAACCCTGGAGGAGAAATGAACCCCTTATGCAAAACCGGGGAGTCCAGACCGGCAGGGCTGGCTGAGGAGATCCAGATTTAAACGAGCCCTTGCCAGGACTCGGTCTGACTGTGCCAAAATGTATGGTCCCGGGCTTATCTCCCCATTACTATGGGGACTAAGGTTCTAGATAGAAACGCACTGTTCAATGCAAGACTCGGCCCCTCAGTGTTAGTATTATGATGCATCTTGTCTTGATTAGGGCACGAGCCTTTGCGCTGCGTCTGTCATGACCTCGCCATTTTCTTCTGTCTAATCACCGCATTTGGGCCGCTTCTTTCTCATCCAAGAAAACTGCAAGCAAGTCTGGCTCCTCAAAAGTCTTAGTCTGGTTGTGCAGGGTGATGCGCATTTTTGCGGGGTATAACAGTCCAAAGCGTGCTTGCAGCTGCTGTAACCGGGGTCTAAACTCCAAGAATGTTTTGCGGCGATTCACTGTGTACTTAGCCAGGTCCGGAAAAAAGGAGAGTTTGTGCCCCTCATATTCCACCGGTGCACGTGCTCGCGCTAATTCCATGATCTGCGAAGCATGCTGAAAGCGCAGAGCGTGGAAAATTATCGGCCGCGGCCTGGAATTTTGTAAGGTAGTGTACGAAGGGACTCGATGAGCTCTATCAATCTCAAAGTCCCTTTCAAAGGTGCAGCGCAGGACCTCAGGAATCAATTTTATCAGAAAGGCCCGCATGTCTTTACCTTCCACTCCTTCAGGGAGGCCAACCACCCGAATGTTATTACGCCGCGCCCGATTATTGCCATCTTCTACCTCTCTTTGGAGCGCACGGAGTTGTCTTTCAAGTTTATCCACTTGTCCTAGCCGCGCCCCGTGGGTGGCCAAAATTGTCTCCACTTTATCCTGCCGGAGCGCCAGGCTTTCCATTTTATTATGCAGCGCAGTGATTTCTTCTTGGACCGTACAGAGCGCTTCACCATTTGCTTTGACGAGTTCTTTTACTCCTCGTATCTCAGTAAGGAGTTCCTGCAGAGCATCTGCTCCATCGCGCGTGGCCGCCATTTTATGAGGGGAGCTGGGCTCCGGCTTGGATCGCTTCGCGTTACTGTTCAGAGCAGCCGCATAATCCAATCTCTGCGGCTTTGAACCTGCCATCGGCAAGGTATCCTGTAGTTCGGCACTAAATGAGCCCGGTTGAATCGGATAAAAGGCACTTTTATCAGGATTTTATCTGGATTTCCTTGGAGCCCACGCTCTAAGCGTCTGCTCTGCTCGGCATCAGGCTCCGCCCTCTCTCCCAAAAGCTTTCCTATTGGACACTGGGGAGCGTTCCCGCGTGGGCTCCGTCACTCATATGTGAAGACTAAATTCCTGCTGTCCCTGGAGATCACCTGTTACAGGTGAGTAACTACACTTTTCCTTCTGACCCTGCACTTTAGTTGGAAGTATTCTTGCAGTAATAATTTTAGCTGCACAATATTGTATTTGATTTATTTTGGTGATGTCACTCCCTATGGGCCCGATTCTGTGCCACTAATAGCAGGGATGGACGTCCCAATGGAACGTACAGCCCCACTATTCATGCCTTCTCTGCTGCTGTCTAACTTCCCCGCCGGTTGTGTGGGGAAGTTAGATGGGGGCGGGGAGGGGGCAGATCGGAGGCGGAGGCAGGGCGGGCAGTGAGCGGTCGCCAGCCCTGGACATACAGAGCCGATTTTAATGTTGGCCCTGTACATTCAAAGTGGAATAACGTCCCTGCATGTTTTTTAACTGCAGGCTCGGGGTGCGGATGGGGCAGGGGGGGCCCGAAGACATTCCCCGCAGCCCGACTCTGGACTTAGGAGGCCGGATCAGGGGTTGGGCTGCGATGAATGAAGCTGGAAAGTGGAGCCGCGGTGCCATGGCAACATGAATCCATGGCGCCGTGGTTCAATTGAAGAGCCTTGACTGAGTTAGCTGGAAATGTCCTGTACGTGCAGGCCGGACTGAATCGCAGTCCCAGCCTGCACATACAGGACTGTTTGTGATTCTAATCCCGCGGGGCTAGACGTGTCCCACTGGATCAGAATCGTGATCCCCTCTGTACGTCTGGCTCAGACCGGACATACAGAAGAGATCTACATCCGGGACAGAATAAGCCTGTATATGTATAAATTATATGTGCAAGTGCTGATATTTAGCCATACTACGTAGATGAAGAAAAAAAAACAGGTATAAACAGGGCAGCCAAGCCAAACATACAAAGAGGGCTTCTATTCGTTGATGTTTTATAAATTGTTAATTTAGATGTTTATTTTCCAGCTAATTAAGTGTTTTCAGAGAGTACAAAAAATCTGCCTTTATTGATGTTTTCGCACCACAGATACTAGTGCTGGGTACTTTTTCCAGTAGAATCAAACATGTACGTTTATGTCACTTAGCAGTCGTTCACGCAGAAAGACACAAACTGTTTGGAGGATACATGACAAGCCAGAAAAGGGGTGACAACATACTGGGAAAAGTATGTTTTCCCCATTGTTTAACCAGCAAATGCCTATTTCTATTTTTTTGTATTGTGGGTGTTTTAGTGTTACTTATCAGTTAGACCTAAAATCAGAAGTCCTACTTATAAACTCTCCATAGAAGTGCTGATATTCAATGCTTCCAAATGCATAGAAACACGAATATTCGGCGCTTATATCAGTGCTCTTCCCAACCTTTCCCACCCTCCCCCACCCATCCCCCCCCCAGCAGCAGGTACACACGATGGGACTTGCGTGTGCACTTTCAATATAGTGCCTGACTAAAGTGTGCATGTAAGTGCCCGTTCACATGTATAGGTCCTTTAAAATAGGGCCTTACACGCATTTCACATCCCTTCATGCCCTATATTGAATCAGCCACATAGTGCTGTTAAATATACCAGTAACTGAAAATGTTAGGATTAGATGTTTAAAATCTTTTCACACAAGATCTGCTGAAAATGAATCTCAGAGAAAGACACTGTTTGGCTAGTGATATTTATACCAAACTAATGTGTTCTCTGTTCTCTCTTCAAAACAAACAAGCCATACCAATTTATATATACAAAACTTTGGTTTTAGTAGTAAAACACATGATATTATACTACTACTATTGAACTCTTGTATTTATCAGATCTGTTTTAATTGTGAATGTATAGATTGTATTATGCCAATGGTAGGGGATCTTCCCCTAAATTGATGGTCTGTAAATTTTCGTAAATAAGTAAACAAATATTTATGTAGTGGTACAAGGCATATGCAGTATTTACGTACAGATAGATATAAAAAGCCTCTGGTCATTAAAACTTGCAGTTTTGTCAGACAGATAAATCAAAATATTTATGGAGCATCGTGGAAAATATTTAGTCTCAGAGATGTGTTAATATTTGCAGTTTAAGTGAAAATAGGGATCATTTTATCTTATTGTGTAAAGTTATAAGAACTGAATCTTGCCCCTCAATACAATTTATATTAAAAAAATAGGAAATGATGGTGAGTGGGTGAAAAGATGGGTGAAAGGGTCCACCAGAACCTGATACCAAGTTAATTTCTTTTACCAAAGTGGCATATAACTGTATACTGAAATGTTGTATTGTACTCTTTCACATTTTTTTCTTTTAGTCTTGTTGTAAAGCATATGAATATCTGGGCTTTATCATGGAGAAAGAACAAGCCTATAAGGATGCTGCAACTAACTATGAACTGGCTTGGAAATACAGTAGCCAGGCAAATCCTGCTATTGGTGAGTTAAGATAAGAGCATAAGAACATAAGATCTATTAGTTACATTACAAGATTACTATAAACAATATTCAGATACCTTCATTATTCCCGGAAAGATATAGAAACTTGACCCATGCAGGTTTCCTAGTATCTAAGAAATGAGAGAAGAGGGGTCATGCTTCAGTAGCTGGAGCACTGTAATATGAAACAAAAGAAGCCCTTGAATATGAGTAGAAGACTTCCCCAGTGAAAGGTAAGTTTGCGCAAATCGCTTTTCTTCATTGTATCTTCATTTTTCTAAGATCAAAATAGAAAAAAGACATTTGTCTTAATCTGGCTATCCAAGATTTAGTAAATGTTTTAAAAATTCAGAAATTGAAATTAGAATGATCTGTTGATCATCTAAAGTAAATTGTGGCTGCGATAAATATTTCTTCCTCATTCAACAGGGCAATAACTGAAGTAACATTTGAACCATGTTCTTCCATTTTCAGATTGTCCATATCAAATAACATAAATCTGTTCATGCTCCTTTTCGTCTTTATTTTTTAAATCCTTCTCCATCAGTGAAACCCAGCCATCATAGCAACAACCCTTGACCAGAGCCTATAGGCTGGATTTCCCTTTTGAATCTGATCCGTATTCATGTTGAGTTTGGTCAGTAGATATCGCTGTAGTATGTTAGCCAAGACTTCCTTCTTCATAGGCACTATGAAAGCCACTGCTATTTTCTTTAAATTAATAACACTGCTTCCTTGGATTTTTCTTCTCATTAGCTGTTACATTCTATAACAATCCAGTCTTTTCTTTAAGAACATTTTTTTTGTCTAGAAGCTATTTTAATTGTGTAGTTATCTGTTGTTTCCTTGTTGAAATATTATATCTTAATATTTCTGCTTTTTTAGTCAAGCAGTATCTAGACAGTACATGGCTAGTTTTAAACCTTTTAAATCAAAGGGGCCTGTTGAAATAAAAGTGTGGTAAAGTTGTGTTCTTATTGGGGCATGTATACTAAAGGCTGCGCCGGTAGCAATATCAACACAGAGGCCCATGCTAATGTTTCTAGGCATGGGCTTCTGTGCCACATGCTAATAATGTGTTGCAGTTGGGTGGCACTGTGCTAACTGGCCCAAGGGTACACTTAACACTACCCATTACGCCCTTAACCTGCCTTGTCCCTGTCCATGCCCACTAACTTGCTAACCAGTTAGCATGGGATCACTAGCACAGCACCCTGCACTAAATGCCAGCACAGTTTAACAGCCCTATAGTGTGGTAAATACAAAAAGCAAAGCATGATAAGTACAAATTCTGTGACCTCACTGTTGCGGGTGTTCCCAGCATGTCCCCTTACAGTAACCCCAGTGAAAAGCAGAAACATAGAAACATGATGGCATAAAAAGACCACATGGCCTATCTAGTCTGCCCTTCCTTATCAATCACTACAACAGCCCCCTTTTTTCCTTTAGAGAAACTCTGTGTTTGTCCCATGCTTTTTGAAATTCAGATACTATCCTCATCTCTACCACCTCCACTGGGAGACTATTCCATGGATCCACCACTCTTTCCATAAAGAAATATTTCCGCATATTACTCCTGAGTCTATCCCCTTTTACCCTCCTCCTACGTCCCCTCATTGCAGAACTTGCTTTCAATCGAAAGAAGCTCTCCTCTTGTGCTTTTATGCCACGGAGGTTTTTAAACGTCTCAATCATATCATCTCTATCCTGCCTTTCCTCTAAAGCAGTGTTCCCCAACCCCCGGGCCGCGGACCGGTACCGGTCCGTGGATCAAACGGTACCGGGCCGCCCGAGGAACTTTAAATAATTTCACTGTGGGTCCTCCCGCCTCCTGATTGGCCAAAAGGCAAACCCCATGCCATTGGTCGAGGAGGAGGCGCCGCGGGAGGACTGAGGACTTGAGGTCGGAGACGCGGGGACTGAAGAGAAGCTCCCTTGAGGTAAGTGCAGGGCTGGCCCGTCCATTGAGCAAGAATGTTCTTTGCACAGGGCCCCGCGTTTCAGGGGGCCCCGCGCAAAGAACATTCTGCTTTTTATTTTAAAATTATATAAAAAAAAAAAAAAAAGTTGGCTCTGGCTGCTGCCGCGGCCTCCGCGGCAAAATGGAGTGTCCCGCGGGGCCCCCTCTCCTCGCTGAGCCTCTCTGCAAGGGCTTTCAGATTCGTGAAGGGAGAGTATCTCCCTCGCGTCTCTGTTAAGCCCGCAGGGGCTAATGGGAAATTTCCCATCTGCCCCTTTAGACGCGAGGGGCTGATGGGAAATTTCCCATTAGCCCCTGCAGGCTTAACAGAGACGCGAGGGAGACACTCTCCCTTCGCGAATCTGAAAGCCCTTGCAGAGAGGCTCAGCGAGGAGAGGGGGCCCCGCGGGACACTCCATTCTGCCGCTGCCGCGGCGGCAGCGGCAGCAGCCAGAGCCAGGGTTTTTTTTTTAATTTTAAATTTGCCATAAGCCGAGATGGGGGGGGGGGGCTGTTAAGGCTGGGCTGGGCTGGGCGGGGGGGGGGGGTGTTAAGACAGGTGCTGGGCTGGGCTGGGCTGGGGGGGGGGGTGTTAAGACTGGTGCTGGGCTGGGCTGGGCTGGGCTGGGCTGGGGGGGGGTGTTAAGACTGGTGCTGGGCTGGGCGGGGCTGGGGGGGTGTTAAGACTGGTGCTGGGCTGGGTTGGGGGGGTGTTAAGACTGGTAATGGGCTGGGCTGGGCTGGGCTGGGGGGGTGTTAAAACTGGTAATGGGCTGGGCTGGGCTGGGGGGTGTTAAGACTGGTAATGGGCTGGGGGGGGGTGTTAAGACAGGTAATGGGCTGCGGGGGGGTTAAGACTGGTAATGGGGGGGTGGTTAAGACTGGTAATGGGCGGGGGGGGGGTTAAGACTGGTAATGGATGGGGGGGGCTAGAACTGGAAGTAGGCTCATGGGGGGGCTTGGACTGGAATTGGGCTGAGTGGAGGGGAGCTAGGATTTGACATGGGCTGATGGTGGGGCTAGGAAATGACTAGAAATGGGCTGATGGGGGGCTAGGATTGGAAATGAGCTGATGAAGGGACTCAGACTGAAAATGGATGGGGGAGCTAGGACCGGAAATGGGTTGATGCAGGGACTAGAAGGGAATGGATGCTGGGTGAGACTGGAACTAGAAGGGAGCTGATGTTGGGGGAGGATTAGAATGGGATGGGGCTGGGAGAGTAAAATGGAGAGGGGAAAAATATTTTGTGTGGGAGGGATGAAAAATCTACAATTGGCCGGTTATTGGGAGAGTAAGTGGGGATTGAGGATGGAGGGGTAAAATTTGTGTGGATGAAATAGGAATGAGGAAAGAGCAAAGGAGAAAGAAGATTAGTATGTTAAAGCAGATGTAGAGAGAGAGAATGGAAAAAAAAACTAGAAGAGAGAAGAAAGAACAAATGGACAGCAGACGATGGAGAGTTAGCAGAAAACATGAAGAAACCAGAAGAAAGTGGCTGGAGCAATTGCAAATGAAAAAAAATGCACAAAAGGTAGAAAGATATCTCTTTATTTTGAATTTATTAACTGGAATATGAAAGCTCTGGGAAATGTGCATCATTAACGTCTGCGCTTTGTTTGGTACAAGAGGAAATTAATTTATAGTTTTATTTCTACAGTGGTGTTGTACATTCCAAGTTTGGCTTTTGGGGTTCCCAGTTTAATTATTGCCTTCCTGTTTCTAAATTGTGATTCCTTGTTTGATGATGGTCTGTGTTCTGCATGTGTAACTGAGCTGAGGTATTCTGTTTATGTAATTCCTATTTGACATTGCCACTTGTTCTCTTTCCCCAGTATTCTCTGAAATGTATTGGTTTAATATTTGCAGTGTTGCCTTTTGATAGGTAGGGTATGGTGCTTTGTGAGTCCTGGTAATGCTGTCAGGATATGGCGGGTTTGCTATGGGTTCTAAATGGGCAGCCTTTGTAGTAGTTCCTAATGTGCCTGGCGGTTGGCACTGGATTATAGTAGTGTAGAAATCTTTTAGTCTTTCTTTATCCATACCCTCATTAAGAGACATGTTTACTAAAAGTTAGTATATGGTAACATTATGCAAATATTTATGCAAATAAGGTCACTTATGCAAATGAGGCCCCGCACCGAGTCTCCGCACATGGCCCCGCACCCCCCTTGGGCCGCCCCTGGGTAAGTGCACAGAGGAAGTGGGTGACAGTGGTGGGTGAAGGGAATCACAGTGATTGAAGCCAACAGCTGAAGAAGTGGGATGCGGCCATTTTGTGGGTGAGAGTGTGGGGCACAGGTGAAGAGGGAGTCCACAAAGTGTAATGCCCACATGAAGTAAGGAGTTACAAAGAAACAAGCTCGGGGTTCTCATTGATTTGTAATTCTAGTGAGTTAAATAAAATAAATCACTTTATATTCATTTTTTGGTGCAGCTGTATTTTATTTTGAAGGCATGTTTAAATACAATTAAATTAAAATTATTAAATTAAAACAAGCGGGCCACGGAAAAATTATCAAACATTTACCGGTCCGCGGCGATAAAAAGATTGGGGAGCACTGCTCTAAAGTATACATATTAAGATTCTTAAGTCTGTCCTCATATGCTTTATAATGAAGACCACTAACCATTTTAGTAGCCATCCTCTGTAGCGACTCCAGCATGTTTATATCCTTTTGAAGGTGAGGTCTCCAGAATTGCACACAATACTCCAAATGACTTTGCGCTAAAGACTTATAGAGGCACCATCACTTCTTTCTTCTGCTGGCCCTTCCTCTCCATATGCACCCAAATATCGTTCTAGCTCTCACTGTCACTTTTTCTACTTGTTTAGCTACTTTAAGATCATCAGACACAATCACACCTAGGTCCTGCTCTTCTTTTGTGTACAGAAGTACTTCACCCCCTATACCATATCGCTCCCTTGGATTGCTACAGCCCAAATGCATTTTTTAACATTAAATCTCAGCTGCCAAATTCTAGATTATTCTTCAAGCTTAGCTAGACCCCTCCTCGTGTTATCTACACCTTCCTGGATGTCTACTCTACTGCAGATTTTAGTATCATCCGCAAAGAGGCAAAGCTTACCCAATAGCCCTTCCGCAATATAACTAACAAAGATGTTAAAAATAATCGGACCAAGGACAGATCCTTGGGGCACATCATTGGTAACCTCCTTCTCCTCAGAGTGAGCTCCATTTACCTGTACCCTTTGCCACCTCCCACTCAACCAACTTCTTTTTTTTAAATTCTTTATTTTCGTTTTATAACAACAAAGGAAAGGAAGACATACAGCTAAAAGACAAATACATAACGTGTAATACATACACCAAAGTAAACCCCTACCACCCCCCTCCCCCCTGCTTCTTCTCTAGAAAACTAGGCATTCCCGAAGCGGGCGTGTACTTACATTATTGTATTACAAAACCTAACGGTGATCTAAAACATAATGAGTGCACATTATACAGGCATGTTGGAGCAATGAGCAGATTGTACATAATCATTAAGCATCTGCCATTTAGACAAGCAAGAGTGAGTTTGGACATGGGGAATAGCTCTCCGAGGTATCTGCTCATATTTACTATATAAGCAGACGAGGTTCCACCATTCATTGACAGTAAGTCGAGAGCTATCCTTCCAATTCCTCGTGATTAAGCATATAGCTATACCCAGCATGAAATCAAAGAGAAAGCGACCCTTCTTAGGAAGAGAGGGGACCTCCGCCACAGAGCGGAGTCCCACGACCTTCCAAGAGAGAGGTTCATGAAAGTGTAAGATAGATTGAATACGACCCCAGACCCGCCCCCAATAGACCTGCAGTTGAGGACATTCATAAATAACATGAGCGAAGGTTCCCACAGCAGTATGGCAAGACCAACACAGGTCCCTAGCATTTGGGTTCCATTTGGCTATTTTTTCTGGGGTATAAAAGCATCTGTGTGCAAAGAAGAAGAGAGTTTGGGTAACAGAGGCAGACCGGGAAACCCGCACTACTTTACTCCAAAAAACGCTCCATTGCACAGGGGTTATAGTTGTTTGCAGTTCGCGCTCCCAGGCTTGTTGAGCTCTAAAAGTGTCCGTATCTGTACCCTGACAAATTATTTTATAAAAGTTAGAGGCTACCCCATGTGTACTACTAATGGAGTGAACTGTCTCTAATAGCCCATCCTCAGTAGGGGCAGAGGGCGGCATGATTCGAGCACTTTTGAGGCAGTGTTGAAGCTGCATCAATTGAAAGTAGTGTTTCGCTGGTAACGCAAATTCCTTTTGTAAATCAGAAAAGGTTTTCCAATGAGCTGCAGAGAAAAGCTGTTGGGGTGTCCAGATCCCCCTGGAGTACCAGGGTTTCCAGGCTATTGTTCTATTTAGGACTTGAATTCTGGGGTTATTCCATAGCGGGAGTCCGTCCTGAGGACATACATTCGGGCCCAGTGATAGAATGAGAGTGTTAAAGGCCGCAAGAGTATCGACAATCATTGGTGGATGGCGGGTGTCTACTTGATAGGACATACCGGGGAGATGGGTCAACGGAATTGGGCTGCTAAGCTCCTCTTCTATGTCAAGCCAAACTGGTCGGCGGTCTTTTGAGGTATCTAGCCATCGGGCACCTTGCTTAAGTAGAAAAGCTTGATGATATCTAAGAAAATCAGGAAATCTGGTACCCCCTCGTTCCTTTGCAGACTGCAGTTTATGTTTAGCTATCCTTGGTGGTTTGCCCTGCCAGAGATAACGGACGAGAAGGCCCTCAATATCTTTATAAGTATGTAACAGAAGTAAGCATGGCAGCATTTCTAAAATGTAGTTCACTTTGGGGACTATCATCATTTTCACAGTTTCTAAGCGGCCCCACCATGTGAGAGATAAGGGAGACCAACGATTTGTGAGTTCACGGACTTTGGAGACTACCTCCTTGGCATTAAAACTGATAGTGTCTTCTAAAGGAGAACAGTAATGGACCCCGAGATACTTCACCATGCGGGATTGCCAAAGGAAGGGAAAGGCCTGCATGTCAGCCTCATGTACCCAGCGGTTCAGTGGGAATGCTACAGATTTGGTCCAGTTAATTTTATAGCCCGATAATTGTGAGTATCCATCAATCAGATCCAAGACGGCTGGAACCGAATCGAGGGAAACGAAGAGCATGAGGTCATCTGCATATGCAGAGAGTTTAATCTCCCTATGACTAAAGGGGACACCTCGAATACGTGCAGACTGTCTAATAAGGAGGGCTAGGGGTTCAAGAGCAAGATCAAAAAGCATTGGTGATAGGGGGCAACCTTGACGCGTGCCTCTTTGGAGGTTAAATGGCTGAGATTTGATGGCGTTTACACAAATACTGGCGACGGGTTGAGTGTACATGACTTGGAGATATCGGAGGAAGCCCTCTCCAAAGCCATACCATCGGAGAACTGCAAATAAGAAGGGCCATTCTAGACGATCAAAGGCTTTTTCGGCATCCAGGGAAAGACCCACCCATGGATGAGCGAGATTGGCAGCACTAGATAACACATGGCACAAGGTCCGAGCATTGTCAGCAGTTGATCTGCCGGGTATAAAACCGCATTGGTCGGGGTGAATTAGGGTAGCCATCATGTCAGATAGCCGGGTGGCCAAGACCGTTGCGAAGATCTTATAGTCGGCATTAAGTAGGGAGATTGGACGGTAGTTGGCGGTCAGTAGCGGGTCTCTGCCTTCTTTCTCAAATACAACCACATTAGCTGCAGAAAAGGATCCCAAAGAGGATGTATCTACCGCAAGGGCAGTAAAATAAAGTTTTAAATAGGGAACTAAATCTGCACTGAACGTTCTGTAGAATTCGGTCGGGAGACCATCAGGCCCCGCGGCACGGCCCGAGGCTGTTCGTTTTAGGGCAGATTGGATCTCTGAAGTAGAGAAGGGTTCATCCATCGCATCCCTATCATCTTCAGAGAGGGTCGGCCGCTGAATGCCAGAAAGCAATCGCTCGAATGTCTCTGACGAGAACTCACATTCAGATTGATATAGGCGAGTATAGAAATCCCGAAAGAGCTCTACAATGTCGGAGTCTGTGGTCACTATGCCCCCTCCCTGTGGAGCACGGAGGGCCGCAACGCGTTTGGCTTCTTTTTGACCTTTCAAGGCATTGGCTAGGAGTCGACCGGCTCGGTTATTTTCACGATAATATGTCCCTCGCTGAAGCTCAATACTCTTAGAAGCTGCAGTTGAGAGGATTGAATTATATTGAAAACGGAGACGCTGTAAGCGAATTAATACACATGGGTCAGTGCGTGAAGTTAGAACTCGTTCGCCTGCTTTTATTTGTTGGTCTAGTATGAGTAGCTGCTGTTTACGTTGTTTCCGCAGGCGGATTTGATAGCTAGTGATCGTTGCCCGAATGGCCGCTTTGAAGCCCTCCCACCAAGCCCAATTCGCAGTATCTTGGGGTAGATTAAAATGGAAGTAATCCTGTATGGCTACTCGAATTTCTGACTGGAACTCTGGCTGAGTTAACAGGGCTCTATCAAAAAACCAGGCTCCCGAGTTTCCCTGGGGTGCAGTAGTGTGTAATTGAAAGGAAATGGCAGCATGATCTGAAATATGTTGAGAGTGAATCTTTGCAGTGTCCACCTGAGGAACTAACAGTTTTGAGATTAGAAAGAAGTCTATGCGAGACTGAGATTTATGAGGGGAGGAGAAGAAGGTGAAGTCAAGCTCATTGGGGTGTAGTAACCTCCATAGATCAACTAAAGCAAGATCCTTGATCAGGGAGGTAAGCGTGGCGTGACTCTTGGGGGGACCACTCGTCCTAGGCGGCTGTTTATCAATCAGGGGATCAAGGACTAGATTGAAATCCCCCCCAATGATCAATGAAGTATTAGCAGAAGCCTGCGCAACCTGAGAAATGGTAGCAAAAAAGGCAGGGTCATCAACATTAGGAGCGTAAAGGCATATACATGTAACTTCTAGGCTACCTATCTTGAGGTGAACTCTAGACCATCTACCTTCTGTATCTGAGCTAGTCGCAATAACAGTAGCATGCAAAGACTTCCTAACCAGTATGGCAACCCCACATTTCTTAGAAACGGCTGGGGAATAAGCGGCCACCATGTAAGGTTTAATATTGAGTTTAAGAGTTTCCTTCGAATTTAAATGCGTTTCTTGGAGAAAAATCAGATCCGCTGCTTCCTGACTGAGGTAGCTTAGGATTTTCTTCCGTTTTATCGGATTATTGATGCCTTTTACGTTCAATGAAAAAATCTTACATGGTGCCATCAATCGGTAATAGACATTTTAGGGAAGGGCGCTTGATAACATAGAACATAAGCAGAATCTGTACAACAATGTCATAATCACCGAGTATTCTGGCTAATACACCCCATATTGAAAAGTATGTACCAACGTATCTTAGAGAAGAAGCAAAACCCCCAAAGAATATGGCGACCATGTGTCTGCGGGAGGAGGCCCTAGAGAGGAAATAGAAGACATGTAAAAAAGGAAAAGAAACACCAGAGTCCATAATAACACTGTCTCTGATACTCATCGAGGCTACTGTGGGTAGATGGAGTCGGGTCACAGATACCATCAAGAGTAAGGCAACAGACTGCCCACGCCAGACTCTTTGCTAGGCTGCGGCAGATCCAATATGGCAGATACAGCGGGTATGAGGAGACTTGCAGGAATATTCTGGAAGTCAGCGCATCAAGTCGGCTTCTTTGGAATCCAAAAACTCCGCCAGTAGATCAGGGTCCTCGAATGTTCTTGTCTGATTGTGAAGCGTGACTCGGAGCTTGGCCGGGTACATCAGGCCATAGCGTGCTTGTAGTTGTTGAAGCCTCGGCCGGAATTCCAGAAAGCGCTTTCGGCGGTCGACTGTGGGTTTAGACAAGTCGGGATAGAAGGAGATCTTGTGGCTCTCAAACTCCATATGGCCCTTTGCCCGAGAGGCACTTAGAATTTGCTCCACGTGTTGATATCTCAATAGTCGAAAAATGATAGGCCGCGGGGTCTTCCTGTTGAGCGTTATGCTTGTGGGTACACGATGAGCGCGATCAATCTCCAAATCTTTGGTAAAGGTGATTTGGAGCAGGGAAGGGAGGATTTTGCATAAAAACTCTTTCATGTCTCCCGATTCCGCTCCCTCCGGGATGCCCACGAGTCGTATGTTGTTGCGGCGCGCTCTATTATTGCCATCTTCCACCTCTTTCTGCAAGGCCCGCACCTGTCGTTCAACTTTGTCGAGTTGGGACAACCGGGCCGCATGGGAGTCCAATATGCTCTCCATTTTGTCTTGACGCGAAGAAAGCCCTTCTAGCTTGCTTTGCAGCACACCAAAATCGTCCCGCAGCGCTCGGAGTGCTTCCCCGTTTGCCTGCACAAGGTTTTTGACCCCTCTAATCTCTACGAGGATTTCCTGCTGCATTTCGGGGCCCTCGCACAAGGCCGGCCCCTTCTGCGGGGACGGAGGTTCAGTTTTGGAACGTTTGCCGTGAGAAGCCGCTGGAGACCCAAATTCCAGGCGCGTTGGTTTGGTCCCCGCCATCTCACCAAAGTGCCCCGGCAAGATCAGAGTAGAAGTTCCAAGTATATAAGGTGTTAATTCAGGATTCTGAGTAGGCCTCTCGGGAGCCTCAGCGTTATGCGACCATCCCGCTGGACATCAGGCTCCGCCCCCCCACTCAACCAATTTCTAACCCAAGCAGTAACTTTAGGGTCCATCTCTATGATGCTCAGTTTGTTTATAGGTCACATGTGCGGAACGGTGTCAAAGGCTTTACTGAAATCTAAATCCACCACATCTAGGGCTCTCCCTCGGTCCAACTCCCTGATCACCCAGTCAAATAAATCAATCAGATTTGTCTGACAAGATCTGCCTCTGCTTAATCCATGCTGCCTCGGATCTGGTAATGCGCTGGACTCCAGAAACCTCACTATTTTCTTTTTGAGCAGCGTTTCCAATAATTTACTCACCACAGAGGTTAGACTAACATCCTTACTTCCGCTTTTGTGTAAAGGGACCACATGTGCCTCTCTCCAGTCCTCTGTCACTACTCCTGACTTCAAAGAGGCATTGAAAAGGTCAGTCGGTGAAGCTGCTAGAACGTCCCCAAGTTCCCTCAGTATTCTCGGGTGTATCCCATCTGGTCCCATTGCTTTGTCTATTTTAAGTTTAGTTAGTTCCTCACGAACACAGTCTTCTGAAAATTGTTCATGATGCCCTGTGCTTCTGTTCCTGTTTGTGGGTGTTTCTGAGGTCCTGCTCCTGGCTCTTCATCTGTGAACACAGAACAGAAATATTTGTTAAGCAATTCCGCTTTATCCTCATCAGCTTCTACATATTTCTTCTCTCCACCCTTGAGCCTGACAATACCACTTTTGCCCTTCTTCTTCTCACTAAAATATCTGAAGGATGTCTTATCCCGCCATTTTATCGCATTGCCTATTTCCTCCTCTTTTTGAATCTTTGCTTTCCTGACTACTTTGCTAGCTTCTCTACGTTTTTCCAGATATAAATGCCTGTCTTCTTCTCTCTGTGATCTCTTGTATTTCATGAAGGCCTCCTTTTTATTCTTCACCTTTTCAGCTACTTCTTTTGAAAACCATATCGGTCTCCTTTTCCTTTTACCTTTATTTACCATTTTAACAAAAAGGTTGGTTGCCCTTAAAATATCCCCTTTCAGTTTTGCTCACTGTTTTCTACATTCCTCAGCTGTTCCCATCCCGCTAATGACTCCTTGAGGTATTGGCCAATCTTGGCAAAGTTAGTTTTCCTAAAGTTTAAGACTCTAACTTTTGAGTGGATTTTAACAGCCCTAGTCCTAATACTGATTGACACCATCTGGTGATCACTGGATGCGAGATGATCTCTCATTATAACATCAGAAAAACTTTCCCCATTAGTAAGTACCAAGTCCAGTATGGCCTCTTCATGTGTGGGTTCTGTTACCAGTTGCCCGAATAGTTCTCCCTGTAGAGAATCCAGGATCTCCTTACTTCTAGATGATACTGCAGCAGGGCTGTGCCAATCAACTTCTGAATATTGAAATCCCCGATCAGTAGCACTTCCCCTTTCCTGGCAATGCTGAGTGTATCTTCTATTAAATCTCCGTCCTCCTCTTCTCCTTGTGAGGGTGGTCTGTATATCACACCAATGCAAATAGATTTCTTTTTCCCTCTTTCTAATTTAACCCATAGTGTCTCCTCTCTCCTTTTTAAGCCCTATATTTCCATAGCTTTAATAATATTTTTTACATATAGTGCCACTCCTCCTCCTTCTTCCTACCTTGTCCTTTCTAAATAGAGTATAGCCTGGTATTATTACATCCAAATCATGGTTGTCCATGAACCATGTCTCTGATACCACCACTAAAGTCAGTCTCTCCCATTAAAGCCTCAACATCTGGGATCTTATTTCCCATGCTACAGGCATTTATACACACTGCTTTCCATATGTTGCCCATTTTACCCATTTTCATAAAGGTATTTAATGTTTCTCCAGGACCTAGCAGGAAGTCTGTCCTCACATATGGGTGTCATCGGCGCCAATGAAGCCCCAGCGGAGCATTTCCCAGCTTTCTATGAAAGCCTTTGGGAATGCAGGCACGCATGCGCGGTTCCCTTCCCGCCTAAAGGTGCCATCTTACCTCAGTCTCTTTTTTTCCGTGAAGCCCACCGGACGTGTGTCCTGTTCTCCCGGTTAAAATTAGATTTTTTCAGTGATTTTCGCTATTTTTTCTCCCGGTTCGACGCCGGTTCCCCTCCCGCCGGGTTCGGTACACCGGTATCTAGCCCGATTCTTCTTTTTTGGTTTTTGCCCTTTGTGGCAGGCGTTCGCGCCCTTTTTCCATTTTTCCCTGGAAGGCCGGTCTTTTGACCTCGCGGGGACTCTTTTTTCCCCGATGGCTTCCAGCGGCTTTAAAAAGTGTGATCGGTGTAAGAAACTGATGTCTCTCACTGACACACACGACTGCTGCCTTCGGTGCCTCGGCCCTAACCACGACCCTAAGTCGTGCGGGCCATGTGGAAAGATGTCTTCCAAGGCACTCCGAAGTCGCCAGCAGCAAAAAGAAAGGCTTTTCTCAGACTCAGCCTCCGGCCGGGCCCGGACCTCGTCTGAGGCCTCGACATCTCAGGATTCCGATCCCGAGCGCCGTCGAAGCTCCTCGGACAGGGGGTCCCCCGACCGGGAACGCAAGAGGAAGAAGCGGCTCACAAAGGCATCGTTGGAGGAGGTCCCTGGCTCCTCGAGGGCCAGGTCTAAGACCCCCGACCATCGCCCCGGGCCCGTGGAACACGAGAAGCCTGCAAAAGTTCCTCGCATGGAGCCAGAGTCTGCTGGACACGTAAGCCCCGTAGTCCTTGAGGACTCTCCTCCCAGGGAGCCGACGTCGGGCCCGGCGCCGCCGGGGCCCGAGTCGGTGGCTGCTGCGTCTCTCGAGCTGAGTCTCAGGATGACAGCCTTGGAGAGCAGACTGTCTGCCTTCATGGAGCAGCAGCGGGCACTGATGGCCAGCCTGTCTGGTGCATCTGCCCCGAACACCGGGACATCGACTTCGAAGTTGACCCCGGAGACCGAGCCGATACTCGAGTCCATCGTGGCTCAAAGTCGACCTCGGTCGCGGTCTCCCTTGACCTCCCGTTCGGGACCGAGGGTGTCGACGCCGGTGTCTCTGGCGTCAGAGCGGGTGCTCCAGGGCCCCGCGGGGTCGGACCCTGACTCTTCCTCGGACGAGTCAGCTTGGGAGACGGAGGACGAGGAGTCTCCTGATACCTTCAAGACTCTGTGCGTCCCTTCGGACTCACCGCAGTCTGAGCCCCGGAGTAGGTCCCCCCCCGGAGGATACTCGGTTCTCGGAGTTTGTCCCGGATATGGCTGCTGCCTTGGCTATTCCGGCGGACCCCGAGGAGGAGCCTCGAGCTGAAGAGCTTGAGGCCCTACAGTATGACTCTCCTCTGAAGGAGGCCTTTACTGTTCCGGTTCCTCCGATGCTGGATCGGCTCCTCTTCCATATGTGGGAGGCACCGGCCTCGGCGCCGGTTCTCAGCAAGCGAGTCGATTCGATCTATCGACTCCGGAAGAGCTCTGGTTTTCAAAAGGCACAGCTACCACACCATTCTATGGTTTTGGAATCGGCCATGCATCGTCTGAAGAGCCAGAAGATGCACTCCGCGGTGCCCCCTGGCAAGGAGGCCCGGAACCTCGATGGCATCGGTAGAAAGTGCTTCCAGGGCTCGATGCTTGCTTGCCGTGTTCAGTCCTACCAGCTGTACATGGGCATGTACTTGCGGGATCTGGCTAAGGAATTGGCCGGGTTCTCTGCTGGTCTCTCCAGGGAACCCTTGCAGAGATTTAAGTCCTTGTCCTCGGGGATTCGGGACTGCTCGAAGTTCATGTCCCGCGCTGCCTACGATGGCTTTGAGGCTTCGGCCTGAGTTGCAGCAGCCGGCATCGCGGCTCGACGCCAGACATGGCTGCAGTCATCGGACCTCGAGCCATGGGTTCAGGGCAAGTTGGTTGATGTCCCTTGCCGAGGTGAAAACCTTTTTGGCAAGCCCATGACCGAGAAGGCCACTCAGCTCGAAACTGAGCACCTCACACGGACAAGGCTGTCGAGGAAGACCTCTGCCCCTTCTCATAAAAAGAACGGCTCGGGTAAAAAGCCCTTTTACCCGAGGAAGGGCACTACCTACAAACAGTACCCGCAATATCAGGCTGCCCAAGCTGCCCCCCAGGGTCAGCAAGCCAAGGGCCAGGGTAATGGGCCCTGTAGGCAGAGGACCCCCAAGCCTCAGGCCCCTGCTACCACTCAGCAGGGTGGGGGTTTTTGACTCCTTGAGCGTAGCCTCTCCTCCACTGCTCTCCCAACCCTGCATAGGAGGTCGCCTCGTCCTCTTTGCCCACCAGTGGCCCCTTATCACCGGGGACAATTGGGTGCTGGAGATAGTCCACAAGGGCTATGCCCTCCATTTTCACCAACTGCCTCCACCATATTTTCCAGGGGAGCCTCCAAGGCCTCCCTGCACACAGACCTTCTTCTACAAGAGCTTCATGGTCTGTTGGTGGACAGGGCTGTGGAGCCTGTGCCTCCCCACTTGCAAGGTCACGGTTTCTACTCCAGGTATTTCCTGTTGCCCAAAAGAACCGGTGGCCTTCGACCAATTCTGGACCTCAGGAAGCTCAACAAGTTCCTAGTGAAGGAGAAGTTCAAGATGCTTACTCTTGGGACACTTCTGCCCTACCTCCAGCAGGGAGATTGGCTATGCTCCTTAGATCTAAAGGATGCGTACACTCACATCCTCATTCATCCAGACCACAGAAAGTACCTCAGGTTCATTGTGGGAGGAAACCATTATCAGTACAGGGTGCTGCCTTTCGGCCTCACCTCCGCCCCCAGAGTCTTTACAAAGTGCCTAGCAGTGGTGGCGGCCTACCTGAGAAATCAGGGAATCTTTGTCTTCCCCTATCTAGACGACTGGCTCATCAGGGGTCAGACGTGCCAGGAGGCCAAACAAGCCACCCTCAGGACTATGGCTCTTCTACAAAGCCTGGGGTTTGTCATAAACTTCGCAAAGTCCACTTTGCTCCCCTCCCAAAACTTGGAGTTCATAGGGGCAAGGCTGGACTCTGCTGGCAAAGGCTTTCTTGCCAGTAGACAGGGCCCAAAGGTTGATGGCCTTGGCAAATCAGTTTCTCAGCAGGTCCCTGGTCTCCGCCAGGCTCTGCCTGAGGCTTCTAGGCCACATGGCTTTGACAGTACATGTGACCTCCAATACCAGGCTCCATATGAGGCCTGCACAGTGGTGCCTTCGGGCTCAGTGGTCACAGGCCACAGGCAGCCTCAGAGACAGGATAAGGGTGTCCAGACCATTCTCCAGGACCAAGCAGGAAGTCAGTCCTCACATAAGGGTGACGTCGGTGCCGACGGAGCCCTCGTGCGGAGCATTTCCCCAGCTTTCAAAGAAAGCCTTTGGGAATTGCAGCGCGCATGCGCGGTCCCCTTCCCGCCCAAGGGTGCCATCTTGCTCAGTCTTCTTTTTTCTGCGGAGCCCAACGGACGTAGTTCGTTTTTCCCCGAGGAAATAGTTGATTTTCCCTATTTTTCTCTTTTTTCTCCGGTTCGACGCCGGATCCTTTTCCCACTCGGACCGATACGCCGGTATCGAGTCCTTTTCTCTCTTTTTCGGTTTTTGTCCTTTGTGACTGGCGTTCGCGCCTTTTTTCTTTTTTCCCTGGCAGCCCGGTCTTTTGACCTAGCAGAGGCCCTTTTTCCCCCGATGGCTACCAGCGGGTTTAAGAAGTGTGATCGGTGTAAGAAACTTATGTCTCTTACCGACACACACGACTGCTGCCTCCGTTGCCTCGGACCCGATCATGACCCGATGATCTGTGGTCCATGTGGCAAAATGTCCTCGAAGGCCTTGAGGAGTCGGCAGCACCAGAAGGATCAAATTTTTTCTGACTCCGCGTCCGGCCAGGCCCGGACCTCGTCAGAGGCCTCGACTTCTCGGGACTCCGGCCCCGAGCAGCGTCGGGGTTCCTCTGAGCGGGGGTCTCCTTTGCGGGAACATCACAGGAAGAAGAAACCCACGAGGGCGGCGTCAGTGGACGCTCCTGGTTCCTCGAGGGCCAGGTCGCATAGCCCCGATAGCCGTCCCGGGTCTTCAGAGTCGGAGAGCCTGCCAAGCATCCTTGTGTCGAGATGGAGTCTCCTGGACACGTAAGTGCTGTTGTCCTCGTGGACTCTCCTCCGAGGGAGCCGACGTCGGGCCCGACACCGTCGGGGCCCGAGTCGGGGGCTGCTGGGTCTCCTGAGCTGGGACTCAGGTTGACAGCCTTGGAGAGCAGCTTCGCTGCCTTCATGGAACAGCAGCGGGCATTGATCGCCGGTCTCACCGGTGCATCTGCCCCGACCACCGGGACCTCGATGTCCAAGTCGACCCCGGAGGCCGAGCCGATCCTCGAGTCCCTGCGGGCTCGAGTCAATCCTCGGCCAAGGTCCCCCTCGACCTCCCGTTCGGAGCCGAGGTCGTCGACGCCGATACCCTCGGCGTCGGGGCAGAGGGCATCGGTGCCTGCCCGACTGGAGCCGCTCAATTCCTCCTCCGAGGAGTCGGGCTGGGAGACGGAGGACGAAGAGTCACCCGACACCCATCGGGCTCGGTGTGTCCCATCGGACTCGCCCGAGTCCGAGCCTCGGAGACGATCCACAACGGAGGATACCTGGTTCTCGGACTTCGTGCGGGATATGACCAAGGCCTTGGCCTTCCCCGCGGATCCCGAGGAGGAGCCTCGAGCCGAGGAGCTTGAGGCCCTCCAGTATGACTCTCCCCTGAAGGAGGCCTTTACTGTCCCGGTTCCTCCGATGCTGGAGCGGCTGCTCTTCCGCATGTGGGAGACCCCGGCCTCGAGGCCGGTGTTAAGCAAGCGGGTCGATTCCATCTATCGAGTCCACAAGAGCCCCGGGTTCCAAAAGGCACAGTTACTGCACCATTCCATGGTTGTGGAATCGGCCATGCATCGACTGAAAAGTCAGAAGATGCACTCCTCGGTGCCTCCCGGCCGGGAGGCCCGGAACCTGGATGCCCTCGGTAAGAAGTGCTTCCAGGGCTCTATGCTTGCTTGCCGTGTCCAGACTTACCAGCTCTACATGGGCATGTACCTCCGAGACCTGGCAAAGGAGATTGCCGGGTTCTCTGCTGGTCTCTCCGAGGAACCTTTGCAGAGGTTCCAGGCCCTGTCCACTGGTATTCGAGAGTGCTCGAAGTTTATCTCTCGGGCAGCCTACGATGGCTTCGAGGCTTCGGCCCGAGTAGCCGGGGCCGGCATCGGTGCCCGCCGACAGGCTTGGCTACAGTCATCCGACCTCGAGCCATGGGTCCAGGACAAGTTGGTCGATGTCCCCTGCTGAGGTGAAAACCTCTTTGGCAAGCCCATGGCTGAAAAGGCTGCAGAACTCGAGACCGAGACTCTGACCAGGACTAGGCTTTCCAGGAAAACCTCTGCCCCTTCTCAGAAGAAGAAGGGCTCAGGAAAAAAGACCTTTTACCCGAGGAAGTCATCTGCCTATACAAAATACCCTCATTATCAGGCCTCTGCAGCTCCCCAACAGGGTCAGCATGCCAAGGGGCAGTGTCAAGGTCCCCGTAGGCAGAAGGCCCCCAAGCCACCAACACCGGCCCCTGCTCAGCAGGGTGGGGGTTTTTGACTCAAACAGCATAGCCTCTTCTCCTCAGCTGGCTTCTCTAAGCACGGGAGGCCGGCTGGCCAACTTTGCCCACAGGTGGTCAGCCATCACATCAGATACCTGGGTTCTTCAAATAGTCCAAAAGGGCTATCTTCTCCATTTTCACCAGGTACCTCCCTCCTATTTTCCAGGGGAGCCTCCAAGACCCCCTCTGCACAGGGACCTACTCCTTCAGGAGTTAGCAGGTCTGCTAAAGGATCAGGCTGTGGAACCGGTGCCCCACCACCTGAGAGGTCAAGGCTTTTATTCAAGGTACTTTCTGGTACCAAAAAGAACAGGAGGCCTCAGACCCATCCTAGACTTGCGAAACCTCAGCAAGTTCCTGGAGAGGGAAAAGTTCAAGATGCTTACCCTTGGAATCCTGCTGCCCTACCTCCAGCAGGGAGACTGGCTATGCTCCTTAGATCTAAAGGATGCGTATACTCACATCCTTATTCATCCAGACCACAGACAATATCTCAGGTTTGTTGTGGGAGGAAACCACTATCAGTACAGAGTACTACCCTTTGGCCTGTCCTCCGCTCCCAGGGTGTTCACCAAGTGCCTGGCAGTGGTGGCGGCCTACCTGAGGCTTCAGGGTCTTTTTGTGTTTCCGTACCTGGACGACTGGCTCATAAGGGGCCAATCTTCCCAAGAAGCCAACCAGGCCACCCTTCGCACTGTGACTCTGCTTCAGCACTTGGGGTTTGTCATAAACTTCGCAAAGTCTACTTTGCTCCCGGCCCAGAACTTAGAGTTCATAGGGGCCAGGCTAGACACTCTTCAAGCAAAGGCTTTTCTGCCTCTGGACAGGGCCCACAGGCTAATGGATCTGGCCAGCCAGTTTCGCAGCAATTCCCTGGTCTCTGCCAGGCAATACCTGAGACTACTCGGCCATATGGCTTCCACGGTTCATGTAAACCCCAATGCCCGCCTGCACATGCGGCCTGCTCAGTGGAGCCTTCGCACTCAGTGGCATCAAGCCACGGGGAGCCTAGTGGACTCAGTAAAGATATCCGACCTCCTGGTCTCCTCTCTCCAATGGTGGCTTCATCTTCCGAATCTGGTGCTCGGAGTGGTTTTTCAATCCCCTCCACATACTCACCTGCTGACAACAGATGCATCTCTTCTCGGTTGGGGAGCACATTGCCAAGGGACATGTACTCAGGGTCTCTGGACCCCTTGGGAGGCTACTCAACAGATAAACTTCCTGGAGCTATGGGCGATACGCCTAGTTCTGAGAGCCTTCTCCCACCTCGCCTCTCACCAGTCTGTACTGGTCCAGACGGACAATCAAGTTGCCATGTTCTATGTAAACAAACAAGGAGGAACAGGCTCCTTCCTTCTTTTTCAGGAGGCACAACGCCTGTGCTCTTGGGCTGTCCATCACGGAATCCTTCTCAAGGCTGTCTACCTCCCAGGTCAGGAAAATTGCCTGGCGGACAGACTGAGCAGGATCCTGCAACCACACGAATGGAGATTGAACCCATTAGTGGTTCAGCAGGTCTTTCTCAAGTGGGGACTCCCCACCATGGATCTTTTCGCCAGTCCTCTGAACCGGCAACTCCCGAGATTTTGCTCCAGACAACCGCATCCTCTCTGAGTAGCACCGGATGCGTTTCTGATCTCGTGGTCCACAGGCCTACTGTATGCGTTTCCTCCCACACCACTAGTGTCCAGAACGCTCTTCAAAGTCCTCAAGGACGGGGCTTCATTGATTCTCATAGCCCCCAGGTGGCCGAGGCAACCGTGGTTCCCGCTTCTGCTACAGCTGGCGGTGGACCCACCTCTTCCTCTGGGGTTTCAACACGATCTCCTGTCTCAGGATCAGGGTACTCTCTTGCACCCCAACCTCCAGTCCCTTCATCTGATGGCCTGGCTGCTGAAAGGGTAGTCCTAGCTCCCCTACTACTGCCTCGAGAGGTGGAAGATGTCGTCTTGGCCTCTCAGCATCAATCCACCAGGAAATCCTACGCTCTTAAGTGGCGTAGATTCTCTGCATGGTGTGCTCAGCACAGCGAGAATCCCTTCTCGTGCTTGGTAGCGGTAGTATTGCAATATTTGCTCTACCTCTCCAATCTGGGCCTTAAGTCTAACTCTGTCAGAGTTCACCTTAGTGCTTTCTCAGCACACCACTCGCCGGTGGACGGCAGGCCTCTTTCCAACCACCCTTTGGTGGCTCGTTTCCTCAGAGGCCTCCTTCTACATAAGCCTCCTTTGCGTCCACCGGCCCCTGAGTGGGATCTGAATGTGTCCTTGGTCCGATTCTTTTTAACATCTTTGTTAGTGATATAGCGGAAGGGCTGTCTGGTAAGGTTTGCCTCTTTGCGGATGATACCAAAATCTGCAATAAAGTAGACACCCAGGAAGGTGTAGATAACATGAGGAGAGATCTAGCTAAGCTTGAAGAATGGTCTAGAATTTGGCAGCTGGTATTTAATGTTAAAAAATGTAAGGTCATGCATTTGGGCTGCAGCAATCCAAGGGAGCAATACAGCATAGGAGGTGAAGTACTTTTGTCCACTAAAGAAGAGCGGGACCTAGGCGTAGTTGTGTCCGATGATCTTAAAGTAGCTAAACAGGTAGAAAAGGCGACGGCAAAAGCTAGAAGGATGCTTGGGTGCATACGGAGAGGAATGGCTAGCAGAAAAAAGGAGGTGATAATGCCTCTGTATAAGTCTTTGGTGCGACCTCATTTGGAGTATGGTGTGCAATTCTGGAGACCGCACCTTCAAAAGGATGTGAACAGGATGGAGTCGGTGCAGAGGGTTGCTACTAAGATGATTAGTAGTCTTCATTATAAAGCATATGAGGACAGACTTAAGGATCTTAATATGTACACCTTAGAGGAAAGGCGGGATAGAGGTGATATGATTGAGATGTTTAAATACCTCCGTGGCATAAATGTTCAGGGAGAGAGCCTCTTTCAATTGAAAGCAAGTTCTGCGACGAGGGGACATGGGATGAGGGTGAAGGGAGATAGATTCAGGAGTGATATGCGGAAATATTTCTTTACGGAAAGAGTAGTGGATCCATGGAATAGTCTCCCAGTGGAGGTGGTAGAGATGAGGACAGTAACTGAATTCAAAAAAGCATGGGACCAACACAGAGGATCTCTAAAGGTAAAAAGTGGACTGTTGTAGTTGTTGTTATGGAAGGACAGACTAGATGGGCCTTGTGGTCTTTTTCTGTCATCATGTTTCTATGTTTCTATGTTTCTATCTTGCAGCGGCTTACTTGTCCGCCTTTTGAGCCTATGGCTACCTGCCCTCTCCGTTTTCTTTCTTGGAAAACTTTATTTCTGGTAGCTCTCACCTCTGCTAGGCGAGTGAGTGAGCTGCAGGCACTAGTGTCTGATCCTCCTTACACTAGGTTCTACAGGAATAGGGTAGTCTTACGGACTCACCCTAAGTTTCTTCCTAAAGTTGTCTCACCTTTTCACCTCAATCAGGAGGTGGTTCTTCCGACCTTCTTTCCAGGGCCGCATGCCAACCGGGCTGAGATGGTCTTGCATACCCTGGACTGTAGGAGGGCGTTATCCTTCTACCTTGACCGTACGCGGGAGCATCGGAAGGCTGTTAAGCTTTTCATTTCTTGTGACCCCAATAAGTTGGGGCTCCCTGTCTCCAAGCGTACGTTGTCCATATTGGTCTCTGATTGTATCGCCTGGGCTTATGGGGCAGCCGGCCTCTCGTTGGAGGGTCGAGTCACGGCTCATCGTGTCAGGGCGAAGGCTGCGTCAGTGGCTCATCTCCGCTCTGTTCCGTTGGCAGACATCTGCCGGGCCGCTACTTGGTCTTCAAGCCAGACTTTTGCGGCCCATTACTGCCTTGAGAGGGAGTCCCGCAGGGACAGTGCTTTCGGACAGGCAGTACTCCATAATCTCTTTGGGGTATAGGCAACTCCTACCCTCCGGCCCTGGTGTTGGGCTACCGGTCGGGGGCGTTCTCAGAGAAGATTCCTTCCTTCTGTGCTGGGGTCTCCGGTAGCCTTAAGCTGGGGAGTCCCATATGTGAGGACTGACTTCCTGCTTGGTCCTGGAGAAAGAGTAGTTACTCACCTGTAACAGGTGTTCTCCAGAAGCAGCAGGAATCAGTCCTCACAACCCTCCCTCCTCCCCTTGGAGTTGCAGTCATATGCTTTATTTTTGCTATTTTTTTGCTGTCTTTTAGCTATGTCATCAGACTGAGCAAGATGGCACCCTTGGGCGGGAAGGGGACCGCGCATGCGCGCTGCAATTCCCAAAGGCTTTCTTTGAAAGCTGGGAAAATGCTCCGCATGAGGGCTCCGTTGGCGCCGATGTCACCCATATGTGAGGACTGATTCCTGCTGCTCCTGGAGAACACCTGTTACAGGTGAGTAACTACTCTTTTCTGCACTCCCTCTCCTGGTGGCTTCACCCACCCAATCTTCTGAGGGGGTGCCTTTTCAGATTCCATGGTACACAGTAGTGGTGACCACAGACGCCTCTCTGCAAGGCTGGGGGGCTCATTGTCTGGGCAAGTGCACCCAGGGCCTGTGGTCTCCCTGGGAAGCTGCACAGCAGATCAATCTCCTCGAACTCAGAGCTATTCGATTAGCACTCAAAGCATTCAATCCTACCCTGGCTCACCAGTCTGTCCTGATTCAGACAGACAACCAAGTTGCCATGTTTTATGTGAACAATCAGGGTGGAACTGGGTCCAGGATCCTTTGTCGGGAGGCTCAGCACCTTTGTTCTTTTGCCCTCAAGCACAACATGCTCCTCAGAGCTGTGTACCTTCCAGGCCAGGACAACTACCTGGCAGACAGATTAAGCAGAATACTGCAGCCCCACGAGTGGAAGCTGCATCCTTCAGTAGTTCAGAAGATCTTCCTGACATGGGGTCTCCCTTTGATAGATCTCTTTGCCAGCCCCATGAACAAGCAACTGCCAAAGTTCTGTTCCAAGCAACCGCATCCTCTGCGGATAGCAGCGGATGCTTTTCTGATATCCTGGTCTCAGGGCCTCCTGTATGCGTTTCCTCCCACGCCCTTAGTGGCCTGAACTCTCTTCAAGATTCTTCAGGACAAGGCCTCGGTCCTGCTGGTGGCTCCCAGGTGGCCGAGACAGCCTTGGTTTCCTCTTCTGCTTCAACTGGCGGTGGAACTTCCACTACCTCTGGGGTTGCAACCTGACCTTCTCTCACAGGAACAGGGTTCCTTTCTGCACCCCAATCTCAAAGCTCTCAATTTGATGGCCTGGAGGCTGCAAGGGTAGTCTTGGCTCCCTGAGGCCTACCTCAGGAAGTTGAGGAGGTTGTCCTAGCCTCTAGGAAACAGTCCACTAGGAAAACCTATGCTCTCAAATGGAAAAGGTTTTCAGTGTGGTGTCATCTATGTACAGTTGATCCTTTCTCCTGTACTGTGCCAGTAGTCCTTCAGTACTTACTGCACTTGTCAAATCAAGGACTTATATACAGTATATACTTTCATTTTACTGTATTTACTGTTACCATCACTTACTGCTGCCAATATTTTCTCTCATTCACTGCATCCATTGTTGCCTATATTTACTGTTGCCAGTATCTACTCTCATTTACTGTATTTACTGTTGCCTGTATTTACTGTTGCCAGTATCTACTCTCATTTACTGTATTTACTGTTGCCAGTATCTACTCTTATTACAGTTGCCAGTGCACGACGGTTGCCTTATGTACTATCGCCTCTATTGCCACTATCACCTGCATTCACAGTACTATTGCAATTAATCTTTCCTGAGTGCAAACACTGCATCACACTGTACTGTAGCCAACATTTCCACAATTATCTTTCTCATTACTAACACCCAAGAGAATGTACAAAGTTCTGCTCTTATTTATGACCTTCCTTACCCTTGGTCTCCCTTACTCATCAAATGCTCTCAACCATGATACATATCACATACCAATCCTACGCACATACGGAAGGAGATGGTCCGAATTCCCCCACCACTACAGCAAAAAATAACTTTACATCCCACTCCCATCTACTCAACATTCCTCTCCAAACCATCAAAAGGATACAAGAAGAGAAGCAACATCACCAACGCCTGCTAAAATGTGCACTGATAAATGCCAGATCAGTACGATCTAAATGGCCCGCAGCCATCGACCTGATACCCCAATATAATCTCGACATCTTGATGATTACGGAGACATGGCTATCCGACTGTGACAACGTACTACTGAATCAGATGCTGCCACCAGGTTTTGTGATATACACATCTCACAGATCCAGTCAAAAAGGAGGCGGAACCCTCATCCTGGCCAAAGCTGATTTACACTTCAAGATGTGCAACTCCTCTAGCTCAACGTACCTTGACTCCCTCACTATAACTAATGAGTTCTGCACAATCCACCTTTTCTATCGGGCACCCTCCCCCTCACCAGATGATCTTCCAACTATAATTGAGCAGGCATGCTCCACATCCACCTCACGCTCACCAAGTTGGCTAATCGGTGACTTTAATCTCCCATCTCTTCAAGACAGCCACTCAGCAGCATTCCTTGACGCCCTGGAGGACCTAGGTTACAAACAGCATGTCGATTCACCCACCCACACTAAGGGTGGTAAACTAGACCTTATTTTTGCACCTCTCTCCAACGACTCAATACCCCTAACTCTCGCATTATCGGTAATACCAGTACCCTGGTCGGACCACAGTCTTCTCAGTTTCAATATACCCATTAGTGCATTCCACAAAAGCCGAAAGTCCCCTAACACATCTGGATCCCACTCAACCCGCTTTAGACCACTCAACCAGAGCATAGTCCTAGAGAATCTCAGACCTCTCATGGCCAACACAACCATGGACTTAGATGATCTCATATCCAAATGGGATGAAAACCTGAGAGCTGCCTCCTGCCCATCACTCACCGAAAAGAAAATTCGAAAACGTGAACATACTCCATGGTTCTCCACAGACCTTCGTTCATCCCTCCACCATTTACGCAAACTCGAGCGACAGTGGCGACGAACTCACTCCCCCGAGGCGCTGGTAGCATACAGCTCATACCTAACTACCCACCGAGCAAAGATATCACAGAGCAGGAAAACTTACCACTCAGGATTAATAAAACGCTCCATCAACAAACCACATGCTTTGTTCAGCATAGTAAAGTCCATAACAGGTGAACCGGTCTCAGCTCAACCCCCTATGCCGCAGCCGCAGGACTACGCAAACTACCTGCAGTCAAAGATGATAAAAACCAACACAGACATAAATGTCAATAACGCCCCCACTTCACCTAAGACATCCCATGCTATGCCACTTCACAACTTCTCCACTGTATCAAATAGCGAGGTTGTGAACATTATTGCCTCAATCAACCCCAGTACAGCTCCTAATGACCCGTGTCCAGCCAGCTGGATCAAGGACATGCGACATGACCTCAGTCAAATATTGAGCAAAATACTGAACCAGTCTTTCTCATCAGGTTCATTCCCGCAGAGCCTAAAACACACTTCCATCAAGCCCCTACTGAAGAATAATAGACTGGACCCATCCAAGGTTGATTCCTTCAGACCTATCTCGAGCATCCCTCAGCTTGCAAAAATCATTGAGAAGGCCGCCCAACAACAAATCCAACATCATATTGACACTGAAGCACCACTAGATCCATCGCAACATGGCTTCAGGGAAGCACATGGAGTTGACACAGTCCTTACAACACTATTCAATGTTTCTAGTAACAGGAATAAACAACATACAACAGGGTTTCGTCCTCATCTTCCTGGACATCTCCGCTGCTTTCGACTCTGTGAGTCATGATATACTCCTACAACGCTTGAAAGATAAGGGGATTCAAAGCACAGCACTCGAGTGGTGTAAATCCTACCTATCTAACAGGTGGCAACAAGTAAAAACAGGCCACGCATCCTCAGAACCATTCCTGCAATCACAGGGTGTACCTCAAGGATCGTCCTTATCGGCACTAATGTTCAATATCTACATGCAGCCGATATGTGACTTGATCAGATCCTTTAATGTACAATGTCTCGCTTACGCAGATGACATCCTCCTATATATGCCGTTCACAATTGAACATCCAGTATTCTCCCCCAATAATCAAATGTTTTGAAGCTGTAGCTGAATGGTTGCTATCACAAAACCTTCGGATTAACCACAGCAAAACCGACGTTCTTTTTGTCACAAGGAACCGTAAGTTCATACCGCCTCCATCACTACTCGTCAACAACATAGAGTTGAAATCAAAAGCTACCATCCGTTACCTCGGCATCACATTGGATCAGCACTTGGATATGACAACTCATGTCAAGAACATCACAAAAAACGTATATTATAAGATCAAATCGCTACGTCACCTCCGCTCCCTACTAGATCCCACAGACTTCCGAACAACCTTCCAAGCATTAGTCCTCCCACACCTGGATTTTGCCAACATCATCCTACATGGCCTCCCTCAATCAACTTTAAACCCGCTCCGCCTAGCCATGAATACAGCCGCCAGAGTCCTCTCCGGCTCATCAAGATCTGACCATATAACACCCATCATGAAAGAACTGCATTGGTTACCATTACATGCCAGAATCCAGTATAAGTCTTTAGTCCTTACTTTCAAGGCACTAAATAACTACCCCCCTACGCCAATCAGCAAGCTCATCCATGGCACCCTGGAAAACAGAAAAAGGAGAACCACATCAATGAACACCTTAATTGTCCCGAAGATAATAACGAAGTGTACTAAGGTCACCTCCAACAGGGCCTTCTCCTTATTTGCTCCTCTAAACTGGAATGCACTACCTCACGAAATCCGTGCTATCAAAAACCTAATCCTATTCAGAAAAGCATTGAAATACCACCTGTTCACAAAATGCTACCCAGAAGTCAACCTAGTCACTAACAAAACTACCACCTCAATACAACCTGAAAAGGGCTAGTTGGTCAACCTTTCTCTCTAGTCTTATTAGTGAACCACATTGTAACATCCAATCGAGTTTGATATTACTGTATATACCATTAAGTTAATCTGTACATAGTTCCCCCGGTTGTCCTATTGTTGAAGTTCCCTGTTCAATGTAAAACTCAATGTTACTTGTATGCATTGTAGTATGTTCTTGTTCTATGTACACCGCACTGATTATAATAGCGCGGTATAAAAGAATTGTTAAATAAATAAATAAATAAATAAATAAATAAATTCTGTTCGGGTCCACCTCTCAGCTCTAGCAGCTCACCACTCTCTGGTGGAGGGACATTCTCTATCTGGTCACCCCTTGGTGTTCCGCTTTCTTAGGGGCTTGCTTTTGCTCAAGCCTCCCATCCGTCCTCCTGCCCCTGAGTGGGAGCTGAATGTGGTCTTGCAGCAACTGACTCGCCCACCTTTTGAGCCGATGGCTACTTGTCCACTCCGCTTCCTCTCCTGGAAGACACTCTTCCTGATAGCCCTTACCTCGGCTAGGCGAGTAAGTGAGCTTCAGGTTCTAGTCTGTGATAGGCCTTACACCAGGATTTACAGGAACAGGGTAGTCCTTAGGACTCATCCCAAGTTCCTCCCTAAGGTTGTCTCCTCTTTCCACCTCAACCAGGAGGTGGTTCTTCCAACATTCTTCCCTAGGCCTCATGCAAGCCAGGCTGAAGCAGTCTTGCATGCCCTGGACTGTAGGAGGGCCTTATCCTTCTACCTTGACCGTACGCAGGGGCATAGAAGGGCTACTCAGCTATTCGTCTCCTTTGACCCCAATAAGTTGGGGTTGGCTGTGTCCAAGCATACCTTGTCCATCTGGGTGACTGATTATATCACCTGGGCTTATAAGGCGGCTGACCTTACTTTGCAGGGTCGGGTTACGGCCCACCGATTCAGGGCAATGGCTGCCTCAGTGGCTCATCTCTGCTCTGTGCCCTTGTTAGACATCTGCAGAGCTGCAACTTGGTCTTCAAGTCAGACTTTTGCTGCCCATTACTGCCTGGAGAGGGAGTCCCGTAGGGACAGTGCTTTTGGCCAAGCAGTACTCCGGAATCTCTTTGAGGTTTAGGCAACTCCTGCCCTCCTGCCCTCTGTTGGGCTACCGGTGGAGGTTGTGTCCTTGAAATGCCTTTCTTTGCTGCTGAGACTAGAGGGAGTACTCTTGTTCAGCCTGGGTTCCTCGGTAGCCCAGAGCTTGGGAGTCACCCATATGTGAGGACTGACTTCCTGCTTGGTCCTGGAGAAAGAGTAGTTACTCACCTGTAACAGGTGTTCTCCAGGAGCAGCAGGAATCAGTCCTCACAACCCTCCCTCCTCCCCTTGGAGTTGCAGTTGTACATAGTTTATTTTTCATTTTTGTGTGCTGTTCTTAGCTATGTCATTTGACTGAGGTAAGAAGGCACCTTTAGGCGGGAAGGGAACCGCACATGCGTGCCTGCATTCCCAAAGGCTTTCATAGAAAGCTGGGGCTTCATCGGCGCCGATGACACCCATATGTGAGGACTGATTCCTGCTGCTCCTGGAGAACACCTGTTACAGGTGAGTAACTACTCTTTCACTTACCTGGGGGCTTTTTTTACCCATCCCCAATGAGTCTACTTTAAAGCCCTCTTTAGTAGGTTAGCCAGTCTGCTACTGAAGACATGTCCACCCTTTTTGGAGAGATGGACGCTATCTCTGCTCTGCAACCCTTGGAACAGCATCCCATGGTCCAGGAAACCAAAACTCTCCTGATGACACCATCCACGCAGTCATGCATTTATCTCCAGGATGCGAGCTTCTCTGCCTTGGCTTTTACCATCAACAGGAAGTATTGAAGAGAACACCACCTGCACATCAGTCTGCTTCACCTTCTGTCCCAGAGCCATGAAGTCACTTTTGATATACTCAGAGGGATATCTTGCAGTATAATTTGTGCCGACATGGATGAGCAACATCGAGTAATAGTCAGTGGGCTTGATGAGTCTCAAAAACTCTCTGTAAAATCTCAGATTTTAGCACCTGGCAGACAGCATACCTCTCTGGACATCAAGTCTGGTCAGCAGATGGATGTCTCAGTACCCCTCAGAAGAGAGTCACCAACCACCACTACCCTTCGCTTCCTTGTGGTCACTGATTCTGCAGTGTTGGGGTGCTTTCCTGGGATACTTTCACCTCCTCCACTTCTAGGGCTGTGTAATGGTTCTTTCGTTCAAGGGCTGAAGGAGTTGGATTGGTGATGCTGCTGGCCCTGGTGACTCAAGTCCAACCTTCATCATTCTGTAGGCTCCCATTTTCTTCTCTGCTGGAGATCTTGGATGTTTCAAGAAGCATCTGATCAATGTATTTCTCACTGTCTTGAATGCTCCTCAGTCTCATCACCTCTTCTCTGAGTTCCTCCACTTATTTCCTGACAGCTTCAGCATGCAGGCATCCTGCACATGGAACTGATCATTCAACTGGCATTGGGATCTCTGTCTGGACAGAGGCAGAAGCTGTAACAGGGGCAACAGCTTTGGCGATACGATTTTTCCCAGCCATTGTTCAGTTGGTGGAGCTTAGGTACCTTTTGAAGCAAAGAGAGAGAGAGACCTACCAAAGTACCAGCCAGTTTCCCAGCTGTCCTTTCAGAGAAAAAGCAATTAACCTCTTTTAAGTGTGTTCTAAATGTGCTATTCTAAGTCCCTGTGTGCAGAGAACTAGTAATTAAAAGCCACACACCCTTACCTTTACTTGAAATGCAGAGTCTCTATTAGGAATGTGTTAGACACTTCCTGGGAAGGGTAGTGATATTTAGCGTGGATGCATGCATGCTAACTGCACAAGTGACAGCACACATTAAAGTACCAGGTGCTAAGCGAAATGTACAGTTCATGCTCATTTCCCATCCCATGTCACACTGAGATGGGAATTAGCATGCACAGTCTTACCTGCACGGTAGCAGTTAGCATACATTGTTAGTGTAGGAACATTGTATGTAATTCAGACACTGCTTAGCATACTTGAATAAACAAGTTCCAAAGTGTTTGTGACCTAAATGACCAATGGAATTTTCTTATTTTTTTTAACAAGCATAATAACCAATACTTGAAGTGGGATGAGACATACTGTTATTTTTTACTGCTCCACTTCAGTCCCATGGGGTACATGACACAAATTTCCATAGAAAATCTACTTATCTGTCCATCTCCATCTGGATGGCATGGCATAATTAACTGCATACATTTAAGTGCTAACAGTGGTAATTTCCAGTATTTTAGTCATTTATTAGTGTAAAATACAGACGAGCATGAATGTATGCATGGGCAGTGCAAGCAATTATGGGTATAGATTATAATGTTTTTATTTATGCCTCCTCTACCTCTCCACACTAATCTCTCATGTACACTCACATACACCTCACGTAAGTCTCATACCTATCCTCTAATCCTACACCCAACATGGACTAATCACACCTTTACACAAACCAAGATGTAGAAACTCATGTGCCATTATCAAATTCAAAACTCAGGCTCCAACAACTACACTCACAACGTGACCACAGGCAATCCACACAACTTCAAATGCATACTCCTCAATGCACGGTCAGCTCATAACATAATACAAATTCTCGCTGACCACATCAGCAACCAACGCATAGACATCGTGTTTGTAACTGAATCCTGGTTCACAGACACAGACAGCGTTCTCATAAATCAGCTCATAACTCCCAGCCATGGAATATTTAACTGCCCCAGAACTGACCACAGAGGCGGTGGCATGTTCATCCTAGTCAGGAATGACTTGGAATTCCGGACCATTGCTAAATATTCAGGAGGAGGTATAGACACAATCTCCATCACAAACAAACACCTGACTCTATACGTCACATACAGGTCCCCTAGCTCAAGTGTAGAAGAACTACCAACGCTGCTGGAAACCATTTGTACCCATAACCTCCACAATAAACAACTCCTCCTACTCAGAGACCTAAACCTCTCTTCATCCAACTCCAGAGTAGAAAAAGCCTTCATGGAAACAATGGAAGCCTTAGTGTACAAACAGTCAATGAACATGTAAAAACATGTAAAAGGAAACACACTCAACCTTATCTTCACCCCACAGCAAATGATCAAAGATAATCCTCCTCCACTTCTCTCAGTAGATAACAGTGTCATGGTCAGACCACAAGACAATAACATTCTACATCTCACAGAACACCACAAACTATGCAAATACAACTAAAAAAAACAACTCGCAGATTCCTACCTCTAGACAAAAAACCTTTATAGATAAAACCATACTAAATATTGACCACAGTACCAATAACGTTGATACAATAATCCGCATCTGGAACTGAGAAATCAACAGAATCACAGTAAAACCACAAACAAACACAATCTATAAGCCATGCACCACGGCAGCATGGTACTCCACAGACCTAAAGGAAGCCAAGCGCAAGCTCAGACAACTAGAGAGGCACTGGAGACGTTCCAAGGATCTAAACTGCCTCAACAAATACATGGCTGAACTACATAAATACCAAACTTTAGTAAACAGTATGAAAAGAGAATACCACACCAAAATCATCCTAAACTCACTAATCTGCCCAAGGGAGCTATTTGGAATAGTAAAATCCTTGGTAAATAACCCCACACAAAACAACATAGACAAAGAACTCTTCCCACAGTTTCTGACCAATCATGTCTAAAACCAGGTAAACCTACAAAACAACCCATTATTAACAGCCACAGCACAGCTAGATCCAGCTATAACTGCCTGGTATTCATTCACACCTGAATCACCAGAGCACTTGGAACACATCAGCAACCTCAATACCACAACCTCTCCACTCAATCCTTGCCTGTTTAGCTGGATAAAAATAGTCAAACATCAGGTACTCTCCATCAAACAAAAGATCACACAGCTCTCCTTTAAACAAGGATATATGACCCTCGAGCTAAAGAAAATTTCCATATGACCCATAAGGAAGAACGCCAGTTTAGACCCAAAGCAACCCAACTCATACAGACACATTTCTAGCCTACCATTCCTCGCAAAAATCATTGAAAATGCTGTATTGCTTCAGCTCCAACAACATATCAACACACATGGCCCGCTAAACCTCCACCAATATGGCTTCAGGCCCAACCATGGGGAGAAGGCACTCTTAACAGTGCTCATGAACAAGCTAATCAGAGACACTGAAAGGATACACCAGGGCCTTGCAATGGTATTCTTAGACATCAAAGAAGTATTTGATTCAGTACGTCACAACATACTACTACTGTGCTACAATCAATTGGATTAACTGATAGAACCCTAAAATTGTTTCAATCATATTTAACAGGCCACAGACAGCAAGTCACAATAAAAGGTCTCCACTCATCCCCTTACACCCAATAGCAAGGAGTTCCACAGGGCTCAGCACTATCATCACTCCTATTTAACATCTTTCTCCAACCTATCTGCAAGATTATCCAATCTCATAACATACTCTACCACTTCTATGCAGATGATGTCATGCTATATATGCCATTCTCCACCACAAAATCAGTTTACACCTCACTGATCAAATGTTTTGGTTTTTTTTAAATTCTTTATTTAGCGATTTTGTAAATCAACAAACCTCAAACAAATCAAAACATACCAAAACAACACAGCAAATCAAAATCAGACAAAAACATAACACCCCCCCCCCCCCTCCCACCCCGGCTCTCTGAGGACACATGACAGAGAGACCCAAAGTCCAGACAGTCATCTCGCTAAGGTGAAAGTCATAACTGAGCACAGGCAGCAAAATTATCAAGCAGACCCCACTTAGCCGTATCCCCCCTTACCGCATCAAAACAGTGAACTCTACAGTACATTTTCTCATAATTGGCATAGCGACAAACGAGGTTCCACCACAAATCTAGGTGCAACCTCCGTGAATCCTTCCAATTGGTAAGGATGACTTTTAAAGCAATGGCAATCATAAAATTAAATAGAAATCGCTTATCTTTCGTTATTCCAGGGATACATATTGCTGACCTTAAGCAAATGGTGCGCCAAGACAGTGCAATGGAGACATTAAGTACCGCCTGCATTCTGTCCAATACAAGCCTCCAAAATCTCTGAACGTGAGGGCATTCAAAGAACATATGCTTAAAAGTGCCGGCTTCTGTTTGGCAAGACCAGCATTTACCCGTTGCCGTATCGTCCCATTTGGCCAGTTTGACAGGAGTTACAAAAGCCCTATGCAGAAAAAAGAAAAGGGACTGCGTAACTGCTGCCGACTTGGAAATCCATGTGACTGGGCCCCAAAGGACCCCCCAGACATTACTAGGAACGGAGCAAACCGCTTCCGCTTCCCAGCATCTTTCCAGGCCCTTCAGATGAGACGACTCCCCATCTCGTAGCCACGTATAAATTTTTGACGCTGCTCTCGCAGATCCTGCCAATTCTGCTAACTGTTGGAAAACTATGTCATCCAAAGACAAATTAGCGAGATTAAACATTAGCCGCTGCAACACTATGTTTAAGTTGAAGCCAGCCAAAAAACGCTGAACTAGGCAGAGAAAACTCCTGTTGTAAAAGGGGAAAATCCTTCCAGCCCGAAGGCCCTAAAACTTGCCCCAGGGACCATATACCACATGCTTGCCATCTTCTCCAAGCGAACATCTTGCCCCTTATTCTAAACCTGGGGTTCCACCAGAGTGGCAGCCTCCTAGCAGGTGGGCCTTCAGCCTTGACACAGCCCAACAGGAGCAAATAAGCCTCCTGCGTGGCAGGGATCACCCTTCCCACCAAAGTCTTTTCTGGGTGTTTCATACCTAAGAGCAACCATAAAGGACAGGGTCTCACAATCCGCTTCTCCACCTCCAACCATACGGGTTTGCAAGGCAAGTCCTCCTCCCCTGCCCACAGTGCACCTTGTTTTAACAGAAACGCCAGATGATAATTACGAAAATCTGGAAACTGAACCCCTCCCTTGGTCTTTGCAGCTTTCAGCTTTTTAAGTGCAATCCTAGGCTGTCGGCCTCCCCATAAAAAATTACATAAGCATCTCTCAAACTTACTATAGACCCAGGGGGGCAATGAAAAGGGGAGCATACTCAACATGTAATTAATTTTCGGCATTAAAGTCATCTTTATTGTTTCTAGCCTACCCCACCAAGAGAGATGAAGGGGCGACCAAGCTAATATTAAATGTATGTTTTGCAACATATCCTCTACATTTTCCTGCAGAGCCTGATCTATGGACCACCCATATTTGACTCCCAAATATTTAATGTGTCCCGCTTCCCAACGAAACGGGAACCCAGCCAAGTCAGCAGCTCTGACACTATTATTCATGGGGAATGCGACCGATTTTGTCCAATTTATTTTATATCCAGACAATTCCGAAAAGCTCTCAATCAGACCCAGGATCTCAGGAATTGCGGAGGTTGCGTAAAAAGCAACAGATCGTCAGCATATGCTGAGAGTTTTACCTGCCAATCATCAATTATAATACCTCCAATATCATCATTTTGTCTTATAGCAATGGCTAGTGGCTCAAGGGCCAGATTAAAGAGCAGAGGAGACAAGGGACACCCCTGACGGGTACCTTTATGCAGGGAAAAGGACCTCGAAAAAACCCCATTCACACATATCCATGCTTTGGGGTTACCATAAAGGATGCGGATCTTACTTATAAATTGATGACCAAGGCCAAACCACTCTAAGGTTCTAAACAAAAAGGTCCATTCTAATCTATCAAAGGCCTTTTCGGCATCTAAAGAGATACCGATATAAGCTGTGTCTTCCAATCCCGCTCTATCCAATAAATTACAAAGGAGTCTAGCATTATCCGAAGTCGCTCTACCTGGAATAAAGCCACACTGATCTGGATGCACCAGCTCCCCTATACTTTTAACCAGCCGCTTTGCCAGCACCGTAGCATAAATTTTATAGTCCGCGTTTAATAGAGAGATAGGACGATAATTTGCAACCTGAGTGGGGTCTCTCCCCAGCTTTTCAAGAACCACTATTGTAGCCTCTGCAAAGTTGCCCGGGTGTGCCTGGGGTTCCTCCAGAGCCTCAAAGTAACGCAGTAAATAAGGCAGGAGCTCACACCTAAAAACTTTATAGAACTCTGAGGGAATACCGTCTGGACCCACTGCTTTCCCGGAAGCCACACTATTAATTGCAGCAAGTATCTCATCACCCGTGAGGGGTTTGTCTAGCTCCTTTGCCTGTTGTGCACTCAATCTAGGATGGGCCAGCCTATCAAGGAAATCCCCAGCTGCATCCAGATTCTGCGTACACTCGGTAGAGTACAGTTTGCAGTAGTATTCCGCGAATGCCTCAAGAATCTGATCTGTATTAGTCAAATTCCCATGACTCAGGTCCGTTATAAGTTCTACACGGGCTTTCTCTTGTTTCTTTTTTAAGGCGTTAGCCAACAACTTACCCCCCTTATTATTCTCTACGTAAAACTGAGATTGTTGTCTCAACATCACGTATTCCACTTCTGAACTTAATATTCCGTTATACTGATAACGCAGCCTCTGTAGTCGCAGAGTAATGCCTGCATCTGCCTGTTTAATTAGCAGTCTTTCCCCCGCTTTAATTTGCTCTTCTAAGACATGCAATCTGGCTGTCTTCCGCTTATGCTCCTTAATAGAGAAACTGGTAAACGCAGCCCGCAGGGAGGCCTTAAAACCCTCCCACCAGGCCCAGATTGGAGTGTCCCCTGGATCATTTACATCAAAATAGTCCTTTATGGTTGCCCTGATAACATCCTGAAAAGAGGGATCAGCTAGATAGGACCTATTGAAAGACCACACCCGCTGGCGCTCACCCTCCCCCAACCACTCTATATGTAGAGAAATGGCAGCGTGATCAGAGATATGCGCCCCCAAGATGTCCACTCCCCACATCCCTGGCACTAAGCTTTTGGAGATTAAAAAAAAATCTATTCGCGACCAGGATTTATGTGGCGGTGAGAAAAAAGTAAAGTCCCTGTCAGCAGGATGCCCAAGCCGCCATGCATCGGTCAACCCTAAGGAATCTATAAGAGCCTTGAGCACCGTTCTCGCTCTGGAAGTTCTTTCCGCCCTGCCTGGATTCTTATCCAATAAGGGGTCCAGGACCAGATTAAAGTCCCCACCCACGATCACGGGAGACTTAGAATTCTCCTGCAACACTCAGGTTAGAGCCATAAAGAACTTGGGGTCATCACTATTTGGCCCGTATACATTAACTACAGTGAGCACAGACCCACCCAATTCAATGGAGACCAAGACCCAGCGCCCATCGGCAGCGGTTCGTGTAGAGATAATTTTGCACCCTAAGGATTTCCGCCCCAGAACAGCCACCCCGTTCTTCTTCTGTAGGGCGCAACACCTAGCAATAAATAGCACTTGTCCTCAAGTTTCTTAGACTCCACCAAACTTAGGTGTGTTTCCTGCAGTAAAATTAAATCAGCCTGCTGCTGTCTGCAGTATGACAGTATCTTTTTCCTCTTAATCGGATTATTAATGCCTTTCACGTTCAAAGAAATTGTGTGCAACACCCTAGCCATGAGTCCCATGAACATCCCAAGAATACATGACATGAACAGTGGCCCTCCTACCAAATTTATATAGCAAAATATACCCCTCAGAGAGCCAAAACCCCATACAACTCAAACAAAAAACCAATTGTACATCTGGGTAAGCCAGTACACTCAGCCTGCACTTCGCTCTGGAGACCCACCCGCTTAAAAAAACAAAAAAGGAAAATGCACATGCACATGTCCCAACCCACACTCCATTACACAAAATCCAAATGCCCATAATGGCAACTCAGCGAAGCATAAGAGCGTTTATCCCCTCACATAGCTGGGTAGCTCTCTGCATTCCCGAACTGGGCCGCAGAGTCTTCCACTGAACTCCACAGGCCTCAGAAGCACCTACAAGCTCACTGCATTTGAAGCGCTTCTTGGTCCGCGATGAATCTCTCAAGCGCCACCGGATCGTCAAAAGTCTTAGTCACATTGTTAACAGTCACTCGAAGGCACGCTGGGTAGAATAGTCCATAGCGAGCCTGAATCCCTTGCAGTCTCCGTCTAAGCGCCAGGAACTGTTTCCTTTTATCCACCATCATCTTGCTAAAATCTGGGAAGAAGGAGATTTTATGCCCCTCAAATTGAAGATCCTTATATGTTCTCGCAGCCTGCATAATCTGCGTCACTTGCTGAAACCACAGCACATAATCTATAATCAGAGGCCGGGAAGTTTTTGCTTGCATTCTCAACACTGTAGGCACACAATGTGCTCTCTCAATCTCAAAGGGATACACCAAGTCCAGTTTCAGCAATTTCGGAATAAACCCCTCTAAGAATGAGACAGGGTCTTTCCCTTCTACTCCCTCCGGTAGGCCAACAATACGAATGTTATTCCTCCTGGCTCTGTTGTTCATATCTTCAAGGCTATGCTCTAGCATTTCCGTTCTCTTCGCAGCCCTGGCCAGCTGCACCAGTCGTTCTTCATGGGCCCCAGCAGTGGTTTCAATTTTCTCAACCCTGTTCACTAGGGATGCCATTTGAGCTTTTAATTCCTTAGAGTCCATTTGCAATTGACTCAAACATTCGCCGTTCGTGTCCACCCGACTTCTAACCGCGCGGATTTCTTGTAGAATCTCTTGCAGCCCCCCTTCAGGCTCACGCAGCGGCGCCATTTTGAGTGGGGACAACGGATCAGCTTTAGTTCTTTTTGCCCCGGTATTTTGCCCGCCGGAGAATTGTAGCCGGGTTTGTTTACTGCTTGCCATGCTCCGCGGCCAGGATTAGTGACTCAATCCTACCAGACTACCCTCCACCTCGGTTGGGACAGGATTCGTTCATTGGGTCCACGGGAGCTCTCTCTTAAGCGTCCATGCAGGTCCCTGGCTGGCTCCGCCTCCACTGATCAAATGTTTTAATGAAGTCACACAATGGCTGACTACATAAAACCTCTGAGTCAACCATGATAAAACCGAGGCCCTCTTCACACACAAAGACCCTAACTACAGCCCTCCACCAATATAAAAGTTGCAGGAACAGACCTGAAGATCAAATCCTAAGTAAGATACCTTGGCGTAACCATAGACCAAAACCTATCACTGCAGCAACACATCAGCAACATCAGAGCCATCTACCACAAAATAAAAACAATACATCACCTGCGCACTGTACTGGTCTTTAAGGACTACTACACAGTTTTCCAAGCCTTGGTCCTACCCCACTTCAACTACTGCAACATTCTTCTCCAAGGCTTCCAAAATATGCTTCTACCCCCTGCAGATAGCACAGAACACGGCTGCCTGCATCTTTTCGGGCTCTACCCGAACTGAACAAATCACTCCGGTGCTCAAACAAATGCACTGACTACCTATCAGAACAAGAGCAAAATATAAAGCCATACTGACAACCTTCAAAATAATCCAAGGCCTCTCCTCAGTTCACCTTCAATCACTAATAAAAGAACACTCAATAACAAGAACAGATGGACACACCTACAGAATACACTCAAGATACCATCCATAATCTCAAAAAGCAATGGAGTCACGACCAACAGGGCCTTCTCCCTTCATGCCCCAATCATATGGAACTCCCTACCGGATTATATATGTACAATAACTGATCTAATTGACTTCAAAAAGGGTCTAAAACCACATCTTTTTCAAGAACACTTTGGAAGCGAAAGCTACTCTCTGATCGCACTCCCCACAGGATCCTCCCCTCTCCTTTCCCCCCCTCTCTCCCACCCACCTATTAAACCTCCAGCCAACCTCTAAGTCCTCCTCATGCCTGTACACTCCTGTAAAGCACATATCTAACTGTCAGAAATGTGTGCATGCATTTTCAATGATAGATTAACCAGCAGTAACTCCATCCCCATGTACAGCCACCATACCTGGGGCCTATAGCATTGCCTGCTGTGCACTCTGATCCCTGTACTCCCTCACAGATATCTTAACTGCACCTGCCACAAGGCTTCAGGAGCTCCAGGACTGCCATAGCTCATTCTGAGATGTCCTGAATTGTTGGGCAAACCGACTACCTGTAGATCTGTATAGATGTAAAACTTGGGATGTCCCAAACAATCATAGTGGTTCTGGAACCATGCAGGTTGGCTTCTTATGAGTGCATGTAACCAGATGCTGGGTACATTAAAGTGCAAGCAGGCAGGTGTGGGTATATCAGGCTGGTTAACCTAGCTGTGGTTGGCATTCAGTGGGTTACCACATGAGTTCTGTTCCCACTTCCATCAAATCTTCTTCCAAATGGCATAGGCTGTGTCATACACACTTTCTGGCCACTTTCACATGTACCTTCTCAGTGGTCCTGTCCCATTACTTACCCTTCCTATGCACTCTGGGGTTGTTGAAATTGCACCACAGCTTTGCTAAGAGATGTTCTGTATAAATAGCACAGCCCATGACAGGATAGCTGCATCGCTGTCATTCTCCATTTCACGTGTCTACCTCTTAGTCCATACCTTCAGTTGCTCAGGATACCAGTAATTCAGCAGATGACAATTGGGATGATGACAACCCACATGACAACATGGAAATTCCTCAGGCACAGCCAGGATCATCAATAAAATCCATGGTCACCCAAGTACGTTTGTCCACTAAAGAAGAGCGGGACCTAGGCATGATTGTTTCTGATGATCTTAAAGTAGCTAAACAGGTAGAAAAGGCGACAGCAAAAGCTAGAAGGAGGCTTGGGTGCATAGGGTAAGGAATGGCCAGCAGAAGAAAGGAGGTGATAGTGCCTCTGTATAAGTCTTTGGTGCGACCTCGTTTGGAGTATTCTGTGCAATTCTGGAGACTGCACCTTCAAAAGGATATAAACAGGCTGGAGTCGGTACAGAGGGTGGCTACTAAAATGGTTAGTGGTCTTCATTATAAAGCATATGAGGACAGACTTAAGGATCTTAATATGTACACCTTAGAGGAAAGGCGGGATAGAGGTGATATGATTGAGACGTTTAAATACCTCTGTGGCATTAATGCACAGTAGGAGAGCCTCTTTCGATTGAAAGCAAGTTCTGCTACGAGGGGACATGGAATGATGGTGAAAGGGGATAGATTCAGGAGTAATATGTGGAAATATTTCTTTATGGAAAGAGTGGTGGATCCGTGGAATAGTCTTCCAGTGGAGGTGGTAGAGATGAGAATAGTATCTGAATTCAAAGAAGAATGGGACAAACACAGAGGATCTCCAAAGGAAAAAAGGGGATTGTTGTAGTGGTTGATATGGAAGGACAGACTAGATAGGCCATGTAGCCTTTTTCTGTCGTCATGTTTCTATGTTTCTAAGAGACAGAGGAGATGCTATGGAGAGACAGGAATCCAGAGGCAACAATAGGCATGACATGGAGGAGATAGAGGGGGAAGAAACACATGGGTGAGGATGCCATGAAACTAACACCATTATCCCCTTTCCGCAATAGGGACCCACCTGCTGATGATGCATTCAGTGTATAGGAAGGGTAATGTTGCCACTTGCCAGAGGACCAACATATTTTGCGCTGCAGGAAGACTGCTTCTATAGTCCAGACAAGTAGGTTGTGTTCTGCTACCAGCAGATTGGTGGAAACAAAGAACCAATGAAGAGCCCAGGTTTCAATGACATCACTCCCATGCCTCTATTTACCTCAGCCACCAGAGGTTCCTTCAATATTTCTTTGTCTCCAACAGATGGTGGATGTATTTTCTCTTCTCTGAAAAAAAAATCTGAGGATTGAGAGAGAAAGATTGCTTAAAATTGCATGAACAACCACCTTGAGAAACAAAGGTGACTCTCATTTAAGCGTGATGTGAGAGGCTTCACTAGACTGCAGACTTTTTGGTAGCCATAGAAGGGAAAATTGGTTCAGCTCCATGCTCTTACCCTGGATAACAGCCTATTGATTAGCCAGAAAATTGGAAGGATCTGGAAGGATGACAGAATTCAGCAGCCTCACACAACCTCAATGCCCCCTTCCTCCTCCTCTGTCCCCCCTGCTCTCTCCTGAAGATTGCAGAAGGCTCTCAGAGGGATCTGCCTGCCAGCCACCTTAAACACAGTGTGCACAGCCAGCCAGTAGCACTGTTTCAGGGGAGTAGAGCTGAGCGTGGCACAGATCCTCTGCCTGGTGCTCTCAGGATGTGAGTACCAAGGTTTGACCTCATCATTGTCCTTGTTGGGGGCTCACAATTCTGTTTTCCTGGGATGCAGTTTGTGGTGGACCACTTGTGACCATTGGCGTGGTGGTGGTGTGGGGAGGGTTTCCTGACATTTTCTGCAAGCATTAGTAGCATTTTTACCTATTGCATGCCTGGTGGTTGCATGGCCCTAATGTGCATTCTGCCCAAGCGGCTCCAATGCACGTTCCTTCCCTAGCGCCTGTAATGCGCATTGCATAAAAGCGCAGTTATCACGTGCCTCAGGGCCACCGCAGCCTTAGCATGTGCTGTTGTGATACTTGTCTAACTCTATATCTTCTTCCAGGAAACGTTGTTTGACCTGTGGCAAGCAAGGTTCCTCCTCCTCAGATTCTGGACTATGCTCTTCTAGCAAGGCAGCTTCTGAGTCTTTATTTTTATCTTTATTGGGATGCTTAATATACCGCTCATTGCAACAGCATCTGAGCTGTTTACAAAATACATAAAGGGCTGCTCAGAAAGGGAAAGGAACACCAATTGTATTACAGGACAGGAAAGAAAAGGTTAGAGACTGTAGAGGGAGAGCAGGAAGGCCTGCTTTTCCCCTTACAGCCAGGGGATACGTTAGTCTGACTTTGCGTGCCTCAGGGCAGGAGATGATGGATGTGCTATATGTAAGGATATTCAGCTAGCCAGAGGATTGGGCGACTGTGCTTTAGGAGGTCTATGGCAGCTATGCTCCCTGGCATTGTGGAGTCATGCCCGATTGTCCTGCCCAGAATTCCTTTCTTTTACAACAGGCCTGATCCTTCTGGCATGGAAATTCAGACCCTGTGGCCTCTGGGTACTCCCGGGCTCAGTCTCATGAGGGGCAGGCTGAGAGTAGAAGCCTTGTTTGATTATCTTTGGCTAAGCATCCCCGAAGAGAGATGCTCCCCTGGAGATAGGGAGCAGCTGGGAGCTGTCCAAGATTTTGACTATGACTGGTCTTTGCCGTCATTTACTGTGCTATGCTACTATGACTCAGATTCAGATGGCTCAGTACTGGGGCTCTGATGTGAATGAAAATGTACTCTCACCTTCAGAAGATTGTGCACAGACTGAACTTATTCACCTATGCTGGAAGGAGGAGCTGGCAGTGTTAATTGCCACGGTCTCATCTGCATTTGAACTTGGTGGATGCTTCTGGCATGGAGCAGGAGCTGAAGGTACAAATGCTCCTTCAAGGGGTGTGGAAATCCACTACTATCTTCCCGATGCTGAATGTGATCAAGGATTTGATCCAGAGTGGGACTCTCCTGATGCCCCGCCTAAGGGGGTAAGGGTGTGTAAAAAAATCTACGCCCTCCTGGAGAAGGAATGTATTGAGTGGTTTGGCATTCCAAAAGTGGCACTGGGCAGTGGACTCATTTTCCAAAGTCTGGCTGACCCAACTAGCTTTTAAGGAGATGCTTCTGTTTGGAGCCAATTTGGAGAGGGCAGCTCTCTGTGACACTCCACTATGTGTGCAATGGGTGTTAATTATTGTGCAGCCACCTGGCGGGATGAGGGCAACATGTAGGACATCCAGGGCTGCTATGCTCTGTCCCTACTGCACAACTGTGCCCATGGTGGGCAGGACATGGATCGCAGACGCTCCCATGCCCATGTTCCACAGCAGAGGGTCCAGTACATGGAAATGAGTGATGTGGTATGTGTGGCAAGATACCAGGAAGATACCAGTTTGACAGGGCTGCCATATATGACCTCTTCCAGCAGCTTAAGCCATGGCTTGAAAGTCCCATGCAGAAGGGTGATCCGTTTCTAGTGCACTTGAAGGTGATGACAGCACTGGCCTTCCTGGCTAAGGGCTCGTTCCAGATGGTGCTGTCAGCTGTTGGGGTACTCAGCCAGCTTGTGGTATTGTGGTGCCTTATGCAGTTCCTGGGTGCCTACCTACAGTCCATGGTGCAGAACATCTGCTTCCCATCAATGCAGCAGGACCATGCACTGGACCATGCAGGAATTCTACGCTGTGGCAGGGCTCCTGTTGGTCCTAGATGTGGTGGATGGCACACACATCACCCTCCAGCCACTGTGACAGAGTGAGCCTGCATACCAGAACTGCAAAGCCTTCCACTCTGTCAATATGCAGGTGCTGTGCAATACGAATGGCGAGATTGCAGACGTATGCGACAAGTATCCAGGTTCCTGCCACAATGCCTATGTCCTGAGCCAGTTAGGGATCCATGCGTGCTTCGAGGGGTGCCACATCAGTGGTAGACAGCTGTTAGGTGGACATATGCATAGACACCCTGGGGATGGGAGGCAGGGTGCACCGCATGGTGGTGAGTCCGCTGGGCAGGTGGTGTTGGCCCTCCCCCCATGACCCCAGGGCCCTGTGTGTCAGCTCCCTGGCCATGGGGGCCACTGGGCATGTATGGGGGGGGGGAAGTCCCTCCACCGCTAAGGTGGGGTTATGTGTTGGGCACCCCCCTGGGAACCCACCCACATACATGGGCATGGTATGCCCTGTCCTTGCCAATCCAGGTGTTAGTCCCAGCCACCCAACATATGCCCTCCACACACATACCACCTCAGTCCCCCGCAGCAGGCCCATTGGCCCTGTGCATGCAGCAGGGGATGGAGGTAGATGACCAGGATGGCGACAGCAGGCCTGCATGTGGTGGTGTGTCATGCAGCCCCATCTACTGCCACCCAGGGATGTGCATGCCATGGACCAGGCACAGGGCAGGGGCACCAGATATACACACAGTACCCAAGCACCCCCCCCAGGAGGGACCCCTTCACCTTTGGGGGCACACATGCTCATGTGGTAGGCTGCAGACACACAGTAGTCTGCTGTAACCCCTTGGACCTTCCTGACAGAGATCATAGCCTCAGATATGCACAGTCAGCTGTCCACTGCCCACTATGTGTCCGGTACACATGGCCCCCTCACTGGCGCACCAGCTGATTAATGGTTCAGTGTTCTGTCTCCCCCTGCAGGTGACCAGGGCTACCCCCTTCGCGACTGGCCAATGACCCCCATACTCCACCCCAGCAGCCCAGCACAGCATCGGTACAACCATGCACACTAGACCACACGGGGTATCATAGAGCAGACCTTCAGTCAGCTGAAGCGCTGGTTCCGCTGCCTGAACTGGTCCGGGGAAGCTGCTCTACATGCCTCGCAAAGTGTGCCATATCACCAAGGCATGCTGCATGCTCCATAACTTTGCCTTGCAGCTCAGGCAGCCACTGCCTGATGAGCTAGAGCCAGCCATAGGTGACATGTAGGCAGACTGTCCAGATGGGGTGTGGTGGTGCGTGCTAGCCTTGTCTAGGCACACTTTCCCTGACATCCTGGTACATATGTACCCCACTCATAACAACCAAAGCAAATGCCAGCAAATGGGGAGGGATGGGGTACGTGCCAAGGCATGTCCGCAGCATACCAATATGGCCTGTGTGTCCAGGCCATGCTCCTGTGCATTGTGCACATTGCCTGCCTGTGACATTGCTCAAAACAATGCTCTGCCATGGCCCTGTTGGTATGTGGACTGCCCCTGTTTCCAGGGGTGATGGGTTTGCTGATTGCCCCACCACTATTTTTGCTGACATGTGCCAGGTGTGCAGTGTCCACCCAGCCACATAATGTGTCTCCCAGAACTCGCCTATGATGTGACATGTGTTCGGGAGCATTCACCGATGTTGCCCTGCATGGGTGCTCCTATGTTTTGACATGAGCATGCATGCCATGGTGCCCATGGCTTCTGCACCAGGGATGCACACATCGCATGGTCCACCTATCCCTTGGCCATCTGTCACCTGCCCATTTCCCATTGCAGGTGGTACACACCTGTGAGCTGGCATGGGTGTGTGGGACAGGTGCATGGTGTGCCACATACACATGGTACCCCCAGCATGTCACTGTCCATCCACCCTAGGCTGTGTTGCCCCCATGGGCCACTAGCTGTGCTGCTGCCACATGTTCATGGCTCCCTCTCCATTCCCCCTCGGTGTTTGTACCATCTCCTGTTACTGTGGAGGCCAGTCTACCTGGCTATATGCCTTGGACGTGCATTGGCTACCATTTACGTGTAGCGTACAGCACAGCATCCCCCCTGTGGCATGTATGGGGGGTAGAGACAAACCTCATCATTCACCCATGCCAGAGCACAAACCTGCCTACTCATTGGGGTGGTGTTGCTGGTGCTCTGCACAATCCCATCAGGTGCCGTGTCCCCTTCTGCTTTCATTGGCACATCACCCTGCCATGCCATGCCATGCTGGGGAGGAGGGGAGCTGCAGCTGGTCATTGCATTTGGTGTACATGCACAGGGTCATGCTCTCTCTTTTCCTAGGGCCTGCGAATCAGACCTGCTGATTCTGGCCCTAGACCACAGAACTTGGTGTCCTGGGATTGCCTCCCACCTGGACTGCTTCATTTTGCACCTCTACCATTCACACTGGGCCTCCCCTCTGACTTGCCAAGCTCTCTCTTTTCCTAGGGCCTAGGAGCACTGACAACTGTAGCCTGCTGGCTCTGGCACTGAACCACAATGCTTGGGGTCCCAGGTTTACCTCCTGCCACAGGGCATATACAAGGCCCTTTTATTTTACCTCCTCGAGGGGCATCTGTGTGACCTTGGGATGTGGCTGACATTCTGGGACTGCTCTCTGCTATGCGTGTCCCTTCCATATGTCTCTGTGTCCTCTTGTGTCTTCACTGTGGGCCCGCATGCATCCTGTTCTCCCTTGTTTCTTGGGCCCCTTCTGTCTGGCTGCTCTGTCTCTGCTGTGCTGTCCTGTCACTGTGCAGCCTGCCTGTTTTATGCCTGGAGCAGATCCTGACTTCCCCTGTCCTTCCTCTCCACCTTGGTGCATGCCTGTCTCTGTGCCAACTTGGGTGCTGCTCCAGCCTGCCCACTTCTCTCTGCTTCGAGGTGTCTGTCTGTGTTGTGATGTACTTTACTGGGTGAAGGTCGTCCTGATATGTCCCCAGCCCCTGCATGCTGCTGTTTGGGCTGGCCGCCTCTGCCCTGTAGGGAGGAGAGTCTCCTCTTACTTGATGACCATGGTCACCAGCAGCCTCGTCTCCGCCTCGCTGAAGTTAAGCTGCCTGGTAGCCATGTTGATGTGTACGTTATGTTAGGGGGGGGGCCTTCTTCCTGGATCCGGTCAAACATGGTCTGCAGGACATGGGGTTGGAGATGTTTTTCGGGTTACAGGTGCAAGGGGCAGCTGGGGCTACATGGGCAGTGTGCACATGGCCTACACATGCGCTTGACGCAAGATGGGCCGATAGGCCAGTTAGATGTGCTTCATTGGGCATGGCCACATGTCGATTCTACAACCCTGTGTGCATGTCTACATGGGATTGTAGAATCAGCCTCTGCATACATGTCCTATCTGGGGATGTACACGGGGCCCGGACATGCCCCTTTCAGAATCAGGTTCCACATTGTCGTGGCTTGCCATGCCCCTATTACACCCCCTCCCATCCACATTCTGAGATCCCCATTCTAGTGCCATGTACGTGCAGGGCCGTGTGGTTTTGGAATATGGTTCTAGACATTTTAGCGAGAAAACAACTATTCTGTATGTCTAACCGGCTTATTTGTGTTCTGGAATGACCTCCTAAGTATTGTCACAACGCCCCCCTGGTGGCACTGGGATGTCACAGCAGGGAGGGTGGACACAAAAATATTTTATGGTGGAGTTTAGCTCAAAGACAGGGCCCAGGTATTTATAGTCCTGGTAGCCTTCTGGGTAACCAAAGCTCCAAAGAATATAACAGTCCGAGGGTAGGGAGAATAAAGGCTTTTATTTCCCGTATTGCAAATAGGTTCAATAGCTCAGAATTTACATCAACACGAAAATGTCCTTGCTTCAGGTTGAAAGAAAAAGAAACATGAACTGAGTTAGACCTGTTAACTTCACAGCAGTACTATAAGAAACACAGATTCAAACCTTCCCCCAGACCACAGCTCTACTCCTCGGCTAAGGGCTCAAAGCTTTCTGCCAGGCAATAGCTGCAATCCATCTCGGGGTCCGAAAGGTCATCCGGGAATTCCACCTGCATTGGTTCACAGTCAGGAATATCTAGTGGCTCGCATTCAGGCTTTTTATACAATGTTTGTACGATGTCCCAATGCGCTGCATCCAAAGGTAAGCCTTGGTTTTGTACACCTCTAGAGTGAGGACAGTTTCTCTTGCCTACTGCTCTTATACTAGAGAGTTTCTTGTTTGGCACAGGTTTGTATTTTGTAGCACAAATAGTTCTAGAAGGACAGCATTCCTCTAGGCCTTGCTCCTCCTGCGTCACAGCATTCATAAAATCACAATCAGTAAAATAGTGATTACCTTTCCTTTTGGGTTTATCACGGCCAAGTGAGGGTTGATGCTTGTTCCTGCTGTGGTTTGGCTTCTCTGACACCAAGGTAGGCCTCCAGTTCTCCGGCCGGCCTTCTGCTGGGGTTAAGCCACACTTGCACCACAGCTTCTTTCTCTCTGGGCCAGGAATGTTACCTTTCAAAGTAACTCTTTCACCTCCTCCTTGGTTACTCCTCGTTGTGTCTTTCAAAGGTTGCTGGCCTCTGCCAGACTCAGGTCCAGGACTCTCTGGCACAGTCCTTCTCCTTCCAGGGTTAGCTTCTTCTTTGTATCTTTCCCACTTGGAAAGTGTATCCTCGCCCCTCTTGGGATATTTGAAGCGGATTCCTTCACCTGGTTCTGTTGAGTCTGCTGGGCCGGCTCCTTCTGTCAGGACTCCTATTCCCTGGTCCTTCTCTCCTTCCAGGAAAGCTCTCCTTTCTCCTTCCAGGGTCAGCTTCCTTCCTGTGCCTTTTGTGTCTCCTGTGTTAGGGCTTTTAAAAGGAATTCTTCCCTTTCTGGATTGGGTGTAGGCCGGTATTGCATCATTGGCTCTGGGGTGTGGCTCCTCAGTCCTCCAGAGGTCCCTCTTGCTCCCCCTATATGGCTCCTCGCGATGCTGCAGCCGGTGTCTGCCTCTTTTTTCTAAGTTAAAAGCATTTTCTTCTGTCTGCAGAGGGTCTGCAGTACCACAGTATATAACTTTGCATTTGTCCACATTAAATTTCATCTGTCATTTGGATGCCAGTCTCCCAATTTCTCTTGCAATTTTTCACAATTCTCTTGTAATTTAACTTCTTCAAATAATTTTGTGTTGTCTGCATATTTATTCAACTCACTCTTTGTTCCCATTTCCAGGTCATTTATAAATGTTAAAAAGCAGCAGGCCCAGCACAGATTCCTGGGGCACTCCACTATTAATCTTTCTCAATTGAGAAAATTGGCCATTTATTCCCACTCTCTGTTTTCTATCTTTTAACCAGTTCCCAATCCACAATAGGGAACTGCCTCTTATCCCATGACTTTTTGATTTCCTCAAGGAGTCTCTCATGACAAATCTTATCAAAAGCTTTCTGAAAATCCAGATACAGTACATCCACTGGCTCGCCTTTATGTACCTGTTTATTCGTGCTTTCCAAAAACTGTAATTCACCTTTTCTTGGTCTTCTCAGCATCATTCAACTTGGATCCTTGAGCATCTTTTAGCATTCCAATCTGAGGCTGGAATTCTCATAGCTTTAGGAAAGCCGATCTTGTTCTTTCTCTCTACTAGTTTCTGATTCTATTTCCTTGCATGTGTCATTGGAGTACTTCACCTTGTCTTGTCTTACTGCACATTGGAAATCTCTGTTGAGTTCTGTGATTGCCTCTCTTTTTCCTCTGGCTTAGCTTTTCTGTGTTTCTGAACAATTTTCAGAGTTTCTTTGGTCATCCATTTTGGCCATTTTTGCTTTTTCACATTTTGCAGAGACTGCCTCGACATTATCTGGATAGTGCTGAAGCAGCGTTCAAGGTTATCCAGTTAGTGGTGATATTCAGCCTGCTAACCAGATAACTAGTCACATAAAAGATTATCCTAACTTTATGTGGTTTGCTATCCAGATAGTGGACTGAACACCACTACTAGCTGGATAGCGGCACTGATCATTGCAGTATCAGGATCTTTAGTGTTGGCTACTGTCTGGATACCAGTGAGGGCCAGTCCATCCACTAGGCGAGCTAAGCAGTTGCTTAGGGCAGCTGGTCCAGGTGGGTGGCGGCAGCAGCACACATGATTGGCCACACCTCCTCCACCTCAGCTGCCACCGATTCCATTTGGGGGAGAGGCAGGCAGCAGCAGCAGCAGCAGTCCAAAAGTGGCAGCATTTTGCTGCCGCTTTTGGAAATTCTGCCACTGCCCATCTCCTCCTCCTGAGACGGAATCGGCGACAGCTGGGGGTGGGGGGGGGGGGGGGAGGCAGCGAGGCTGGGGTTTCTGCCTAGGATGGCAGAAATCCTTGGGCCGATCCTGATATCAGTGCTGAATATTTCAGATTTTATTTAATAGAGGAGGCCAGTGTTTAAAAAAAAATGCTGATCGTACGTATATACGTATTAACCCCTATATTTTCTGAAACTATACCAATTAAAGATTAAGGTATTTTATAATCTACAAGGGTACATGTGAGCCCAGACCATGACCCTGGCTGTGCCTAATGGCAAAGTATGCACCTTTGTGACAAAACAGGTACTTTTACACCAGTTAGTATTTTATGAGGTCATTTACATGCGGGAATGACTTTATAAAAATTACCTCCATAACGTTTAGCTATATGGATAGCAGCTGAATATTAGAAAAGTCCATAAACCATGATTAAAATAGACCGGGAAAATCCATGCGTACCCCTGGGATAAGCAGCATGGAATCTTTCAACTTTTTGGGAACCTGACAGATTCTTGTGATCTGGATTGCAGGATATTGGGCTTGATGGACCTTTAGTCTGAACCAGTATGGTACTTTTATGTTCTTGGCTATATTTGGGTAAAATGCCCTCTCTACCCTGACATTATGAAAGTAGTTTTAAAATGGAATTTTGTGGATATATAGCTTTTTATAAAATGACCCCACATAAAAGTATACATAGTGCCAAGAAGGCACATACTTTTAGGTGACCTACATGTAGGTGTGTTCAGGGGCAGGCAGAGTTGTGATATCCTGTATGTGCTTTACTTATAAAATACCAAACAAGATGTGTTCACCAAATTCCAGGTGGAAAATTAATCCACTAATATAGAAATAAATCCCAGTATCTAAAGATATAGAAAATATGCATTCCTGTGCAAAACTTTACAGCTGCTCCAAAGCGGGCAAAACTATCCGCAGCTTCAATATAAGAGTAATTTCTGCTGCTTTGCCTTAGAATTTAATAAAAACACATAGGCGCCTATGGGTCTTTATAAAATAGACTTAAAATAGACACCTGCTTGCCCTTCACAGATAAATCACCTGTGGTAAAATTACGTCCTATATGAATAATACAGGAGCCGTGAAAGGGAATTTTCAGCAGGTATCCACATAGCGCAACTGAAAATTCACAGATAGGGAACTTATTATATATGGCTGCTGCTAAATATATAAGTCCCTTTAAATATTGAGCACTTTATAGATAAGTAACATAGGGGCCCTTCTACTAAAGTGCACTAAACAGTTAACACACGTTTTATGAACTGTCTGCTCATACCCGTGGTAACTGCTGTTGTGGAGGCACAACAATTACCACACAGTAATTCTCACGGTAACAGCAAATTGTGTGATGGGGCAGGGAGTGGGCAGTTTAGGGGCAGAGAGTGGCTGTGGTGAACACATTCAGTTAGCGTGGAGGAACATAGCACATGCCATCAATGCTTCAGTTAGAGCGGGTGCACTTAATACCTCAATGGGTGGCGTTAGGCGCACCCATGTGAATTTCAGTGTGCATTTGGGAATACATCCCCACAGTAACTTCTGGAGACATACTGGCAACCCTCCCAACAATTGCTGTGAAGACTTTGCACTTAATGCATATTAGTTTTAGTGCTAAATGCACACAAAAGCTTAATGCACCTCAATAAAAAGTCCCATAATTTCTTAGTGATCTGGAAGCTGCCCACCATCCTCTTCCCCTTTTTATGAAAGGTCTTCATTCAACATTTTTTATTTATTTTATTTATTTATTTATTTAATGCTTTTATATACCGCGCTCTTTAAAATCAGTGCGGTTTACAGATAACATTTTGTACAGAGCAGGAAGAGCCTGCTCTGCATTTACATCGAACGAGTAATATAACTTGGATTTAGAACAGGGGTAACTATATACAGACTATATACAGTACAGTCTAGGCAGGAAGTCGCTATGCAGTTGTAGCGACATGGCTTGCCCTGAGAGCTAAGACATTAAGGGGCATGTTTACTAAAAACCGCTAATTTGCGCGCCGCACATTAGCGCACTAAAAGCAGCACTTAAGTGCTCTTAAGCGCCCCGAAAACGTGCGAGGAACCCCCGCACCCGTGCGCATCACACTAACGGGTGCCGCACAAGTACGGGCCCGCAAATGTCCGATAGAGGCGTGGAAAGGCTAACGGAGGGCGGAGGAAGGCCCCGGAGGGGCGGAGAGAAGGGGTTAATGGGCGGGGAAGGGGAGGGGAGAGGCGCCCCGCACATTATCGGGGCTGAATTTCAAAGGAAAAATAGCGCGAGTGAATCACTCGCGGTAGAATGCATTTAAAGGGAAGAGAAACCATTTCCGTCAGCAATGTACAGCAAAACCGGGGAAACCTGCAAAACGTGAGCAGTGTGATACATGTGCACAGCCCAAACGTGGAATTAAAAATAGAAAAGGACCACAACAAAAATTGTAAAAATAGGAATTCAGCTGGGGAACAGTTATAGTAATGGTCAAAACTAAAAAACACACCCAGGAAAGCTCCAGCAAAAATAAATGAGTTTTGGAAAGGTGTACGGAGCGGAGACTCTTCCAAAAAACATTTCCTTTTTGTTGGAGCTTTCCTGGGAGTGTTTTCTATGGTTGCCCATTAATATCACTGTTGCCCAGCATGGTGATATTGTGTCCCCCATTTTCCGTGGTCATTTACGTGGTTTATGTGCACGTTTGTCACCAGACAGGGTGCATGTGCCCACAGTAAAAATGTGTAGAGCAGGGTTTGCGACTCCATCCTGCCAGGTTTACTACCTCCAGGGCTGCACTGTCTCTGTGGGCATAGTGTGGTGCAGCGGACAGAGCCAGTGCCTCTAGGACCAGAGGGTCAGAGGTTCAAATCCCAGCTGGGGCACTTGCCAACCCAGTCCCTATATTTTACCCACCACTAAACAAAGATAGCGCAGAAACCCTTGTATTGCAGGGAACATAAGCATGGGGAAAACACCCATATTTTACCCAACACCGCACACACACCACAACAATGGGCATTACCTACAGCCATGTCCCCCAAATGCAGTCCCGTACTGCCACATTGCAATCAGGTCATCTGCTTTTTCTGAGAGAAGCTCATGCCAACATGTTGGCGGACGAGTACATGTGGTGCAGGAGGCAGTGGCTGCTAGCCACAGAAGACAGAGGCCTAGCCATGTGCAGGCTGGCACAGTCCACTGCAATAGACAGGCCCTGCCGGATCCACAGTCATGGATATTCCAGGGAATCCAGCCACTCTGTGGCTACACAGTGGTGCAGTGCACACAGACAGTGCATGCAAGAACAGAAGGTCATAGGTTCAAAGCCCAGCTGGGGCTACCACCTATCCTGCCCACATATTTTTCCCACAATTAAACAGTGATAGTAAGGACACACCTTTTGTGGCGAGGACATATGCAATGGTAATACGTCTATCTTTTACCCCACTGAGCACAGACACCATGAACAGGGGCAGTACCTAGAGCAGAATCTCCCAAATGCAGTCCTGGTGGGCCACACACCAGTCAGGTTCCATGCTGCCACTCATACAAATGCCTGTGCTGTATATCTATGCACCACCCCCATGGCATGTAGATGTAGCTCATGCATATTCATGAGGGACAGCAGGAAAACCCGAACAGTGTGATGCAAACCTGGACTGGAGTTGGGAATCTCTGCCGTAAAGCAGCAGCCAACAGGGCCAGACACACCCACACCCACACCCACAGGCCCCATTGGCCAATGTCTCCTGGAGAGGCAGAACATTGGACCCTGCGTGCATCTCCCAATACTAGCACCTGCATACCTTAGCAATGTCACCCTGCACCTGAGGTATATGGTACACAGCTTTGAGATGTTTGCTAGGAGTACTGGCAGATAGATATCCATACGTTACGCATATACTGCTAGTTGACCCCATCAGAACAATCTGTGAGGTGTTTGCAGTGCGTGCTCCAGGCCTGGCCTCTGACGGTGTTTACCACCCTGGGGAGTGACCCCCAGCAGTACTGCGTACCATATCCATGCCTTGGCGTGCCCAGGACCGGTTTGTTGGGCAAGGCTAATTATCTCCTCAATAGTAGCACCATGATGGCATAGGTGTGGAAGTGTGTGTCTGTCTATACAGTGGGTGTTGGCTGCAAGCCCCTTCCACAGCCCACACTGCCAGCACTGTTGCCAGTAGTGGCCTGCCAATGTGCATAATGAGTAGCAAGGGACCATGAGTACATCTCAGACAGGGTGGGCTGACCAGGATGCAGCTGCACAGGGCATAGGGCACTGACAGGGACATGGTAGTGCCCGGCCACCACCTACACAGACAGGGTGACCTCTGTATGTGCTGCTGGGGGATCACTCTCACCCTGAGTGTGCAGTGACGGCAGCATGGCTGGGCACCCCCATAGTGCTGTATTGTGTTTCTCTCATGTGATATATATGGGTTTCCTGTTGGGGCCTCTTCACTGACTTATCTGCTTGTGTGTGCTGCTGCCCCAGTTGTGGGTGCATGCATTTCCATCAGGACCAACCAGCAGACTGTGCACAGATGGTATGTGTCTTGATGGAGTGCCTTGCAGGGTGCAGTGGCTGATGGCTTGCTGCAGGAGAATATCAGATAGTGGCGGGGTGCATCTGTGAATATCCAGGCCTAATGTCTGTCTGATATTGTGTTATGGATGTGTGTGGAGCTGCTTGGACTGCCCTGTAGGGTGTCTGTTTCTCAGCAGGACCAGGGTTGATGGTCCACTTTGCTGCCATCGGTGCAGGGGGGGGGGGAGGGTGGGATCAGGATCTGTTGGTGGAAAGCTGTGTTTTATCCACCTGGGGGTCAATTGGGGGGGGGGGAAGAGGGGGTTCCACTGACTGAGGCAGACAGAGATCTCTAAGATGTTTATGCAGCACCTACCTATTTCACAGGTTCTTGCTGCTTTGGAGGTCTGGCATGGTCACATTCAGCCATATGAGGTGTTGTGGACCTGGTCCTGGGCACAACATCACACACTCAGGGTGAGCACAGTTACCGCACAATGTGATGTTGTTTAGCTACTCTTTGCCGTTTGTCCACCCACTCAGAACACCCTACCAGGCCGAGGTGCTGTGTGGGTGCACACGGACACGTCCCCCTACCAGGCCGGGGAGCTTTAGGGGTGCATTTCCCATCCTGTGTGCATCTGTGGACAGCTGATTTGCATTTGCAGTGCATCATGGGTACGGGTGGCCTAACCCTATCCTGTTTACAACAGCAGACTGTCTGTGAGGTGACGTGCAGGCTATCTGCAGCCAGCCAGGGGCTTGCTTACAGCTATAGAGCTGTAGCACAATGGTTATGTCACTGCCTGTGCTACCAGAGGTCATGGGTTCAAACCCACAGTGGGGTTCTGTGATAGGGGTGTCCAATGCTTTTCTTTTAATTTACGGTACATATGTTGATGCCAGCAATTACACCCTCAGCGTACTGTACCCATAAGGTGCCTCTGCGGGTGCTTTATGGGGCGCCCTATAGGGCACTTTATGGTTGCCATCCATATAGGGTGCACTATACATTATCCTGTGTCGCAACATACATGCTGCCCTATAGGGGACATTCTAGGGTGCCTTGGCGGACGGTGCACTGTAACATGTGCCTTACAGGCCGCTTTATGTTAACATGCTGTGAGAGTGGGTTTGCTAGTAGTTATCACAAAATAAAATTAATAAGCCTCCTACAGCACAAAACATACTGCCTTAGTTACCCTTTTCCACAGGGCACTGTGAGGAATTGAACCTGTGGCCCCTGCACCATTGGTCAGTGTCTTAACCATTGTGCTGTGGCTGTGTTCCTTTGCTTTAGCATCAGCGCGCCGCCTTGTGTGCTCATCAACGCGCCGTCTTGTGCCGCCCAAAATTAACAGCACCTTAACGTGCACTGCGTCCTACAGCAATAATGCCCATAACAGGTCATGTTTCATCAAGCTGTGTTCATTGAGCACAGCGGGGGATCAAACCCATGATCCCTGCATGGGTGGCCGGTGTCTTACCCATTGTGCTATGGCTCTGTTCCTATTCTTGCACATCAGCACGCCACTTCTGCCGCACACTATTAAACTGCCTCCTCACACATCAGCACGCAGCCTTATGCCCATCAGCACGCCGCCTCCTGCTGCCCACAATTAACAGTGTGCCGCCTTGTGCCGCCCAACAAGAGCAGTGCGCCGCCTTATGCCGCCCAACAAGAGCAGTGCGCCGCCTTATGCCGTACAAAATGTACAGTGCGCTGCCTTATGCAGTCCAAAATTATGTTGCCTCCTGAACCACTTTTACACTTTCAAGGTGGTGCCTCAGCTGGCCTTTTCTGTTGCACACAATGGGGGATTGAACCTGTGGCCCCTGCACCATTGGTTAGTGTCTTCACCATTATGCTATGGCTCTGTTCCTGTGTATGGACATTTGCGCACCGCCTTATGCCGTCCACAGCTAACAGCGCACTGCCTAATGCCGCCCAAAACGCACAAGATGAACAGCGCGCCGCCTAATGCCGCCTAACATTTACAGCACATCGCCTAATGCCCCCATATCTTTCAGCGAAATGCATAATGACGCACAAAAGTAGTTACTGCCACCCAAACGTTACAGCGCGACGCCGAAGGCCGCAAAAAAATAGTGTGCCTCCTAAAACACTTGTTACCCATTACTATTCATGCCTCAGCCAGACATTTTTGGTTGCGCACACTGGGGGGGATTGAACCCATGGCCCCTGCACCATTGGTTAGTGTCTTCACCATTGTGCTATGGCTCTGTTCCTATATTGCCCAGCAGCGCCCCACTTAGCCTTCCCACGCGCTAATGTGGGCCCCGCACATTAACGCGACGCGCACATGTACGGTCGTTTTTTTTCCTTGTTCTGCCTGAACCGCCCACTCCTTATATGGCACACGCACACTAACGGGGACCCGCACATTTTCGGAGTTTAGTAAATATGCCCCTAAGACAGAGTGTCATGGATTATATTTTCTCTCCAAACTATTTTATAATCACAATCCCTCATGAATTGGAAGAAAGTTATAAGCACTTTTCAAGAACAATTATCCAGCATAAAGGGATTTGGGGTTAAAAGCTCTTTGCAATGAAGTGTTACCCATACCTGAAACATCGCTTTCTCTTATTGCAACAAATATTATTTATTAGGATGTTTTGTTATACAAATGTTTTCACACTGAAAACAAAAGACTGAGTTTGTTGCTGTTTGCAGATAGTGAGCAAACAAGCCACTACTAAATGCTTGGAAGTCATCCTTTTTTGTTAGAATTCATAATTGAACAATAAGACATCCTGGGGTATTTATATATGACTAGATGTTCTGCTAAGGAGCAGCAAATCTGCACCTTGGGTTACTTTGATTCATGATATGAGAATTCAAAGAGCTTTCATAAGAATTCAATATAAATATCCGTATGTGAATGAGATATGCATTAAAGTACAAGTGGACTGTAAAGGTTTTGTAATTGTCAACTGGCTATTCTATAAAAGCTTTTTTTAAAATAGATTGTCTCTGTCCTCTAGTGTCTTTGGTGCATCTTACTTCTTTCAGTACATAAGTGAGAAGCATTAATCAGTTAAACAGCATAGTGCAGCTGTTACCATACTGCACATTCAACACAAACATGGTATTTGTTAAAGGAGCACTTGTCATTTGTAGTCTCTTTAAAGTGTCTTGCTAATTCCCTCAGCTTTTCTTTTCATGGATGCACCTTCTTCTTTTGCAGGCTTTAAACTTGCTTTCAACTACCTAAAAGATAAAAAGTATGTGGATGCCATAGACATTTGTCACAAGGTATGTTTTTTGCTTACAGTCTGTCATAAAAAAGTAAAGTAATTTGGGTAATTGCATGGTTGAGTAGATTACTATAGGGCCATAGAATCCTTAACATATGGACTGTTGATTTAGATTCCATCCATTCTAATGAAGACATGTCATATCTCGCATCCAAATACTTTGGTAAGTAAAATAGTCCTTCTCGGCCTCTACTTCCTCCTCTTTCTCCAGCTCTTTGTCATGCTGCCCTCCTTAATTGCAGACCCCTTCAGTCAAAGTCCTCCCTCCTCTCTGATCTCATCCTTCAGCATTCCTGGACCTCCTATTCTTAACTGGAACTTGACTCATGGAAGGGGAGGAAGCTTTTCTCTATCCATTTCCTCATCCCAATTATGATGCCTTGTTCACCTCTAATACTTCAAGATGGGGGCGGGGGAGAGGCAGGGCAGCATTGTCTTACTCTATAGAAACTCCCTATCCTTCTCTGAGATATTGTGTGCAATTCTGGTTGCCATTTCTTAAAAAGATATAATGTTATTAGAAAAGGTACAGAGAAGAGTCACCAAAGTTGTCACCACCCATAGTATCACCATGGCCTTCTCCTCACGTGCCAACAACTGCGTAGATGAGGAGGGATCTAGCTAAGCTTTAAGAATGGTTGAAAATTTGGCAGCTGAGAAATGCAGGGTCATGCATTTGGGCTGCAAAAATCCAAGGCAGCAGTACAATGTAGAGAGCGAAATACTTCTGTCTATGAAAGAAGAGCAGGACCTGGGTGTGATCTGTTCAAGAGATAGATGTGGGGGTTTTAGAGATTCTCTGTGGACAAGCAGAAATGAGTCCTCACATATGGGTGATGACCCCAATAGAGCCCCTGCATGGGAACGCTCCCCAACTTCTGTTGGAAGCTTTGGGGAGGCTCCCTGCGCCTGTGTGCCTCCTTCCCGCCTGCCACCGCAGCGCTATGTTGAATCAGTCTTTAGTTTTCTGCGAAGCCCCATGGGCACGTTACAGTCTTCCTCTGCTTGGCAAACTCTCTACCCTGCGGGTGGGTTTTGTGCTTTGGGCTTTTTGCCTAGTTGTCTGCCATCATGGTTCTCTTTTCCCTTTTGTTTTTCTCCCTCAATCATTCCTTTTATTCCTGCCATAACTTTGCACTGGTCCTGGTGCTTCAGTCTGACCTCTCTCTCCAAAATCAAGCCGTTTGACCTCGCTGCTGCAGTCTTCCCAGACACCATATTCTAGAAACCTACCAGTGTATTCAAGAAGGATTCCCAGTGTGCTAGGACCATATTCCCAATGGATATATACAGTTGGTGCCTACAGTGCCTGGGACCCGATCATCATTCCTCTTCTTGTCATTTGTGTTTGCAGATGATAAAAAGAGGACTCAAAGGTCATGAGAAGCAGCGTGAATAACTTTAGTATGCAGAAGTCCGATCCATTGCCTTTGGCTTTGATGGCATCGGTCTCTATGACTTCCAAGGCTGCATCGGATGCTGATGGTGCGTCGACATCGAAGAGCTCTTGGGCTCAGACAGAGCCGAGCACCAGTAGTGTCCTGGAGTATTGGCTATCTTTATCTTTATTAACACTTGATCTACCACCCTAGTCTCCAGGGCATCAGAGCGGTTTAGTCAGAAATGGGCCGTATACAAAAATGAAAAAGAATGTCATAAATTGAATAGAACGGCTGAAGTAGATAGCTGCAGAGGGCTAAAGGCAGCATGCAGGACAGGTGGATAGGAGTTGGTGGGAGGGAGGTCAAAGGCAAATTGAAAAAGATGAGTCTTGAGCATGGATTTGAACTGGGGGAATGAAAGTTCTGAGTGCAGAGTAGACGGTAGGGAATTCCATAAAGGGCCTAGAAAGAAAAAAAAGTGGAGTGTCGTGTTTGTTCCAGATATGCCCAAGAGACAGAGGGAAGAACCAGGTGGTGAACATGAAGTGGCCTAAGGAGATGGGGGGGGGTGGGAGGAGTATGATACTGGAGAAGGTCAGTCAAATATTGCGGTATGTCTGTGTGAATTGCTTGGTGAACCAGGGTGAGAACTTTATATTCAATACAATATTTAAGTGGCAGCCAGTGAAGGTTAATGAGAAGAAGGGAGGTGATATAGTCACGGCGGGAGGAAGAAGTAAGTAACTATGCAGCTGTGTTTTGCAAGAGTTGGAGGCAATGGAGTTGATGATGAGGAAGATCAGCGAGAGTGGAGTTACAATAATCAAACCTAGAGATCACCAGCAACAGAAGAAGAGTTGTGAGGGAATGTGTATCAAGGAAGGGACGTATTGCATAGATCTGGTGGAGGGAGAAGAAAGAACATTGCACCAGGGAACATAAGAACATAAGATATGCCATACTGGGTCAGACCAAGGTCCATCAAGCCCAGTATCCTGTTTCCAACAGTGGCCAATCTAGGTCATATGTACCTAGCAGTTTCCCCAAAAGACACAGGTTCCACAATGCTTGTACTGGGTCAAGCATTGATATCCTGGGTCCCTTTTTAATAATGGTTTATAGACCTTTCCTCCGGGAACTTGTCCAAACCTTTTTTAAACCCAGCTACACTAACAGCTTTTACAACATCCTCCGGTAACAAATTCCAGAGTTTGATTACATGTTGAATGAAAAAATATTTTCTCTTATTAGTCTTAAATAGTTTACCCTGTAGCTTCATTGCATGCCCCCTAGTCTTTCTATATTCTGATGACATAAACAATCAATCTATGTTTACCTGTTCCACTCCGTTCATTAATTTATAGACTTATATAATATCTCCCCTCAGCCGTCTCTTTTCCAGGTTAAAGAGCCCTAACCTTTTTAACCTCTCCTCATAGGGGTATCCTTCCATCCCCTTTACCATTTTGGTGGCTCTTCTCTGTACCTTTTCTAATAATGCTATATCCTTTTTAAGATATGGCGACCAGAATTGCACACAATATTCAAGGTGCAGTCGCACCATGGAACGATACAGAGGCATTATAATATCCTTTGTTTTATTTTCCATTCCTTTCCCTATGATACCTAGCATTCTATTTGCTCTCTTGGCTGCTGCTGCACACTGGGTGGAGGGTTTTAACATGTTATCCATGATGACGCATATCTTATTCCGGGATGGTGGTTCCTAATGTGGAACCTTGCATCGTGTAACCAGTTTGGGTTGTTCTTTCCTAGATGCATAACTTTGCACTTGTCCACATTAAATTTCATCTGCCTTTTGGATGCCCAGTCTTCCAATTTATCAAGATCCTCTTGCAATTTTCCACAATCGTAATGGGTTCTAACAATTTGAAATAGTTTTGTGTCATCTACAAATTTGATAACTTCACTCGTTATTCCCTTTTCCATGTCATTTTTGAATATGTCAAAAAGCAGCAGACCCAGCACAGATCCCTGGAGTATACCACTATTCACCTTTCTCCATTGGGAAAATTGGCCATTTAGCCCTATCCTCTGCTTTCTATTTTTTAACCAGTTCCTGACCCACAATAGTACGCTGCCTCCTATCCCATGATTCTTTAGTTTTGCCAAAAGTCTCTGATGAGGGACCTTGTCAAAGGCTTTCTGAAAGTCCAGATACACTATATCAACTGACTCACCTTTATCTACCTGTTTATTCACACCTTCAAAAAAACATAACAGATTAGTAAGACAAGATCTTCCTTGTCTAAAACCATGTTGGCTGTCTCCCATTAAGCCATGTTCAGTAATTTTGTTCTTTATGATGGTTTCTACCATTTTTCCCAGTACTGATGTCAGGCTCACCAGTCTGTAGTTTCCCGGATCACCCCTGGAACCCTTTTTAAATATCGGTGTTACGTTGGCCATCCTCCAATCTTCAGGTATTACAGATGATTTTAATGATAGTTCACAGATTACTAATGGCAGGTCTGCAATCTCATATTTCAGTTCTTTCAACATCTTTGGATGTATACCATCCAGTCCAGGTGATTTGCTACTCTTCAGTTTATCAAATAGTTGTAATACATCTTCCCGATGTATCAATATTTCTTTCAATTTTTCCGCAGCATCACCTTTAAATATCACTTCAGTCATGGGTAACATCCCTACATCTTTCTCAGTAAAGACCAAAGCAAAAAATTCATTCAGTCTCACCGCTATGGCCTTGTCCCCTCTTAGTGCCCCTTTTACCCCTCTATCATCTAATGGAGCAACTGACTCACAGGTTTTTTGTTACGAATGTACTTGAAAAAGTGTTTATTATATGTTTTTGCTTCCGCAGCAAGCTTCTTCTCAAATTCTCTCTTTGTCTGCCTTATCAATGCCTTGCATTTAACTTCACAGTGCTTGTGCTGTTTCCAGTTTTTGTCATTTGGCTCCTTTTTCCATTTCCTGAAAGATGCTTTTTTGGCAACAACAGCCTCTCTGACCTCACCTTTAAACCATACTGGCAGTTTTTTGGACTTCCTTCCACTTTTCTTAAAGCGTGGAATACAGCTGGTCTGTGCTTCCAAGATAGTATTTTTAAACAACACCCAAGCTTGATGTAAGTCTTTAACCTTTGCAACTGCTCCGTTTAGTTTTTTCTTAACTATTTTCCTAATTTTCTCATAGTCTCCCTTTCGAAAGTTAAACGGTAGTAATGTGGATTTCCTTACCATCCCTCCTGCACTAATTAAATCAAACGCGATCATGCTATGATCACTATTGCCAAGTGGCCCCAACACCCTTATCTCCTGCACCAGATCTGGTGTTCCACTAAGGACTAAGTCCAATATGGCTTCCCCTCTGGTCAGTTCATGAACCAGCTTCTCCAAGAAGCAGTCATTTATTTCATCTAGGAACTTTATCTCCCTAGCATGTCCTGCCATGACACTGACCCAGTCAATACCGGGGTAATTGAAATCACCGATTTATTACTGTGCTGTAACTTTTGTTAGCTTCCCTGATTTCTTTGAGCATTTCATTATCCATGTACCAGAAGTAAGGCTGGAGTTGAAAATAGCAAGTATGAAGGGAAGTAAGAAACCAAAACTGGAGCATCTACTCACAAAGTACCTTCAGGAGGCACAATTCTGCTCGCCCTCTTTGTGTTTCCCGAAGGGAAGTAAGGCCAGGAAAGGCTAGGTGATCTATTGCGATGGGATGGGGTCGGAAGGACATGTGGTTCTGTGAGAGGAGTATAGTGCCTTGGTTAGAGCAGATCGATCTCCACCCAAAGATGAGGAAGGATTCAACCTTATCTTCTTCGACTTCGAGGGGTGACCACAGCAAGCACCGAGTGAAGGCTCTGGTGCATCATTGTCGGAGCCCATCAAGGCAAGGCATCAAGAGCAATGGGGAACCATATGAGTGGCTCTCAAAGGTGCCTTGAAGGAAGGAGAGTTCATCCTGTAGGACATCAGATGGGCACCGACAGCCTACGAACAACCAATACCCAGCTGCCAATACCCCTGTACAGATACCGGGTACATCTGTCGCAGTTGTTCAGACCCCACAACCTTCAGAATCGGCAGCCATGGAGAAATGCCTTCTGTATCGCCTTTGGAGGTGCAGCAAGCCGGAGTGTCGACATTGGCTGCATCAAACCTGGCCACAATACAGCTGATCCTTGAGGCGCATGCCCTGCCTGCAGGAGAGGCATCATCATCGGAGCATCAAAGGGCCCTGACACCGGTACCTGCCCAACATCCCTCTTTAGCGTTTCAATGTCCGATGTGCCCTTGAAGTCTAGACGGCTTTCGAGGCATCATCGCTCCAGAAGGAGCTCCTGATCCCCTTGGGGCAGGAGAGAGATCCAGGCACAGACTCAGAAGTACTTTGATTTCCTCTCTGAGTCTGACTCAGAAGGCTGGATCACCAACGTGGAATCTGAAGACTTGTCAGATGGTAAGTCGCTTAGCTCCCGTCGAGCTCTTCTCCACCTCATGAGTGGCGTGAGTCAGCTCCTGAGAACATGACCTTCTAGGAGTTTGAAGGGACATGGCCAAGGCCATACCATTTTCTTTGGAGACTTAGGATGAGCCCAGGGTAGAAGAATTGGAGGTCTTGCAGCACTCCTCGGCCCCTAAGGAAGCGGTGACAGTGACTGTGCACCACATCCTGCACAGATGAGAATGTGGGAGAATCCCCTCACTGTACCTCCGGTTGGTAGAAGGTTTGACTTCATGTTCAGAGTCCAGAAGGCTCCCGGATTTGAGAAGCTCCAGCTTCCACACCATTCCTTGGTGGTTGAATCCACCCTAAAGGGAATCATAAGAACATAATAAATGCCATACTGGGTCAGACCAAGGTTCATCATTTCCAGTATCTTGTTTCCAACAGTGGCTAATCCAGGTCACAAGTACCTGGCAGGTTCCCAAAAAGGCACACAGGTTCCACAATGCTCATCTCAGGGTAAGAAGTGGATTTCCTGGGTCCTCTTTAATAATGGTTTATGGACCTTTCCTCCAGGAACTTGTCCAAACCTTTTTTAAACCCAGCTACACTATCAGCTTTTATTCAATCCTCTGGTAATGAATTCCAGAGTTTGATTACGCATTGAGTAAAAAAATATTTTCTCTTATTAGTCTTAAATACCTCTTTGGAGTCGGGAGTGGTGCCAAAGGACTGGAGAGAGGCATTTGTTGGCCCTTTACACAAAAGTGGAAGTAAGGATGTGGTTGAAAACTACAGGCCAGTTAGTCTAACCTCTGAGATGAGTAAATTATTGGAAACACTGCTCAAAGAGAAAATAGTGAGGCTGCTGGATTCCAATGGATTACAGGATCGGAGGCAGCATGGATTCACCAGAGGCAGGTCATGTCAGACAAATCTGATTGATTTCTTTGACCTGGGTGACAAGAGAGTTGGACCAAGAGAGAGCCCTAGATATGATGTTCTTGGATTTCAGTAAAGCCTTTGACACCATTCCACACAGGCAATTTATCAACAAACTAAGCACCCTAGGGATTGTAATGGGGAAGAGACGTCCTTTGCCATGCAAACGGAGGAACTAGAGAGAAGTAGGTCTGTTGCTGACAGGAAGGCAAAGCACAGGACTCCCAGTTGCCAGGAGCAACATAAACAAACCCAGCCATGAGTGCAGCAGCCCCGCCCAGCTAACAAACAATCCCCATCTCCTGAGCCCAATAGTTTTCACCTGAGAGGGGGAAGGGCTAGATTAGCTCCAAACCAGACATATAAGAAACGCTCATTAGAGTTTCAGTGTGAAGGGAAGCAAAGGAAGCAAAGAACAGAAGGAGCAGAGGAACTGGGGTACGAGAGAGAGAGAGAGAGAAAGCTTGGACAGACCCAGCTGGGAAAGCTGAGTGAGCTGAAGTCTGAGTCTCAGAAGCAACGTGTGTTTCAGTGTGGAAGGAAACACGAGAGAAAGTACGTGAGTGACTCAGAGGATTGTGATTCTGAGAGTGATAGAGAAATACAGGAAGTAACCAGCAGGAATAACTGGAGGAGCAGGGCCCAAAAACCCTGTGGCAAGAACTCCAGGCAATTGTCCTATTGGGAAGGCACACAGAGGGAAACGTTACCGGTAAAGCTATCCAGGAAGCACTTGAAAACTCTAGGGAGTGAAAGGTATTCTGTGGAGGACATTTGCATGTCGGAAGAAGAGGTTGAGAAGCCAAAGTACAGAGGAAAACCTCTGAGGTTTAAACCCCTTGCTGACAAAGCTGTGCACAGATTTTTCCCTGTCTCCAAGCCAGAAGGTAGGCTGTCTAGTTACTATAAGGATAAAAGTGGTTATAAGAACTTCTCTTATAGAAAGCCTAAAGGGTGTGACTCTCCTCTATGCTACTCTAAAATATATGGTAATACTGAACCCTATCTCATGGAGGGCTTGATAGAGAAGCCTCAGGAACAGATAGAGGGTGGAAGTTTGGAAACGTTGTTTACCAAGCAGAAGTTTAACTTACCAGAGAATCAGCATGAGTCAATGCTGATTGATCCTCAGGAAGAAGAAATATCAGATAACCAAATGGACTGTACTTTAATGGTTACAGATGATATAATTTCTCTGTGCTGAGCCAGGTAATCTGTAAAAGCTGTTTGAACTGGCAGTTGAAGAGCACAGGATTTTCCTTGCTTATACAAAGTGACTGTATGCTGAAAATACCGTGGAACTTTGAGTTTAAGTTGAGAAGCTGTTATTATTTCCTTTCTTATTTTGTGCCAGAGTGTATGGCCTTTTTGTCCTGAGTTATTTTGTGTTTGAATCCGCCCCAGGAGGGGAATTAAAAGCCTGTCATTGCCTGAACCACTCGCACCACAACTGCATCTTATTGAAAAGGGAAAATACTACAACTCCCAGGAGGCAATGCAAGCCTAAAGCATTGCTCCAGTATTTCAATAAAGGGTCCCCAGGCCGTCTTTCCCGTATGCCTAAGCTACGGGCCGACTACTGGTGACAGGATGGATCCTAAAATTACTGATTGGGATAGAAATTGGTTGAGTGAGAGGTGACAAAGGGTACAGGTAAATGGATCTTCCTCTGAGGATAGGGAGGTTACCAATGGTGTGCCGCAGGGATCTGTCCTTGGTCCGATTCTTTTTAACGTCTTTGTTAGTGATATTACGGAAGGGCTGTTGGGGAAGGTTTGCCTCTTTGTCGATGATACCAAAATCTGCAATAGAGTATACACCCAGGAAGGAGTAGATAACATGGAGGGATCTAGCTAAGCTTGTGGAATGGACAGACCTAAGGATCTTAATATGTATACTTCAGAGGAAAGGTGGGATAGAGGAGATATGATAGAGACGTTTAAATATCTCCGTGGCCTAAATGCACAGGAGGAGAACCTCTTTTGATTGAACACATAAGAACATAAGATATCCAATACTGGGTCAGGCTAAGGTCCATAAAGCCCATTATCCTGTTTCCAAGAGTGTCAATTTACATCACAAGTACCTAGCAGTTTCCCCAAAAGACACAGGTTCCATAATGCTTTACTGGGCCAAGCAGTGGATATTCTGGGTCCACTTTAATAATGGTTTATGGACCATTCCTTCAGGAACTCGTCCAAACCTTTTATAAACCTGGCTACACTTTTACAGCTTTTACCAAATCCTCCGGTAGCAAATTCCAGAGTTTGATTACACTTTGAGTGAAAACATATTTTCTCTTATTAGTCTTAAATAGGTTACCCTGTAACTTCATTGCATTCCCCTAGTCTTTCTATATTTTGATGGCGTAAACATTCAATCTACTTTTACCTGTTCCACTCCATTCATTAATTTATAGACCTCTATCAAATTTCCGCTCAGCTGTCTCTTTTCCAGGTTGACGAGCCCTAACCTTTTTAGCCTCTCCTCATAGGGGTATCCTTCCATCCACTTTACTATTTTGGTGGCTCTTCTCTGTACCTTTTCTAATAATGCTATATCCTTTTTAAGATATGGCGAATATAACTGCACACAATATTCAAGGTGCGGTCGCACCATGGAATGATACAGAGGCATTATAATATCCTTTGTTTTATTTTCCATTCCTTTCCTTATGATACCTAGCATTCTATTTGCTCTGGCTGCCGCTGCACACTGGGTGGAGGGTTTTAACATGTTATCCACAATGATGCCTAAATCTTTTTCCTGGGTGTTGGTTCCTAATGTGGAAACTTGCATCGTGTAACCATAGTTTGGGTTGTTCTTTCCTAGGAGCATAACTTTGCACTTGTCCACATTAAATTTAATCTGCCATTTGGACGCCCAGTCTTCCAATTTATCAAGATCCTCTTGCAATTTTCCACAATCCTCATGGGTTTTAACAACTTTGAATAGTTTTGTATAAATCTGAAAATTTGATAGCCTCACTCGTTATTCCCATTTCCAGGTCATTGGTACCGACATGTACCAAGACAGCAGACTCCTCCCCAGCACTACCTAAGACTTTGTCTAAGTGGCATTTGAGGTCCACTACCTTCGCACCAGGCAGGCATGTTATCAGGCTATCCTCACATCCACCAGCCACCCAGCTATCTACTTGCCTCATGATCGAATCACCAACTGTAACGCCTGTCCTAACCCTTCCCTCATGGGTAGATGGCCCTAGAGAAACCTCCTCGGTGTGAGAGGGTTTTACATCACCTGGAGGACAGGTCGTAGCTACAGGATCACGTCCTGCTGCACCAGCATGATGCTCTCCTGTCACGTGACCTCTCTCCTACATGGCAATAGGGATGCTGCCAGACTGGAAGTGGGACTTCAGTACTATATCCCTGTAGGTCCCGTCTGTGTACCTCTCTGTTTTCCTTATGTCCTCCAAGTCTGCTACTCTAGCCTCCAGAGATTGGACTTGTTCCCTGACAGCAAAGAGCTCCTTGCACCTAATGCACACGTAAGACCCCTCACCAACTGGGAGAAAATCATGTGACACTCAATGCAAAAGACTGAATAACCCCTATCTCACTGCTGGACTGCTGTCTGCATTTTAGTTTTAAGGTTGTGTTTAGGTATTTAAGTTCTTTACTTACTAAGGGTTTCTAGGGATACTTATAATAATAAAACTATACCTAATATGTTGAATGTACTTTGTTCAACTGAAGCTTAATTAATCTCAGGTCCTTAATGTATGCCTGATGAGGATAAACAGCTGCACTTGAGAGTGAATATGACACTTCCTTTCCTTTTAAGACATTTAAGAACATATAAAGCTATGATTATCCTAGGGGTAGGTGGATGTCAGGGCGGGAGGGAGGGAAAGAAGACTTATTATAAACTGGCTGCTACACAGTACCATGTCCTGTGCTTCTAAGGTAATCTGTGGCCAATTCCCTGGGTGATTCACACAGCCTTTGCTTGGATTCAGGGAGTCTTGGGTTCTAAATTTAGCCAGAAAGCTCTCTGCTGTGTTTTAAATTTAAACTGAAAGCTCGTTGCTACTAAGCCCTGACTATTAAATTTAAACTGGACGCTCTCTGCTGGGTTTAAACTTAAACTGAAAGCTACCTATTGAGTTTTTAATTTAGCTAAAAGCTCTTTGCTGATACTAGGCCCTGACTGATTTAACAAATACACTGGATTCACAGATTGATCAGCTTTAATCTATCAGGGGACATAGGATGAGGGTAAGAGGGGATAGACTCGGGAGTAATATGTCGAAATATTCTTTACGGAAAGAGTGGTAGATGCGTGGAATAGTCTCCCAGTGGAGGTGGTAGAGATGAGGACAGTATCTGAATTCAAAAAAGCATGGGACAAACATAGAGCATCTCTAAAGAAAAAGAGAGGACTGTTGTAGTAATTGATATAGAAAGGCAGACTAGATAGGTCATGTGGTCTTTTTCTGCCATCACGTTTCTATGGTTACATTGTAGCTTCATTGCATGTCTCTAGTCTTTCTACTTTTTGATGGCATAAACAACCAATCTGTAGACCTCTATCATATCCCCCCTCAGCCATCTCTTTTCCAAATTGAAGAGCCCCAGCTTTTTAAGCCTCTCCTCATAGGGGTATCCTATCCCCTTTCCCATTTTGGTGGCTCTTCTCTGTACCTTTTCTAATAACGCTATATCCTTTTTAAGATATAGTGACCAGAACTGCATACAATATTCAAGGTGCGGTCACACCATGCAACAATACAGAGGCATTATAATATCCTTAGTTTTATTCTCCGTTCCTTTCCTTATGATTCCTAGCATTCTATTTGCTTTCTTGGCCGCCGCTTCACACTGGGTGGAAGGTTTCAACATATTGTCCAAAATGATGCCTAAATCTTTTTCCTGGGTGGTGGTTTCTAAGGTGGTACCTTGCATCGTGTAACCAAAGTTTGGGTGTTCTTTCCTAGGTGCATAACTTTGTACTTGTCCACATTAAATTTCATCTGCCATCTGGATGTTCAGTCTTCCAATTTATCAAGGTCCTCTTGCAATTTTTCACAATCTTCTTTTGTTTTAACAACTTTGAATAATTTTGTATCATCTGCAGACTCATTCTTTGGTGCCCCCAGGGATGAAGGCTCGGACATTGGATTCTTTAAGGAGGAGATATTTTCAGAGTTCCATGCTCATAGCCCACATGGCCTCATACCAGATATATATGGGCATGTTCTTGAAGGACATCAAGTGTGACTTGGCTGATCGCACCCAGTTTCTTCCTCCAAGAAATTGGATCAGCATTGTTCCCTAGTGGTCTACAGCAAAGGCTGCTCAAAGTTCATAGCCTGGGTGACCTACAATATCTTTGAAATGCAATCATTGGTACTGGTGCCCAGAGACTCGCTTGTCTCCAGTCATCAGAACTGGAGCAATCAGTGCAGAACAAGCTGATGGACATCCCATGCCATAGAGAGAATCTCTTCAGTGAAAAGGTTGAAGAGAAGACTGGCTATATTGAAAAGTAGCACATCATTCTCACAAGACTCTCAAGGTGTACATCTTAGCTGGTCTGCTGTTGTAGGCGGTGCCAAGGTAGGTGCCAGAAAAAGACCTATTACTTCATAGGCTTAGGTACTTTCCTGGGCCCAAAATCTCCCAACTTTCAATTTGGCTAGCAGACTGCATCTCTTTTGCTTATGCCCAGGCAGGCCTGAGCCTTGATAGTCATGTCACAGCTTACAGTGTCAGAGCTATGGTTGCATCGGTGGCCAACTTATGCTCGGTCTCCATGGAAGAGATCTGCAGGGCTGCAACATGGTCTTGATCTACACATTCACATCTCACTACTGCCTAAATGGGGATTCCTGACACGATGGCAACTTCGGTCAGTCTGTACTCCAGAATCTGTTTGGGGATTAGAATCCAATTCCATCCCCTCTAAACCCATTCTATTCTGTCCAGGCTACCAAAAAAATAAGGGAAGAGACAATCTCTGCTATTGTACATAGTTGGTATTTATTTATCTTTTTTTTTATACTGCTTTATCATTTCAATCAAAGCCGTTTACATTGTAACTTAAACTTAGTAAATGTACATTAAACAGAGGGATAACTTGGATTTTTCTGAGCAATGGAGGGTTAAGTGACTTTCCCAGGGCCACAAGGAGTACTAGTGGGAATTGAACCTTGGTCTCTTGGTTCCTAAGCCAAAGCTCTAACCAATAGGCTACTCCTCCACTCTTCTTGAGTTGCTTTGGCTTCTTGCCATTTCACAGTTGAGTTTTACCCCTTTTGGGCTTCTTGGTGGCCTCCTCAGTTTTCATCTTCCTCTCTGACTCAGAAGGCTAGGTAACTGATGTGGAATCTGAAGTCAGAGGACAGGTCTCCTGAACTTCCATCGGACCCTTCTGCACCTCATGAATGGCATAAGTCCCCTCCTGAGGACATAACCTTCAAGGATTTTGTAAGGGATATGGCCAAATGATTTTCTTTGGAGACTGGGGATGAACCCAGGGCAGAAGAGTTGGAGATCCTGCAGTATTCCTCAGCCCCTAAGGAGGCAGTTTCAGTGCCCGTACACCGCATCCTGCAGAGTGCAGATGAGAATGTGGCAAAACTCCCTCACTGTGCCCTCCAGTCAGTAGAAGGCTTGACTCCATGTACAGATTTCAGAAGGCTCCCGGATTCGAGAAACCTCAGCTTCCTCACCATTCCTTAGTGGTCAAATTCATCCTTAAGGCATCCAAGACTCATTCTGCAGCACCCCTGGGGAGGGAGGCCAGACATTGGACTCTTTAGGGAGGAGGTATTTTCAGAGTTCCATGTTTATAGCCCACACGGTCTCATACCAGCTCTACATGTACATGTTCTTGAAGAACATCATATACGACCTTGCTGAGCTGTTGCAGTTTCTCCCTCCAGAAAAACTGAAACAGTATCATTCCCTAGTGGCTCACGGCAAGTTCTGCTCAAAGTTCATTGTCCAGGCAACCTATGACATCTTCAAAATGGCAGTGAGAGTTCTGCCATGGATATTGGCGCCCAGAGACTCACCTGGCTCCAGTCCTCAGACCTATAACAATCAGTGCAGAACAAGATCCTTTTGTCTGTCCCACACAAAAACTGCTTGAGTATCTTCCGTACCTCTCTGAGTCGGGACTTAAGTCCACTTCCATCAGGGGCCACCTCAGTGCAATTCGAGCTTATTATTGAGGTGTAGAAGGGAAGTCCATCTTGCTACAGCCTTTAATTGTTCACTTTATGTGGGGGCTGATTCTCTTGAAGCCTCCCTACAAACCTCCGCAGTGTCTTGGAACCTCATTGTGTGGTTTTTGCATAGCTCATGAAAGCTCCCTTTGAGGCACTCAGTTCTTGCCCTCTGAAGTTTTTGACCTGGAAGGTGTTGGTTCTGATGGTGGTCACTTCAGCATGCAGAGTGAGCAAGCTTCAGGCTTTAGTATTTCATCCTCCTTACACCATCATAATAGAGTTGTCCTCCATACTCATCCTCAATTACTTCCAAAAATTGTATTGGATTTCCATCTTAATCAATCAGTTGTTCTTCCAACATTCTTCCCAAGACCTCATGCCCACAAAAAGGGAAACTGCTTTGCACATGTTGGATTGCAACTGAACTTAGCCTTCTACTTGGAGTGGACAAAAGTCCATAGAAAGTCCATACAACTTTGTTTCTTTTGACCCCAGTAAGCAAGGGGCTACCATTCACAATTTGTCTAGCAGACTGCATCTCTTTCACTTATGCCCAGGTAGACCTGAACCCTGATGGTCATGTCACAGCTCACAGTGTTAGAACTATGGCTGCATTGGTGACCAACTTATGCTCGGTCTTCATGGAAGAGATCTTCAGGGCTGTGATGTGGTCCACTGTCCACACATTCACATCTCACTTCTGTCTAGATGGGGACTCCCAATGTGACAGCAACTTTGGTCAATCTGTACTCCGAAATCTGTTTGGGATTAGAATCCAACTCCATCCACCTTAGGCTCATTCTATTCTGTCCTGCTAACAAAAATACCCAAAATCACTCATTGTACACTGTTGGGATGCTAGTGACATGGAATATTTCACTACGTGACCCTATGTGCCCCGATGCTAATTGGTTAGCAACAGGGTATACTGGGACATTGAGTCATTGCCCGATTAGTGATATGCGGTGAAAGTCAGGTGCAGGAAATTCTGGCCTAACTTTCACTGCAGGAGCTAACTGGGTAGCGGCTGAGTATTGCTGCTGCCTGGTTAGCTTCGCAGCAATCTGGGCAGGCTGGATATTCAACACTAGGGCCCAGATATGGCCCTGGCTTTGAATATCCAGGTTTAAAGTTCAGTACCAGTGGTGCTAGCCACTGATGCTGAATATTGGGACACAGTGTTTTTAAGAATAAACACAATGAAAAACACTGGAGAAAAATAGCTTTGTTTCATGTTTGTTCAGAGGAGTAGAAAAGAAAATAGAGGAACTGATAGGACTGCTACATTCAGAAAGAGCCACGCATGTTCAGAATGTTACACTAAAGTTCTGAACTCTGGGAGAACAGCTCCATCCTGGTCCCCTTCAGATGACATCACTCACTTGTGTGTCTAACTTAATCTTGCTTTTTGATGAAAAGCATAAAAAATCTTTTATAAGATTACCTCCAGAAATTCCACCCATCTCTATTTCTTTTGAGTTGGTACTAGCTTTTCTAAGTTCACACTGTCTAACTAGGTAGAAAATTGCATTTCTTTCTATTATGCCTAGGCAGCTATGATGTAGCAGGACATGCCAAGGCACATAGGGGGCATTGTTAGCAGCAGCTGTCTGTCGCTGCTTTAAATTAAAACTAGATATTCAGCACTGGTGCATACCTGGCAACCAGAGATGAATATCCAGTTTGCCCAGATTGAGGTTTTGCTATCTGGTCAGTGGCGATATTCAGCCACTAACTGGTTTGCAATACCACATAAAGTTAAGACAGTCCCACTCTGCTCATCAAACGCCCCCACTAACTGGTTAATGATGGGACTTTTTTTTAATTTATGCAATTTTCACATTCATCCATTACATGAAAGAAATAAGGAAAAATACGTCAGCCCACAAAATTAGGGAGCAAGATACAGGAATAGTCATGGGGCGTTTAACCAGGTTGATAAGGGATAGTGCTGCTGAATATTTCGATCAGCAGGATTTATGCAGTTTGCAGGTCTGCAGACTGCATAAATCCCTTTGAATAGGCCCCCCATAATGCTATTGCCACTTCAATATTCCTTTTTTTGGCAGTGTGACCTTTAATGGTAGTACTGTGAGAATATCACTAAGGTCCAGTGAAGTGCCATTTTGAATAGGGAACTGCTAGAGCAGGAGGGTTTGGGAATCATCGTCTGCTCCCCACTAAACTCCAGAAATCACCCACTAAGTACTGGAGAGAAGGTCTGGGATTGGGAAGAAGCTACATGTGGCATCCTACTTAAAATTAGGGAGCAAGGGTAAGGGATTGAGAGGGATCAGCAGAACGCTACTTTATTAAAAAATACTAAGGAGCAGGGGGTGAAGGGATTTCTGTCAGGGAGAAAGTGAAAGAGAGTTGAGCTTTTGAAACATGAGATCATATTGGCGGTGGCCAACTTACACTCTGTTGAAGATAAGTGGTTTTATTATGATTATACTTGAAATTGATAAAGAAACTGGCATTGAGAAATTGTTGAATTGCACAAGGAGTGAAGATATTTACCTTTTTTGAAAATGTTTTGTGGACCGATGCTGGATCTGTGGTGAGTAAGCACAAAATGATTAAATGAATGCTTACATTCAGATGGTCCTCTTCACTCAAATAATGGCACAGAAATGTAGTGGTTACACAGATTTGAAGCAATAGAGGATCTGCAGCGTTCAGTGTGGTTTTAAACACTGACTGCCATAGCTAAAAAATCTCTACATATTTATTGCCGGTATCTGCTGATGCTTAATATCTGTATACTGTGGCCAGTGCCACCACTATGCATATACAATGCCTTGTGAAAGTATTCATCCCCTTGGTTTTTGTCCTGTTTTGTTGCATTACGTACAACCTGGAATGAAAATGGAGGTTCATTTGAATGTTAGGGAATGGACCTAAAAACATAGTCCAAATTGGTGAAGTAAAATGACAATAAAATACCTTGTATATATAAAAAAACAAGTAAAAACGGAAAAATTGTGAGTGCATGTGTATTCATCCCTTTTGCTATGAAACCCCTAAATAAGATCCGGTCCAACCCATTAATCTCAGAAGTCACATAATTAGTTGATTAGGATTTGCCTGTGTACAATCAGTGTCACATGATCTGTCACATGATGCTTGTATAAATATACCTGTTCTGAAAGGCCCCTGACTGCAACACCTTAAGCAAGCAACATGAAGATCAAGGAACACTCCAAATAGGTCAGAGACAAAGTTGTGGAGAAGTAAAGATCGGGGGTTGCATTATAAAAACAATATCCCAAATTCTGAATATCCTTCAGAGCACCATTAAATCCATTATAAAAAAATAGAAAGAATATGGCACCATTACCCACCAAAATACAAAAATGTAAATAGTTTCTGTACATAGATCATACTGTATATAACTCACCACGCAATCAACTACAGCCAACCAAACAACACACACACACCTTGACTTACCACTGCATGCCCACACCCACACACCTAACCACGTGATTTGTTTGCTGTGTAATCCGCTTTGATTTCAGGATAAAGCGGTATATAAATCCTTTTAAATAAATAAATTACAGACCTGACAAGAGAAGGCCGCCCACCAAAACTCACAGACCGGACAAGGAGGGAATTAATCAGAGATGCTACAAAGACACCAAGGATAACACTGAAGGAGCTGCAAAGATCCACAGCGGAGATGAAAGTATCTGTCCATAGGACCACTTTAAGCTATACACGCCACAGAGTGGGGCTTTATGGAAGAGTGGCCAGAAAAAAGCCATTGCTTTAAGAAAGAAATGAGAAAATACGTTTGGAGTTTGCACAACAGCATATGGTGGACCCCCCAAACACATGGAAGAAGGTTCTCTGGTCAGATGAGATGAAAATTGAACTTTTGGGTCATCATGGGAAACGCTATGTGAGGCACAAACCCAACACTTCCCATCTCTCCAAGAACACCATTCCCACAGTGAAATATGGTTTTGGCAGCATAATGCTGTGGGGATGTTTTTGATTGGCTGGGACAGGAAAACTGGTCAGGATTGAAGGAACGATGGATGGCACTAAATACAGGGCAATTCTTGAGAAAAACCTGTTTCAGTCTGCCAGAGATTTGAGACTGGGAGGAAGGTTCACCTTCCAGCAGGACAATGACCCTAAACATACTGCTAAAGATGGTTTAAAGGGAAACATTTAAATGTATTGGAATGGCTTAGTCAAAGCCCAGACCTCAATCCAATTGAGAATCTGTGGCATGACTTGAAGATTGCTGTACACCAATACAACCCATCTAAGTTTAAGGAGTTGGAGCAGTTTTCCTTAAGGAATGGGTGAAAATCCCAGTGGTTAGATATGCTAAGCTAATAGAGACATACCCCAAGAGACTTGCAACTGTAATTGTAGGGAGGAGTGGCCTAGTGGTTGGGGCAAGGTATTTCAGGCCAGAAGGTTGGTGGTTCAAATCACACTAGAAGACAGCAACCTTGGGCCAGAAGGTATCTAGTCCCACAGGTGCTCCTTGTGGTCTTGGGCAAGCCACTTAACCCTCCATTGCCCATGTTCCCTGTAAAAATTGTTATCTCCAAGTTATAATGCCCTGTTCAATGTAATTTCAGTTTGTTCAATGTAAACTGCCTTGATATCATAAATGGCAGTATATAAGAAATGTTAAATAAATAAATTGCAGTAAAAGGTGGCTCTACAATGTATTCACTTTGGGGAGTGAATACATATGCACACTCCTGCTTTCAGGTTATTTTTTGTCTTAATTCTTGTTTGTCACAATAAAGGATATTTTGCACCTTCAAAGTTATTTATTTATTTATTTAACAGGTCTTCTATACCACTTTATCATACATTCAAAGTGGTTTACATAGAACAGTTACAGCAATGAGCTTTACATCAAACAGGGAGGTTAATTGGGAATTTACAAATGATTAACAATTGTTTACTATACAAGGAAACTGTTAGAATGTTACAGTATGTAGTCATTCTGTCAAGGTTCTTGATCTTCTGGGTTGGCTCCAAAGTATTCAAGAAGAAGTGCTTTTTTTATTACTTTCCTGAAGTCTACTAGGTCTGTGATTTCTCTTGTTGAGGTGGGGAGATCATTCCATAGCTGGGGTGCAAACAGTGAGAAGTCTGTCTTGCAGGTGGATTGATTTGCTTTCCTGATGTTTAGTGGGGTCTCTAGATTGTTGCTGTCTGTTCCTCTTCTTGTTCTGGTTGGGGGTATCTTCCTGATAAGTGGTTGGAGGGTTGCTGGGGAGAGGTTGTTTAATGTTTTGAAGATTATTAAATTTTTGTATTTGGTGCATACGGAGACCGGGAGCCAGTGTAGCTGGTGGAGCATGGGGGTTATGTGATTATAGGCATGTTGTGTATATCACATGATGCTAACCCCTAAACTCCATTTTAATTCCAGGTTGTAATGCGACAAATCAGGACAAACACAGAGGGGATGAATACTTTTGCAATGCACTGAAGCAATGCTATTTGACAACACTATATAGATAGCCTATCTGGATAGTCTTAGGATAGCTTATTTTGTTGTCCTAAATTATCCAAATAGTTATTCGTATCGCAGCACCGAATATTACCACTATGCAGATAATCTCTGGTTCTACCCTTGCTCCACTCGCGGACCATCCCAACACTATCCAGATAGTGCTGAAGCCGTCTGTAAGGATGTTCAGCAACACTATGCACATACTGCCGCTGAAGATCTCAGTCAGCGCACTTACTTATTTAGCAAGTGCCACTAACTTAATGAATGTAACAAGTCTGATTTAAATCAGTCACTCGTTCAATGTAAAGTTTATTTGTTTAAATTCATTTTAATTATTTAAATGAAATTGTAAGTTGAAGTAAGTTATTTTCCTTGGCACATTGAGTTCAGCTATCTGTACGCTGCTTTGACTCTTACATTAAGAGGTATAAAAGAATTGTTAAATAAATGTGCAGTTTGCAAAGAGGCAGTGAGGAACCTTTGCCTAATTCCTAGGATACCGAGAGAAGAGAAGAAAGCTGTAGAACAGGCTGCATGGAAACGCTCAGAGAACTGGTCCCGCTGTGTACGACTTGTAGCTCTATACAAATGATAATAGTAATAGGAGTAGTGGTACTGTTCTTGCTGTGAACACATATTGCTCTAAAGGAAAGATGATAATATGGATATATGGCAGATTGTTGACAGTCTTGTTTCTTCTAGGTTATTAAGGATCATCCCAATTACCCAAAGATTAGAAGTGAGATTTTGGAAAAGGCTCAAGCTGCTATCAAGCCCTAGAAATAAAATCTATCAAAAGAGATCAAATTGCCTATTACATAATTTATAAACATTACCACAAGAAATATAATATTTTTTCATTAATATCAGACATTAAAACTTTACTGCCACCATGAAGAAAAATAGATCCACATTGCTGGGCTCTGAATGGCAATTACAAAGTATCTCACACTTCAGCAAAATCTCCAGATTCTGCATGTGGAGCAACAGTTTATATCAAATGTGAATTTTCTTTGCTAATTAATCAGTATGCACTCTTGTACCTTGCCACTATATCTTGAGTAATGTATGATCATTATATCAATCACCTAAGGGAGCTAATTGCTAAGCTGCAGTAACATTTCTCATGTTACTGCAGCTTAACTTATTACAAGAGTCACTAACTTGCAGTAAGTCAGTACTGCTGGTTAGTGACTAATGCGGTAAAGGAATAACACAGCTTGCATTGAACTTTGTAAGCTGCATTATTGCAAGGGAAAAAATGCCAGCTCAAAGCTGGTATTAATTTTCCCAGCTGGGAGCATCATGCTGCACCACGTGGTCCAATGCTCCTGACTGCCACCTTAAAGGGGCCAATACTTGTAGGCACAACTCACCAACCCCCCCCCCCCCCCACTCAAATCAGCCCACTGAGGAAACTCCTTCCCGGGAGTATCTAAGGTCCTCAGTGGTGGCCCAGAGTTTCAGGGGCAGGAGTGATCCCCATTTGCTCCTGCCGCTCTACTGCTGGGTTCAAATTGGAACCACATAAACCCTAGCGGTAGTTTTGCGCTACTACCTCTAGGAGTCCAAGCTGCGATATAAGGGTATTTTGCTCACATGTTAATGACTTTGAACTGGCATTCTTTTTCCAAGAGTAACCTGGCTTGTAGTGATCAACACAAGCTGGGTTATTCTCTTTGAATAATGAGGTGTTTTGCATTCATTTGCATCCTTTGTATCTCATTATTACTCCATGCATGATGTAGTAACAAATGTGCGTTATGGTAAAATGACAGTGTTTTGCCTTTTACCATGTGGTAAGGTGTAAATATCATATGTTTTTCCCATAATGCACTTCAGTAACTACCCCTGTGGAGCCTGATCCCATAAGAGGCACATCCAGGCCATCTGTATGCCCCTGAACAGGACGGCCCCGTTAGTACCCAATTCTGCACTATGGGAGCTAGATGGTCCCATGGGTGCAGGATCAGGCATGAAGACGGCCCGGCGTGCCCCTGCTACCCTATGGGAGACATCCACCCCTCATCACAGCCAGCCCGCCACAATGCCAATCCCCATTTTCCTGCCACTTGACTCTCAGTGGAGGTAGCCAGGGCCTGGATCGGGCGGCAGAGACTCACCTGCCCCTCCGCTGGCATTGTGGTGGGGTTGAGTGGGCTGCCAGCTGCTGCCCTCAGGGCTTATACCACCTCCAAAGTGGTATAAACCCCACATCCGGAATGCACTGGTAGATGTACAGGCCATGACCTGAATCGGCCCTGTACGTCTGGATCCCTGTCCCGCCCCCACCCCACCAACTCTCTGCTCCCATGATGCCCCTGTCCAGATCACCCTGCAATGAGGCTGTGTGCATGCAGGGAAATTGCTTTGCTGAATACGAGCTAGACAGATAGCAGGGCTGCACATCCCACCAGGACATACATTCCTGCTATTCACGTTTCTAGATCGGGCCCTAAGTCTCTTGCAGCAACAAGTCTAAGTTGTTCTACAGTAGTTGTCTGCATTAGTGAAAAGTATGCAAAAACCTTTCACTATGTGGACTCTGCTGGATTTTCAAAGCAAAAATATGTGCAAACCTCCACTTTGAAAATTATCACAGAAGAACTGCACACATGTTTAAGGTACACAGGTTTTGTGTTTTAAATACATGCATATATTTTGATGTTATATATGTGGAAGTGCCCACCTCTCCCCATCCTTGCCTTCAGGAATGCTTGCTCAAACACATAGGTTGTCTGGGGGCAATTTTATAAGTCCACTTCAGTGGGTAAAGCTATCCATAGAGAATAACTTTATAACAGAGTACCTGGGATATCAAGGCACATAGGTGTATAGTTGTAAAAAAATGTTTTTATTTGTTTTAGTAGTTAACTCACACACCTATTTTATTAAGGTAACATATGCATCTGTGTGCTTTGATAAAATTACTTCAGAGAAAGTATGTGCACACATTTATACCTCTTCTGGATGAAGAACCAACTGTTTTTGTTGTATGAAGTGAATTTGAAGCAAAGGTCTATACATGCCAAATATAAATCTGCCAAAAGAAACCTGGGATAATGTTATTCTCAGTATAGATTGGGGGTTGGCTTTAAGAATGTTTCAGTGTATTTGAATATCCCTTGAGGCATTGTCAAGTCCATCAAACCCTTAAGAGTGACTGGCTTTCCCACAAGTATCTTCCCTAACCTGTCTCTCTCCCACTTTTGCTTTTCTGTTTCTCGCTATCCTGTCCAAATAATGGCGTTCCTTTTCCCTTTCTTGATTTTACTTATTGATTATATTGTACACCGCCCTGATGCACCTTCCTGGGCGGTATATCAAGCAACGAATAAAGATAAAGATCATTGTAAAGTTGAAACAGTTTGAAACCTCCAAGACACTCCTTCAGTCAGGCTATTCCTCCAAAGTCAGTAGCTGTGGGTTAGAAAAACTGCTGAGGAAGTTCATGGTGATGCTTATTATTACTTTAGAAGAACTACAGAGGACTCTGAGAATGGGGAAAATGCTGACTGTTCAATAATTTCAGGATAATATCACAAATATGGAATGCATAGGTCATAGGAAGATCCAAGAAGGAATCTGTTGCTGAAGAAAACTCATATGCACTGCATAGAATTTGCAAAGAAACACTTAAGGGACATTGCATGCATGTGGGAGAATGCTTTGTGGTCTGAAGAGCATGGAACTTTATGGTTTTGATAATAAGTTACGTGTGACATAAAACAAACATAGCGCTTCACACTGCTATGTTGGAAAATGTACTTGAACTGGCACCTCCTTCAGGAGTTATGCAGAGACTATTGGAAACGAGTACTTTTCTTGATGTAATTGCAAAGAACTTGCTGCCTTTGCTGTTCAGGGATCTGTAGGCTGCTAGTTATTTAGATTTTTGACAAAAATTAAACACTTGTTTGAAAGGTAAAAGCTGGGGTGTTGGTGAAGAAATGATTAAGTAGGCAAATACAGCTGGTGTACAGAGGTGAAAAATGGGAAAGGAGAAGCTAAGGATGGACTCCTGGGGATGGGCTGTGGTTATAAGAGAGTTTTAATGGATTTGATGTGGTTTATTTGTAGTTTTAAATGATTGTAAAATACTGAATTATAGCGGAAGAACTGAAAATACAATGGCAGTATTGCTGCTAATTCAACTTGCTTTAACAATTTTATTGTAATTGAATTTGGCCTTGATTAGGCCTTGCCTTATAGAGACAGAATATAACATTAAATTAAATTAAATTAAATTAAATAGGATTTCCAACCACATATATCACCTTAAAATATTAACCTGTGGTATTTTCAGGATAAAATGGGGAATGTTCCATATATGGCAGGCATCCCATTAGAATGTTGTAGTTTTCAATAATTTACTAATGTATGAGCACCAAAACAGTATGTTAATTTTCTTTTTACTAAGCCATGATGCATTTTGATGAACTACATTGTCATATTCAGACAAACCAACATCAAAGCGCATTGGTAACATTCTGTAACCTTTATAAGTATGAGAACCTAGCAAGCCTAAGGCAATAGCAAGCACAGTACTGTAACAGCTGAAGACATCCATTTTAAATCCTGATTCTCTATGCTAGTGTTCAAAGCTTGTTACCAGTGAGTGGCAGCATGAGCAATCTCCCATTAACCAGATTGTGATGCTGTTTGGCTATGTAGTAAAATTTAGTGAGCTGTATTGCTGTAAGCTAAAACTCATAAAAACCTATGCATTTTAATCTAGGAATTCTGCCTAGCCCTAGAGAGTTCATTTATTACTGACACTTATGTAATGCTATTTTTAAATTATTTATACAACAAACTATATTTTAATATGAATAAATTTGTGGGGTAAGATGATGCCATTTGCTTCTGGAACTGAATTTCTCGTATTGTCTTTTCCTGAGAGATATTCACCGCTTGTATCTGCACGCAGACTCTTACAAATGGACCTCTCCCTTCTTAGCAGTGTGCCAGTCCTTTCAATTTTTGACGAAGTGGACACCATCTTTGCTGTTTCACTAGACTACCAGGGAAAGCCCTGGGTGAGTCCCTGAGATTGTGGGGTGGGGGACAATCAGGTTATGGAATTGTGAGGGGCTTCCTTTTCGGGGAGGTTCCTGTTTGGAAGGCTCTGCATTAGGTGGTGCTGATGGGGGGAGTCTGCCTTTTGAGGGGGGTCAGTACTAGGGAGTGCTAATCAACGAGCCTGTTGCTGTCCAGGGGGTTTTGGGGGAGTAATGTTGGGATGGTCGGGATCTGGGGAGCAGGGGGGGGCATATCAGATCAGGAGCTTTTAATTGAGGAGGTAAGATAGGGCAGGGATCAGATTGGGGGGATTCCTAGGACGCGCCAGTCAGGGGCGGCTCAAGGGAATCTTCTGCCTGAGGCGAAGTATGAAATGGCGCGCCCCCCCTCCCACACCTTAGAGGGGGGCGGGTCTTTTTCAGAAATCCAATCAGAGACTGAACCAAACCAAAATGCCAATTAGATTATATGGAGGAAATGCAAGATGCTTGCACACAGGGCCGTATGGAGCTGCAATCGCACCCTGTGCGACTTGAGGTCGAGCGCACGCCCCCCCCTCTCCCCCCTATACCTCCGTCCAGCGCTGCCTGCTTTTTCCCTGCTGCTGCTGCCCTCTGTTTTTTTCACGGTGGCGCCGACAGCAGGGAAAGAGCAGGCAGCGCTGGACTGAGATATGGGGAGGAGGAGGGAGGCATGCGCCCGATCTGAAAGGCACCGGCACTTTAAGCAGATCTGTCCCTCCCTACTCTGACATTGTGTCGAAGGAGGGAGGGACCAGACCTGCTTAAAGTGCTGCGAAAAGACTTGGGGAGTGCATTTCGGCTGCCTGCTATTGTCCTGCCAGCGGCAGCAGGGCAACAGCAGACAGACGACATGCGCCCTCCAAGCCTTTCCGCCCTGTGCGGCTACACCACTTGCACAGGGCTAGGTACGGTCTTGTTTGCACACCAAGGAACTAAAAGACAGCAAGAACCAACAGCACAGTTTATAAAACTAAATTATAACTCATTTTTATTTTGTTGTTATAAACTGTGTTATGGTTCTTGCTTTTTCTTTTTCAACATATATTTTGCATCCACAGTAGGTGCAGAGCAGAAACAGGACATTCACCCACAGAACTCAATATTTTTTTTTAAAAATCTGATTCTGATCATCTCACTAACAACAACAACAACCACTATTCTCCAGTACCAGGCATATTGTGAACTAATACAAAACCCTACAACAAAGAGCAAACCTACCATACCATATCAGCACAAACTTCCAAAACTCACATAAGGAGCCCATCCAAAAAAAGTGTCACTGTAAATTCAACAGGGGACCTTGGAACATCCATACACCTATTTGAAAAGCTGAAGAAGTCAAATTGCTACAGTACAGTATAGATCTTTATTTACAAACTCCATGTTAACAGAACACCTGACCTCAGTCACACACTCACAACATCGACCCTCACAAAGTACAGAATAAGTAACCACAATCTAAAGTAAAAATAAAAATATGTAGACAAAATTTAAATTGAAACCCCAAGAAGCCAGAGTCCACATGCAGTGCAACATCAGATAAATAAGAGATGCAGTTCCCCAATACTGTGTAAAATATTAAAATAGCACAATGTCCAATCATTAAAATTAAATAAAATTATTTGTTTTACCTTTGTTTGACCATTTTATTCTCTGATCATGCTGGTCCCGATCTGAGGCTTCTGCTTTCCTTTCTTCTCTTAGCTCTCTTTCTGTTGTCTGTGATCTCCAGGAACAAGCAGGAATGAGTCTTCACATATGGGTACGTCGGTACCGACGGAGCCTGCGCGGGAACGCTCCCCAGCGTCCAATCAGAAAGCCTTTGGGAGCATCCCATAGCGCCTGCATGCTGCCTTCCCAACTGTCTCTCCTCAGTTGTTCTTTTTCCGCGGAGCCAGCAGGTCGTGTTCCTGTCACCGCAGAAGAATTTCCTTATTTTTTTCTTTATTTCTTTTCTGTACGTATCTGCCTTCCTCGACGCTATACCGGTACCACCAGTTCTTATTCTTTTCTAAAAAAAAAAAAAAAAAAGAAGACTTTTTATTTTTCTTCAGGTGTACTTCAGTTTTGGGCCTTAGGCCCAAAACCTTTTCCTTAAATATGGAAAAACCTGCCTCAGGATTCAAGAAGTGCACAAAATGTGGCGGTACTATATCCGTCACCGACACCCATGACTGGTGTCTCAAATGTTTAGGCCCTGACCATTCCATTAAAGATTGTCTGTCCTGTTCCATGATGTCTAAGAGAGGTTGACAGAACCGAGCTGCCAAGCTCAGTACCCCGTTTCCCTCTTATGCGGCTTCGGTGGCATCGATGTCTTCCGGGGCTTCTTCTTCCTCACATGGATCTCAGGTAACTAAACATAAATCCAGCCGGTCCTCGAAGGGCAAATCTCCTTCCAAGCATCGAGATGCCCCTGGCCTTGCCCTCGAGGATTCCGCACCGGCAAAATTACCCCGGCGGGAAGCTTCAGCTTCTAAAGCATCATCATCGGGGTTCCAGGACGATCTAGATGGCGTAGCCTCAACAGATCTCCTGGTGCCATGCTCTGGGGTACCGGTGGCCTCCACCGGTACCGACTTCCAGGCATTGGCAGCGTCAATGGATCAGAGGATTCTGTCCATCGAACGCAGTCTGGCGGCCTTCCTTGTGGAATCGACGCCCGTGGTACCGCATCAGACTACTCCGCAGGTACCGGCTCTGGTATCGCCATCGGCACCAATTCTGGTACCGGTGGCATCGACATCAGCTTCGGTGTCAGCCATGCCGGTACCCTGCCCTCTGCAGCCCTCCGGTACCGATACCCCGGTACCGATGATTCCCGATACCGATCCCGGTCGGTATGGGTATCGGGCTTTGCAAGAGCATCCCGACAGACGATACTTCGATTCCTCTGATGACTCTGAGGATTCTGAAGAGTCTGTCAATGCAGCGATGCTTCTTCCACAGGAGGAGTCCTCTCCTAAACGAAGGATGTCTCCTCCAAAGGACTTGTCTTTTCAAGACTTTATCAGAGAGGTGGCTCGGGGTCTCTCTATTACAGTAGCCCCAGAGTCAGAGCCTAGAGCTAAGGAGTTAGATATTCTACAATATCCTAAAACTCCTAAAGAGGCAGCTACCTTGCCTATTCATGAGATTCTGTATGATCTCATGTTAAGGATGTGGGAAGCACCTCTATCCACCTCTCCTCATTCTCGCAGGTTAGACACCATGTATCGTGTCCCTCCTTGTCCTGGTTTTTATAAAACTCAGCTTCCTCACCACTCTATTGTGGTTGAGTCTGCAATGAGAAAGATTAGAAGTGCCAAGAGACATGCCTCTAATCCTCCAGGACATGAATGTAGAACCCTGGATGCTTTTGGTAGAAGAATCTTCCAAGCTTCCATGCTGGCTGCGAGAATAAATTCCTATAGTCTCTACATGGGAATGTTCCATGGTCCATCTGCCATTTCTTATCTCTTCTTTTGTTTTCTTTACTTTCTTCCATCAGCCCATTTCCAGTTCCAGTAACCCTCCCCCGTATCAAACCCCTTGCCAGTCCTTCCCTCCCAGTACCTTCCAATGTCAACCTCCTTGCATTCCCACGACTGCAACTGGTGTCCATTCCCTTCCAGTCCCCCGCCTTCCCCACTGTCCAGCCCCTTATAGTCCAAATACCATCCCAGATATCAGCTCATGTCCACTCTCAGTACCACTCCCCCAGTCAGCTCCCTTCCAGTCACTCTACCCTCTGTCCATCCCCCTTCCAATTCCATTTGCATGTCAGCTCCCTTCCAGCCTCCTCCCCATTACCCAACCACCTACCCCAAGTGTCAGCTCCCTTCCAGTCCTCCTTCAGTACATCCCAGGTGTCAGCTCCCTTTCTGCCCCCTTCTTCCCCTGGCAGACCATCTCAGTATCCGTTCCCTTCCAGTCCTATTCTCCCATCACTGCATCAGCGCATTTGTAGCCCTAACCCCTAGTTTTTTTCCAGGGTCAGCAGCACTCTCCTCTCCTCCCCCATCAGCCCATTTCCAGTCCCAGCCCATTTCCAGTCCTAGCCCCCCATCTCCCCATTACCAGTCCTAACCCCCCCCACAATAAGTCCATTTCCAGTACTAGCCCCCCAATCAGCCCATTTCCTGTCCTAGCCCCTTAATTTATTTATTTATTTAGCACACATTTATATACCGCTCTTTCCCAAGTATCAACTGCGGTTTACAATGAACAGAAAAAATTCAAGGTACATGATTAATCATATTCTAGTCGTTTACAGGGGACAGATTTAAATTTTTACATTTAACAGTATAATTAACACTTGCAAACATTGTTTACATCCTGAGGTATAGTGAGGATGTAATCAAACTTTTTACATATTTACATTAGTTTTATACAATTTGAGTTACATGAGAACGTTTTAATATCAGTTTTTGCATTTATTTATTATCATATAGATGTATGTTTAGTAAAGTTTAATCTCCAGGAACAAGCAGGAATGAGTCTTCACATATGGGTACGTCGGTACCGACGGAGCCTGCACAGGAATGCTCCCCAGCATCCAATCAGAAAGCTTTTGGGAGCATCCCTCGCGCCTGCGCACTGCCTTCCCGCCTTTTCCACTGCCCCTCCTCAGTTTTTGTTTTTCCGCGGAGCCGGCAGGATGTCCTCCTGTCACCGCAGAAACCTTTTTCTTCAAATTCTTTATTTCTTGTTTTCTTGTGGTCGCGGCTGTTTTTCCCGCCGCCACCGGTACCGCCGGTGGGTTTTTCTTTTCCTTTTCTTAAACTCAGGGAAATTTTTCCATCCGTTTCTGTCTTAAATTTTTTGGGCCTACAAGGCCTCTCCATCATGGAGCCTTCTTCTCCTAAGAAGTGCCTTCACTGTGGAAGCACAGTTTTCTTTTTAGACTCCAATGCCTGGTGTCTAACCTGTTTGGGTCCTGCCCCTTTTTCCCCTGAACAATCAGGCTGCAAAACTGTGAGAAGAACTTCCCTCTTTCGAGTTTCCCTCGATACCGTTTTCTCTCCCGGAGTGAGGGCACCGGCCTTTTCTTCTCTACAGGATCAGGTAACCCACAAACAGTCTGTTAAGACTAGCCAATCCTTGAGTGGTAGGTCTCATGCCAAGCATGATGATGGCTCCGGCCTTGCCCTCAAGACACCATTGGCATTAAAACCCCGGCGGGAGTCTTCGGGCTCCAAAGCATTTCAGGGGTTTCAGGGTGTTCCTGGGGCTCACCCCTCACAGAACATACCTGAGCCATGTTCGGTGGTGGCATCCGCTTCGAGCGGTACTGATACCCTGGCATCGGCACCGGTGTTGAGTGATCCACTCTTCACCAGGGATCATCATCTGGCGTTCTCGGTACCTTCGGGACCGATCGATACGTTCCAGATTGACTTTCCTGTATCTGAGCTATGCTCAGTGGTGTCATCCGCTTCGAGCGGTACCGATACCCCGGCATTGGCACCGGTGTTGAGTGATCCACTGTTCACCAGGGATCATCATCTGGCGTTCTCGGTACCTTCGGGTCCGATCGATACAACCCAGATCGACTTTCCTGTATCGACAACCGCCGATACCACCACCGACATCGGTACCCTCTAGACATGCATCGATGGACTCGCTCCCTTCGATGCCGAGTCTGGAATCGATATCTAGTCTAGATGACTGGGTACCGACGCATCTCAGAACCGACCCTTATCGTTTCCGGATACGCAGTACCGAGGATATTCACCAAGCGTTTCTGCTTGCCTCAGTACCGCTTGAGCAGCCTCCGATGACTGCTTCGATGGCGTTACTGTCTCCGGTTCCGACTCAGCTACCGGTATCGGTATCGATGTCGGTTCCTGCTGTTACATCGGCACCATCGATCCTCTCTATGCCTAGTTTGGAATCGATACCTGGCATGGACGATGCAGTACTGACTGCCTCAAATCGTGACTGCCAGTACCACTATCCATCTAATGGGGTTCTTTTTCTGCACAAGACCAGTACATCCTCTGGTGCTCAGGCTGCTCCTTCAACCTTAGCCTGCCCAGGGATAGTTCCCATTGGAGATCCCTCTTTTCAGAAATTTCTCCTTGACATGGCAATATTTCTTGCTATTCCTATCCCTGGCTGTGATCCTACTCGAGGCTCTCCTGCAGAAAAGGAAAATATAATGTTTCCTTTACATCATTCTTTGCAGGATCTTCTTCTGAGAATATGGGAATCACCTTTAAGGGTTCCCTCACCTTCTACAGCAACTGATGTTCTGTATCAGGTGCCCCCCTCTCCAGGGTTTCAAAAGACTCAACTTCCCCATCATTCCATTGTAGTGGAATCAGCAATGAGGAAGGTAAAAAGCAAGAAGAAGCATTCTTCTTATCCGCCAGGTCGTGCATCTAGAGCACTTGATGCCTTTGGAAGTCAAACCTTCCAAAACATCTATGCTGGCATCAAGGATTATCTCTTATATTTTTTATATGAGTCTATCTCTCCAGGAGGTCACAAGGAAATTATCTCTTTTGACTCCTTTTCTATCAGAGCCTAAGGCTGCAGACTATTCCTTACTTCTTAGTCATAGCCAGAATCTCTCTTGGTTTCTTTCTCATGCTTCTCTAGACTCTTTTGAGTCTGTTAGCAGATCCTCTGCTATTGCCATAGGAGCACGTCATAGAGCCTGGCTCCAGGCTTCAGACTTGAGCAGATGGGCACAACACACACTGGGTAATTCTCCTTGTACTGGAGAAAATCTCTTCAATAAGGAGGCTTTACGTCAGGTTGCTCTCTGCTCCACTGACTTCCCTGGTTCTGGAAACCGTCCTAAGCCTTCTTCTTCCCCAGGAGGTAGGAAATGTCCTGCCAAACCTTCTTTCCCTAAGAAAAGAAGGTTTCACTCTTCTCCTGCCCATCATCCAGATGTACCCAAGCAGGGGACACCTCGTCCTGGTCTGAAGAATCCAAACTCTAGCCAGTCTAAGCATACCCAGTAACCATAGTTTCCTGAAGGTTGCATCCTACAGTTAACCTCTTCTTAGCAGAAGTTGTTCACTGTTTTTTTCTTTAAAGCTTGTCATGGGGTAGATCAGAATATGCCTATGGAAATAGGAAAAACAGAGCTGAGCAGGTCTAAAAGTGACAGCTCAGAGCACATGGATCAGGGTTGCTATGAGCAACCAGCAAAAACAAAAGCACCAGGTGTAGGAGCACGCCCTAGTAGGGGATTACATCATAGCATATTAGCTGATGAGAGGCAGCTGAGGGCAGGGCAGGCTCACCGGAACACTAGGAGTGACGCAGATAAAACTCACTCAGAGTTTGTCAGTAGTAGAGCTAACCAGGATCCTAGGAGGGCTAACCAGGATTCTAGAGGAGCTAAGCAGGAGCATGGCAGAGCTGTTTTGGAAACTAAAGGAAAAACTTCACACGGAGGTTCAAGCAGTGTTCCACAGGAGATAGCTGAGAGAATACCAGAGGCTGGTTACAGGGTGCTGGGTAGCACTGAACAAGAACCAGGTGGTTGGTGCCACGGAGGTATTCAAACAGGCAGACGGAAGGAACCTGTGAGAGGAAGTCTCCATGAGAACAGGTACCAGGAGGGCAGTAACTATTATCAAAGGGATACTTACCTGCCCAAAGAGAAGCCTACTGTAAGAGGGAGTAGAAGGCTTGCCTGGGGAAAAAGCCACGCTAAGTTTCCGTGCTCAGAAAGCTCCGGGGGAACCGAGCCAAAGGACAGGCTAATTCCTTGTAATAGGGGGAACTTTGAAAGGGAGAGTTTCCCATACACACAGCTAGGAGTGTGTGGCCCTCTGGAGGAAAACTCCACTATATACGGTAGCCTTCCAATTCACCCTGATAGAGAGGGGGAGAGAAGCCTTTGGAAAGGAGAGGAGGGTTTTTGCAACAATGATGTGAGTTACAATCATTCTGAAGATAGCTATGGGGAAAACTATGAGGACATGGAATGTGACTTTTGTGGGGAAAGTCCTGAGGAGTTCCAAATGGAGTGTGCACTAATGTTCTCAGATAACATTTCCTCTCTATGCTGATTTGTGAAAACAGAAATCCGTTGAGGGAAACGGATTGTGAAGAACTCACTTGTGTAAAGTACAAGGACTGTCTTACCTTTTTGGATTGGCTGAAGATAAGCACCTTTTTGTTAACAGTAGTTCATTTTTCATTTGTACCAGAAAAATATGGTTTATTTCTTTTGATTCTTATGTGCAAAAGTTCACCCGGAAGGGAAATAAAATACCTCTTTTGAAAAGCCTGGCTACTTGTTCACAACTACCTTTTTGATTAGCTAGTGGGACTACAGATCCCGGGAGGCATTGTAAAGTCCCAGCTACATTAATAAGAGGCCCCACCGGGGAGAGCCAGTGGAACAGCGCCCGATTGAGAAGGAACAGGCTCCTGCTCCGGTGGCCCCGATGTCATCAGGGGGCCTCATTAAAGCCTGGGAGGTGCGGTGAGCAGTTGGGAGAGCCAGTGGAACAGCGCCCGATTGAGAAGGAACAGGCTCCTGCTCCGATGGCCCGACGTCATCAGGGGGCCTCGTTAAAGCCTGGGAGGTGCGGTGAGCAGTTGGGAGAGCCAGTGGAACAACGCCCGATTGAGAAGGAACAGGCTCCTGCTCCGGTGGCCCCGACGTCATCAGGGGGCCTCGTTAAAGCCTGGGAGGTGCGGTGAGCAGTTGGGAGAGCCAGTGGAACAGCGCCCGATTGAGAAGGAACAGGCTCCTGCTCCGGTGGCCCCGACGTCATCGGGCCTCGTTAAAGCCTGGGAGGTGCGGTGAGCAGTTGGGAGAGCCAGTGGAACAGCGCCCGATTGAGAAGGAACAGGCTCCTGCTCCGGTGGCCCCGATGTCATCAGGGGGCCTCGTTAAAGCCTGGGAGGTGCGGTGAGCAGTTGGGAGAGCCAGTGGAACAGCGCCCGATTGAGAAGGAACAGGCTCCTGCTCCGGTGGCCCCGACGTCATCAGGGGGCCTCGTTAAAAGCCCATCTCGCCGGCGCAGCCGGAGGCGCGAGTCCGGGGCAGCGATCTAAGGGGCTAGATACAAGGGGCGTGATAGGCCCCTTGGGAGCCCCTTGGAGAACCGCAGGAGAAGTGTCGGGACCCGAGGCTACACAACATTTGGATGGGCAAGAGGAAGAAAAAGATTGCGCCTGAAGCTACGGCTGCGGCTGTTGCAACAGTGGGTCCTATGGACAAACATATCAAGGTACTGTCTACTGTTGATGTGCCCTTGGGCCCTGACTTTCTGACTTTGGGGTCATCTGCTGCATCCCTTAGTTCCCCTGATCGCACTCCTCCTTCCCCGCCATGTGTAATCTCCCCTGTACCCTTGTCTCCCTTGGAGGGTCAGTTTCAGCAGAGTACTCCAGTGTCTCTGGGGCACAAACTGAAACTTGTTACCTGGTCAGCTATTACGGGTGCTGCAGGGGATGTACCTGATGATCGGGTTACCCTTGCAGACATCTGGAAAGCTGTTAATCGGATTGAGAATTCCCTTGTTCCAACTGTTAAATCGTTGTGTGAGTTTTCCTCTGAGATTTCTAGTAAGATTAGTGAGGTAGATGGGTATGTGGGAAATATTTCTTCTCGAATATTAGTATGTGAAAATCAATGTCTCTCCTTAAAAGCGGTGCATTCCTCTACTATTAAGGATAGTTTAAATATTCACCACAAATTAGAATCGTATGAAAATTTATTGAGGTCTAAGAATATTCGTCTTTTAAATTTTCCTGTTTGCCATTTACTCTCTCCTGAAATTCTTCTTTTGAAGTATTTTAGAGAAGTGTTGGGTTTAGCTACTGCTGATTCAATTGCTATTTCTAAATTATATTACCTGACGGGACGTGGGGTCGCACCTAACTCTTCGGGAGAATTTGATGTGGTTCAGGCCCGTCCTGAGCTTGAGCTCACCAAATATCTTGAATATTCTCAGGATACTATAATATCACGTGCTACTCTGATAGTGACTTTTATTTCTGATAAGGATAAGGTTTTGGTATTACGTAGTTATTTTAAGAAAATGTCTTCTTTATTTTGTGGTGCAAAAATACAGATATTTCCAGATGTATGTAGGGCTACACAGGTTAGGAGACAGGCCTTTTTGGCACTGAAACCTAGAGTGTTAGCCCTTACTGCTTCTTTTTTTCTTCGTTATCCCTGCAAATGTTTAATCACTTTGCAGGGTTCCAAATTTACTTTTATGGAACCTTCACAATTGGAATTATTCTTGGTTGGTAAGGAGAGTCAGAGTAAAGGGTAGGGTAGGGAAGGTTTTGGAGTGATTGTTTAAATGCTGTTTAGTAACTAGAGTGATTTAACTCTTAATGTTTTTTTCCTTTTCCTATTTCTTATATTTCTTATATCTCCCCAGTATAGAGGGCTAGAAATAAGTGGTGTTAGTTAGCATGAATTTCCTTTATGGAATGTATTGTAATGTTTTTTATTTGTATAATGCCACTTTAAGTTGCCTGTACTTTGCTTTTGTAAGTCGGTTGAAAAATTTATTAAAATAAAATAAAAAAAAAGAAAAGAAGAGGCCCCACCGAAGCTCCCTAGGCTTCCGCCTATAAGAGTAAGTAGGTGGATGCCAAATGGCGTAGTTCTTTGGATTTTTGCCTAAGGATTAAAAAGACACAGCTACAAGAACTACTTTGTCTACTGGTGAGGACTGTATCCAGACTGAGGAGAGCCGTCGTGGAAGATTTTCGCTGCCAAGTACTGATGACCCAGCTGACTTTCTCACAGGCTGAATCCTGCATGAAGCCTCAGGTAAAGGGTACCTGGGCAAAACTGGGGCAGGACAAGTGTGAGAAAGGGGGCGCTGGTGGGCAAGCTGAGAAATAGACGGAGGGAAGAGAAAAGTCGCAGTACCGCACTTGGTGGGTTTTTTTTTTCTGTCTTTCTCCACAGGGACGTCGACGCCGAAGATGGAGCCGCAGGACGTCATGCACTGGATGCAGGCACAGTGGGACAAACAAATTGAGCTGGTCCGGTATCTGCAGGAGCAGACCGCCCTGACTATGAGGGAGCAGCAAAAGCCGCTGATGGACACCATGGAGGCGCTTTTGAAGAAGCCAGTGGATGCCAGAGCAGACATCCCCTCCATATTCTAGGGAGCAGGACTGAACCCTCAAGGTGCTTTGTCATTAGGACAGTTAAAGCCGCATGATAATCTGGACGATTATATAGACGCTTTTGAGCGGATAGCCGCAGCTTTGAAATGGCCAGAGGAGCAATGGGCAACTAGGTTTGCCATATCACTATCAGGCGAGGCTCTTTCTGCATATAAAGCCATGCCGGCTAGCCTGGCATCTAATTATGCAGAAATTAAAAAAGCAGTCAAAGACAGACTAGGGCTGACTCCTATGCATTACCATAGAATGTTTAGGGAGGCGAGGATAAAGCCTCAGGAGACCCCTAAGGCCCTGTCTCAAAGGCTGAAAAGTTTGGCCGGAAAATGGTTAACTCCGGAAGGAAGCACACTGGAAACAATTATAGACAGAATTGTTTTAGAACAGTTCATGCAAGCTGTTCCCAGTGAGGTAAAAACATTTCTGACGCTCCAGCATTGTCAAACCACCGATGAGGCAGCCACTCTTGCTGAGAGATTTTTCGCAGCAGAGATGACTGACACCTCGGGGGTAGGTCTGTGGCGAGCAGCTGGGATGGAGAATTTTAGCAGAAAAGTTGTAGTTGTAGTCCCACAATAGAATCGCTTCATCATTGATTCCTAGGGAACAAACTAACAGGCACCATTTTAAAAGATGTAACACGTGATTGAATGATGTGTATTTAAAGGTTCCTCACATTTCTATATGGCATTTAAATTCCATTTTCAGAAATCCACCGCCATGGAAAATACACAGCAAGAAATGCGTCACATAGAATAGCAAAATCACCTAAATACTACTCATTGGGTTTGTTGTGCTAAACTAAATAATCCATCATTGTTCTAAATATGTCATGTGAAGGACTTTTTAAATTCACATCATTTGGTCACACGTACCATCATTTAAAGGAGTGATTTTGTTCTGAGAATACAACTTTCACTGAAACAGACAAAGATTCACCAGAATGCAGTACTGGTGTCGGGATTTTACTGCAAATCATTTGGATATTCTTTGTGACGTGAGAGGATTGTTGACACCCTCCCACTTCAGAGTACTGTACATAGTTGTAGTTAATCTGTATTTAGTTTCCCCGGTTTCGCTCCCATGTTCAATTCCCTGTTCTGTGTAAACTCAATGTTGTTTGTATACATTGCAGTATTCTTGTTCGATGTACACCGCGCTGATTTTAATAGCGCGGTATAGAAGAAATGTTAAATAAAATAAATAAAATAAATAAATAATTGACATCGGGATACCATCAGGATGCAACTTTGTGAAAGATTGACTTTTCATGAAGTGCATTGCTCATATGTTAGTAGAAGATTAGTGAGAGTATGAGAGTAAGACGCCTTCTTATTAAAGCCCATTCGGATTTTCCAGGTAACCTGCATTTAGTGCAAAAACTAATGTGCAGTAAGTGCAAAGTCTCCAGTGTAACTGTTGGGGGAATAGCCAACTCTCGGATAGCCAGCAAGTACTGGCCAGACTTGTACCCTAATGCGCAACTGCAGTATTCACAATTAACATGGGTTGCAGAGCAGAGATGGAGTCCATCTGTCCAAGAAAGGTCGACACATCTTCAGTAGTCTAAACTACTGAAGAGTGCTTTAAACTAGGTTCATTGGGGATGGGTGAAGACAGCCGCCCATCTCCAACGAATCTAAGGTAAGTGAAAGTCCCCAGGTAAGTGAAACATTAAATACCTTTATGGAAATGGGTAAAAGGGGTAACATATGGAAAGCAGTGTGTATAAATGCCCGTAGCATGGGAAATAAGATCCCTGATGTTGAAGTTTTGATGGGAGTGACAGACTTGGATTTAGTGGCAGTTACAGAAACATGGTTCACAGAAAACCATGACTGGGATGTAACTATACTAGGCTATACTTTATTCAGAAAGGACAGGGGAGGAAGAAGGGGAGGAGGAGTGGCACTATATGTAAAAAAAATATTAAAGTTTTGGAATTACAGAGCTTAAAATTGAGAGAGGAGGCACTGTGGGTTAAACTAGAAAGAGGGAAAGAGAACTCTATTTGCATTGGCATGATATACTGACCTCCCTCACAAGAGGAAGAAGTGGAAAGAGAATTAATTGAAGACATATGCAGTATTGCTAGGAAAGGAAAAGTGCTACTGATAGGGGATTTCAATATGCCAGATATTGATTGGCACATTCCTGCTGCAGTATCATCTAGAAGTAAGGAGATCCTGGATTCTCTACAGGGAGAACTATTCAGGCAATTGGTAACAGACCCCACACGTGAAGTGGCCATATTGGACTTGGCGCTTACCAATGGTGAAAGTGTTTCTGATGTTATTGTGGGAGATCATTTTGCATCCAGTGATCACCAGATGGTGTGGTTCAGTATTAGGACTAGGACTGTTAGAATCCATTCAAAAGCAAGGGTCTTAGACTTTAGGAAAACTAACTTTGCCAAGATGGGTCAATACCTCAGGGAGTCGTTAGCGGGATGGGAACAGCCGGGGGATGTAGAAAAACAGTGGGCAAAACTGAAAGAGGATATTTTAAGGGCAACCAACCTTTTTGTTAAAATGGTAAATAAAGGTAAAAGGAAAAGGAGACCGTTATGGCTTTCAACAGAAGTAGCTGAAAAGGTGAAGAAAAAGAGGGAGGCCTTCATGAATTACAAGAGATCACAGAGAGAGGAAGACAGGCAACTATATTTGGAAAAACTTAGAGAAGCTGGCAAAGTAGTCAGGAAAGCAAAGATTCAAAAAGAGGAGGAAATAGCCAATGCAATAAAATGGGGGGATAAGACATTTTTCAGTGAGAAGAGGAAGGGCAAAAGTGGTATTGTCAGACTCAAGGGTGAAGGGGAGGAATATGTAGAAGCCGATGACGATAAAGCAGAATTTCTTAACAAATATTTCTGTTCTGTGTTCACAGATGAAGAACCAGGAACAGGACCTCAGAAAACACCCACAAACAGGAACAGAAGCGAGGGGCATCTTGAGCAATTTTCAGAAGACTTTGTTCGTGAGAAACTAGCTCAACAGAAAGTAGACAAAGCGATGGGACCAGATGGGATACACCCTAGAATACTAAGAGAACTTGGGGACATTCTAGCAGCTCCACTGACTGATCTTTTCAATGCCTCATTGGAGTCGGGAGTGGTGCCAAAGGACTGGAGAGGGGCTCATGTGGTGCTTTTACACAAAAGCGGAAGTAAGGATGTGGTTGAAAACTATAGGATGGTTAGTTTAACTTCGGTGGTGAGTAAATTATTGGAAATGCTGCTGAAAGAGAAAATAGTGAGGTTTCTGGAGTCCAGCAGATTACAGGATCCGAGGCAGCATGGATTCACCAGAGGCAGGTCTTGTTAGACAAATCTGATTGATTTCTTGGACTGAGTGACCAGGGAGTTGGACCGAGGGAGAGCTCTAGATTTATTTATTTATTTTATTTAACAATCATTTATAGACCGCATCTTCCAGAGATCAGTTGCGGTTTACAATAAAACAACAATCAACAAAGCAGAGGCTTGGTTTTACATTGAACATCTTGTAACAGTAAACATCTTGTAGCAGAAAACAGATATTAGCTAACAGCATATATTAATACATGTCAAAACAAAAACAGACATTATAAACTATATACATTTACAAGTTTGAGGGCACTTTGAAATTGAATCACGGTCTATTTTCAGCTCAGTATATTTTCTGTTTAAGTTGTAGGATTTAATCTAACTCAGTTAAGTGTCTTTTAGCCTTTACCTAGATGTGGTGTATTTCGATTTCAGTAAAGCCTTTGATACCGTTCCTTACAGGTGACTTATAAACAAACTGAGCACCCTAGGGATGGACCCTAAAGTTACTGTTTGGGTCAAAAATTGTTTGAGTGGGCGACAACAAAGGGTACAGGTAAATGGAGCTCACTCTGAGGAGAAAGAAGTTACCAGTAGTGTGCCCCAGGGATCTGTCCTTGGTCCGATTCTTTTTAACATCTTTGTTAGTGATATAGCGGAAGGGCTGTCGGGTAAGGATTGCCTCTTTGCAGATGATACCAAAATCTGCAATAGAGTAGACACCCAGAAAGGTGTAGATAACATGAGGAGGGATCTAGCTAAGCTTGAAGAATGGTCTAGAATTTGGCAGCTGGGATTTAATGTTAAAAAATGCAAGGTCATTCATTTGGGCTGCAGCAATCCAAGGGAGCAATATAGTATAGGGGGTGAAGTACTTTTGTCCACTAAAGAAGAGCAGGACCTAGGCATGGTTAGAGAAGGTGCCTGGCGTATAGACACAGGTAGTTTGTTCCAGGCGTAAGGTGCAGCAAGGTGAAAGGAGTGAAGTCTGGAATTAGCAATAGAAGAGAAGGGCATAGATAGAAGCAGTTTGCTAGAAGAGCAGAGTTCCCGAGGGGGGTTGTAAGGAGAGATAAGAGAAGAAAGGTAGTGAGGAGCCGCAGAGTGAACGCATTTATAGGTCAGCAGGAGAGGTTTGAACAGCTAGGGAGCCAATGAAGTGACTTGAGAAGAGGAGTAATATGGGCATGATGAGGCTGGCGGAAGATTAGCTGTGCAGCAGAGTGTTGAACAGATTGTAGGGGAGAGAGATGATTCAAAGGGAGACCAGCAAGGAGTAGGATACAGTAGTCAAGACGGGAGGTGATCAAGGAGTGGATAAGCATCTTAGTAGTGTGTTCAGAAAGGAAAGGATGGATTTTGCTGATGCTATAGAGAAAGAAACAGCAGGTCTTAGCTATCAGATGGATGTGTGTGGAGAAAGAGAGAGAGGAGTCAAAGACAACCCCAAGATTGCGGGCCAAGGAAACAGGAAGGAGTACAGAGTTATCCAAAGAGACTGAGAAAGGAGGAGGAGGAGGGGAGGTTTTAGGGGGAAAGATGAGAAGTTTAGTCTTGGCCATGTTCAATTTCAAGTGGCGGTGAGACATCCAGGCAGCAATGTCAGAGAGGCAGGCAGAGATCCGGGTCTGGATTGCTAGAGAGATTTCAGGCGTAGAAAGGTAGATCTGGGAGTCAGACCCGGATCTCTGCCTGCCTTTCTGACATTGCTGCCTGGATGTCTCACCATGTGGCTCCAGCTGAAGGCTTAGTGAGTCTGCTAATTGGTTTAGAGGCCCCAGGAGGTAGGTCACTTGGAGTGTCATGCCAATGGACAGGGCAAAGATCCAGAAATGGACTACCTCCCAGCATAGGTGGAGGGACCTGGTTCCTCCCTGCTTGTTGATGTAGAACATGGTGACTTGGTTGTCGGGGAGTACCAGCATGACCTTGTTCCTGGTCTAGTGTTGGAAGGTGGTTAGGGCGTAGAACACTGCCCGGAGTTCAAGGACATTGATGTGGAGGTGTTGCTCAAGTGTTGACCATTCTTCCTACATAGAAATTGTTTGGCGGTGTGCTCCCCAGCTGTGGATGAAGGCATCGGACATGAGGATGAGGTGATGAGGAGGAATTTGGAAAGGGCAGCCAATTAAAAGATGTGATGGGGTGGCTCACCACCTGAGACTTTGGGTGAAGCAGTGAGATGGGGGGAAGGGATATGGGAATATTGCTCTATAGGGACTGTGAGCGTTGATGCCAAGGTGGAGATGCCACTGTAATGGATGCATGTATAAGTGTGCCAGTGGGACAACATGGATAGCCGCTGCCATATGCCCTAGCAATCTTAGCACAGTGTGGGCAGATGCCGACTGTCATTGTCATTGTCAGGAGTGAAGGAGTGGCCTAGTGGTTGGGGCAAGGTACTTCAGGCCGGAAGGTTGGGGGTTCAAATCCCACTAGAGGACAGCAACCTTGGGCTGGAAGGACTGGGGTTTCTAGTCCCACAGGTGCTCCTTGTGGTCTTGGGCAAGCCACTTAAACCTCCATAGCCCATGTTCCCTGTAAAATAGTTATCTCCAAGTTATAATGCCCTGTTCAATGTAATTTCAGTTTGTTTAATGTAAACCGCACTGATGCAGAATAGCGCAGTATATAAGAAAATGTAAATAAATAAAATAAAATAAATAAATAAAATTGCGCCAACTGGGTGCTGAGAATTTGGATGGTCTGTCCCCTGGCCTTGAAGAGGAAGGCCTTGGCCAGGGGGTTGTCTATGCAGGCTCCGATGAAATCTAGGCACTGCTGGGACACTGGTTTGGACTTTTGGACGTTGATCACGAAGCCCAGTGTCTGTAATAGGTGGGCCATGGCACGTACTGTGTAGGCCACTGTGTCTCTTGAAACGGCCGAGATGAGCCAATCATCCAGATAAGGGTCGACACACTGCCCCTGCTTTCTGAGATAAATGACGACAATGATCAGACACTTGGTGAAAACTCAGGGAGCCGAGGATAGGCCAAAAGGCAGTACCTTGTACTGGTAATGCTGGTTGAGGAACTAGAAGTGAAGGTATTTCTAGTGTTGGGGATGTATGGGGATGTGCGTGTAGGCATCCTTTAGATCCAGAGAGGCTAGCCAATCATCACGGCTGAGTAGCGGCAAGATTATTGTGAGAGAGTGTATTTGATGAACAAGTTGAGTAGGCAAAGATCAAAGATTGGCTGAAGACCACTGGATTTTTTGGGGGATGATAAAGGACCTTGAATAGAACTCTTGTCCAATTTCATCCTGGGGACTGGTTCTATGGCTTTGTTGAGAAGCAGCTGATGAATTTCTTGGGTTAGCTGGCTGATATGATGGCCTGAGAGCTGTTGGTTGCAGTCGGCCAATGGGGCATGGGGGAGGGTTAGGAAATTGAATCAATATCTTGCTTAGATGATGCTCAGGACCCAGTGGTTGGTGGTTGTGGATTATCAAGCATCTCTGAAGTAACAGAACTGGCCCCCCACTGGCAGGTGGTAGTCAAAAACTAGGAGTAGGCTTGGGAGTGGCAGCCTGAGGAAGGGAGGTTTGTTACCCCCTCATGCTGTTGGAAGCGTTGTGTGTAGAGCTGATTTGAGATGCGCTGTGTTGGTAGGCAGGAGTAAGGTTGGTATCTGTGTCATGGGTAAAATTGCTGGAAATACTGGTAATGATAGGCTGACGGTATTGCAGAGGTTGTGAACATTATTGTTGTGTGATAGCTTCTGCAGGCTGGGCTGTGAGTTCCCTAACTGTGGATGAGTGATCTTTAACGTTTGAGATGGCTTCTTCTACCTTGGAGCTGAAAAGGCTATCTCCTTGGCATGGGGCATTGGCCAGCCGCTCATGCAAGTCCACTAGGAGGATGGAAGCTTTCAGCAAAGCAGTGCACCTGGCGGTGGCTGCGGAGTGGGCCACGGAATCAAAGGCATAATATGCAGTACGAATGATGTCATATCATATAGGGATTTATGGAGATCTGTGGCTAGCTGATTGAGGTGCTGGACAGATGGATCATCCCGCCATTGGAGGAGATCGTGGTGGTAGTGAAAAGTTTGCAGTTGATGAGTAAGAATCCAGATGGCTAAGACAGATCATTGATAAACTTTTCGGCCTATGACATCGAGGGTACATTGCTCCTTCCCCGGTGGAGTTTGCGACAAGGTTTGGAGCTCTTGGACTTTTTCTGCACTGCTTCCAACACCACCGATTGATGCAGGAGTTGCTAGTGTTTGAATCTTGGGGCCAGCAGGACCTTGTTCTTTAGGTTGAGGCAATGGGAGGCTGCACACTCAGAGGTGGGTGTTTTCCAGATGGAGGACTGCAGGTCCTGGAGGATCTCTGGTAGAGCCAGAACTTCCTTGGAAGCACTGAAAGCTTTGAGAATGGACTAGAAGTTGTGCTTGTTCTTTGGTGTTTGTGTATCACTGAGCATGAGTGCTGGGGATATCTTCTGTAGAAATTTCAGGTAGGAAAGGTCCTCCATGATGTCTTCAGGGTCCTGACACAAGGAGAATGCATCATCCTCTACAAAAGAGTCTGTGGCTTTCCAGCGGGGTTGATGGTGGGAATGCAGGGACACTCCATTATCGTCAAGAGGCCAAGGGGATGCTAGTCAATGAGGTGGAAGTCTGAGGAGAAGCATCAACAGTGGTGACAGGCCAAGCCAGCGAGGTTGAAGTGCCATCATATGCAAGATCGCTGAGCTGTCCTGCACCAAGCACCTGAGGAGGGAGAGGTGTGCGGATTTGGGGTTAGGAGTCTCTGCAGCATTTGAGGGGGGCTGTCTGGAGACTGAGAAGGTGGAAGGGCTTTAGGTGTGGAGCATGCCTGCTTGGAGGGGAGCGGGTTTTCAGAAAGAGCCCTGAAGCATTTGGACAGGCCAATGAGCTTACCTGAAGGTTTGGCTGACAGTTGTTGTGGAAGATGCTTGGTTTTTGCATTTGCTTTTCTCCCTTTCTTATCCTGGTTGGGAATAGGAGACGCTGGCTGCAAAAGACAACTCCAGTGGAGGGGGAGGTGGAGACGGCAGAGAGTCGGCAGCTACTGCACCCCCCCCTCCCCCCCCCCCTCAGCGAAAAAGCTGTTGCTGGGGGAGGACCTATCTCTGAGCCAGGCCCAATGGAGGAGAGAAAGGGAGAAGAGATGATGCTGCCATGTGGGAAGCCCCATGGGGAGGAGCAGAAACTGGCCAGAAGAGCTGCTGAAGAGGCCTCCGCTTTAAGTTTCGGTTTCTGTTTGGGTTTTTTTTGTTTTCATTGAAGCGGCAAGTCGGCGGAACCGTGGGGGAGCTGTGCACTGACAAGAACTGAAAATAATTGAAGAAAAAAACCAGGCACTTTTGCTGAGGCGAGGGGAGAGCCGCTGGCTTGCTTGTGGTAAGCAAAAAACTGCCGACATGGAGGCAAGCAGGCAGGGAAGGCAGACACATGCTCAGAGAGGTTCAAAAGCCTCTTTCAACTAGGGGAGAGCCTGGGCAACTAGGATGAGTAGGCACTTTACCATCGGGGTGTGCCTGCATCCCCCTGCTTGTTTGTAGGGTAGGTACAGCATGTGGTGTGCTGGGGCCAGGTTGGTTTCTGAGGTAAATTAAAGGTAAAGTAATACACAGTGATGAGTATTCTAGGTGTGATTAAGGGGGCTAGCTGAGCCAAAGTACTCCAGGCAGTATACTCCAGTACTTGCAGAAAAGGTTTATAAAAGGACTTCCTCAATGTATTCTAACAAGCAAAATGTGCAATAATCTGTTCTGACCACTGGAAGTTAGCAATATTGAAATAATAAATCAGATGCTCTTCTTCAGGTGGCCTCCGGATGCTGTATTTAAAGTCAGTACTATCCCATGACAATCCACTAGATGGCACAGTAGGACAGACTTTAAAGTGCCCATAGCTCACTGGTGCCTGCAATTCTTAGATGAGCCAAATAAAAGATTAGAAGACACTGTCTATGTGGAGTTCAGAGGACTGGGGGTCCCTGGTGAACTGGCTTCCTCTTGTAATTAGCTCTCAGGTTTACAGTTGCTTTTTCAGCAACACAAAGAAAAACCTTCCAGTAACTACAAATCAGTCACCCTTCCTTAGGATTTTCTTTAAACAGAGGCTCCAGGGATCTACTAATATTATCCCCACCTCTCAGTCCCTGGTCCTGGTATGTCTTGTGCAGACCACAACACTAAAAAGGAAACAGCACTACAATCTGATTGAACAAAATGTTGCTGGGAAAATATAGCTGCATCAATGAATATAATTGCAAAGGACGCAATCCTTAAAGAGGAAGCGAAAAGACTGCCTTACTACTGCCAATATAAGAACTTACGCGGTGTGCTTTAATTTTAAATAACTGGTCATAGGAAATACCTCCCTCTTTTAACACAGTGCACAAATCCTTCAGTGGCCAACAAACCTCCAACAATTGCTCTATTGCAACAATTCCTCCATCGCCTCAGAAAAATCCAAGTTATCAATATCCCTGTTTAATGTGCATTACCAAGTTTAAGTTACAATGTAAACCACTTTGATTGAAATGATAAAACGGTGTATAAAACCTGTTAAATAAATGAAAATAAATAAACAAGAAATTGTGAAATATGATAAATTTACATTTTTCACTCAAGAGGCCTTTTTTTCTCTGTAGGCTTTGTCACTGTTATAAAGCTTATAGAGGAACTAGAAAAGGTTCAGAGAAGGGTGAAAAAATGATAAAGGGAGGGGACATCTCCCTTACAAAGGAAGGTTAAAGAGGTTAGGGCTCTTCAGCTTGAGAAATGATAACTGAGAGGGCATTTAGAGAATCACGAGTTGGGTAGAACAGTTGGCAACATAAAAACAAGAGGAGACTATATGAAACTAATGAGCTGATTGAAAACAAATCGTAGACAGATAGTTAAGTTGTGGAATTTGTTGCCAAAGGATGTGCTCAAGTCGACTAACATAGCAGGATTTAAGAGTCTGGACACGTTCTTGGAGGAAAAACCCATAAGAAATTATATTAGCCTAGTAGACCTACAAGAACCGTTACTCCTCCCTGGGAGAAGAGCACGAGGTATAGAGTAAGACTGCAGGAAAAATGAAAAAATAGGAAGAAACAAAGATCGAGGGGTGAGGCCACGAGGGGAAGAGAGAGAAAACTGAACATGTCTTGAAAAGTAGCATGAGAAAGAGGAAAGAGAGAGAAGAAAGAGTGTGAAAGCTGGAAGAAGATATGAAGGAAGGCAAGAAGAGTGGTAGAAAAGGATGGTGAGGGAGAGGGATTGGAGGATCGAATAAGAAGAACTGAACCTAGGCCCTTCGGGATTTGGCTACATCACTGAATGAAAGGCATCCTGCATAAAATCCTGTGTTAATCTACTAGAATCATGTGTAGTGAAAACCAGAAACTTACCTCTGTTAATAATAATGACGGTCACGTTGGTGATTTCTTCTTCTATAATGCTGTGATTGGTTAAAATCTCCATGGCTTCCAGCTCACAAAATATTTCTTACTGATAGTCTGGCAGATTTTCACTGGTATTCTAACATTTTACCTTCTTTAACACTGGTTTTCAGAGGCTGTCATAGATGAAGGGGAAGATACTCTTCTTGCCTTTGAGCTCATACTGTGTTGAACAGGGGGAAGATTAATCATTCCAAAAGGTTCAGGGAAAGTCAACAGAAAAGATGAAGGCGATGGAACAACTCCCCTATGAAGAGGTTAGGACTCTGAGGGACCTGACAGAAGTTACAAAATCATGAGTGGGGCGGAACAGTTAAATAGGGGATGGCTATTGAACCTTTCAAACAATACCAAAACAAGAGGGCACTCCATGAAACTAATGACCAGCAGATTGACAACACACAGGAGGATGTTGGGCTGCATACAAAGAGGAATTACCAGAAGAAAGGAAGAGGTACTAATGCCACCGTATAAGTCACTGGTGAGGCCTCACTTGGAATACTGTGTTCAGTTTTGGAGACCGTATCTTGCAAAGGATGTAAAAAGACTGGAAACTGTTCAGAGGAAGGCGACCAAAATGATTTGGAGCCTGCGTCAGAAGCCTTATAAGAGACTTGAAGACCTAAATATGTACACTTTGGAGGAGAGGAGGGATAGGGGAGATATGATTCTGACCTTTAAATACTTAAAGAGAAATAATGAACAAACAAACCTCTTCCAAAGATGGGGAAGCTGTAAAACTAGAGGGCATAACATGAAGCTGCAAGGTGGTAAATTGAAAGGCAATGTCAGGAAATACTTTTTCATTGAAAGGGTGGTGGATGCTTGGAATACCCTCCCGATGGAAGTGGTGGGGGCAAACATAGTGACGGAATTCAAAATGGCATGGGACAATCAAAGTGGATCCCTTTACAGCAACAGGATAAAATCAAAATAAACTGAACCATCTAATTTCTCAACAAATAGGGGTGTCCTACATGGAGCGGTGGGTTCACCCCTGGACAGGGACATGGGGAGGGGTGGCCTGCACGGAGTGGCAGGTGCGCCTGCTCCTGCCATCTTGCTGGGCGGACTTGATGGACCATGCTGGTCTTTATCTGCCGTCATTTACTATGCTACTATGAAAGTTTTTCTTTTTCACACAACATATAATTAAGCTGTGCAATGTGATTCCCTGTTCCAGTGAGTTGACTGGGTGCTCCCAGTTATTTCAAAAGCCCAGAAAGGAAAAAGTATTCCAGCCAAGGTGTCTCTCTGTGCCCAGTCTTCAGATGCTAACAGCAGACCTGACCCTGCAAGCAAGGCCCTCACTATCTGATGAGCATGGCAGGAGGTTGCCGATGTCAGTGGGTGCCATCGTTAGTGCCCCCCAAAAGAATGATTAGACAGAAGAGTTGCGCAAGGCCGCAATTGCAGCTGAGAAGGGAAGTGCCTGCCTGCGGGAGAAGCAAGTCCCACAGATGAAAGAGCTGGACAAGGCCGCTGATTGTGGCAGCCAAGGGAAGAGCCTGTCTGCGGGCAGAAGAGCTGCCAGCCAGACCATGTCTGCTGTGAGACCCTGAGATAGCAGTGCAAAGGCAGTAGAGTTGGGAGCCCAGAGAGAGAGGCATAGAAAATGAGATGAATTTAAAGCAGCAGTGCTTTAGGGAATAGAATATTTATTTATTTATGTGTTTTTATATACCACCCCTTGCAGAGATCAAGGGGGGCACGAATGTAGGGCAGGGGTGAGAGTGCAAAGGAGTGGTGAGAAGGGACAGAATCTGGGAAGGGGACCAGAGAGTTGGCAGCAGGAAAGGGGCAGGAGGGTGGAGGGATGGAGGGTTTAGGAAGACAGAGAGATACTGGACACAGAGGGGGCATAGGGACATGGTGGTGAAGTGGAGAGGGTGGGAAGACGTTGGATGCAGGGGAGTATCACAAGGAACAGAAGGCGGATGCTAGATAAGGGGGAGGTCTCAGGAAAATTGGGGAGATGCTGGACATGGGGGGGGGGCATTGGGAGGTGGAGGGGGATGCTGGACATGGAGGGGCACAGAACACAGAGGGGATATACTGGATGCAGGGGTGGAACAGATGGGGGGGGGGGACTAAGGAGCATGGGGAGGGAGCATAGTGAGAACGGCCATAGGGAATATCAAGGAGTGGAGATTTTTGAGATGGAGTGGAATGCTGGACACAGGGGGTTATAGGAAGGTTAGGGAAGATGCTGGACATGGGGTGGAACAGAGAAACAGAGGGGAGATGCTGGACACAGGGATAATAGGGAGAGAGAGGGGAGAAGATGGACACGGAAATAAATAGGATGAGAATGAGATGGCGAGATACTGGGAGTAATAGGGAGGACCTGGTATGGAGATGGGGAGATGCTGGTCACAGGGAGATAGGAAGAGATAGGGGGAGAGAGAGACAAAGTAGAGATGCTGGATAAATGGAAAGAGAGAAAGAGGGGAGAGACACTGGATGAGGAGGGGAGAGATGTTAGACATGGAGGGGAGAGAGATAATGAGTAAAAGATTGGGTAATAATGGACCAGGGGAAAAGAGGTGGGGAAAGGGAGGACTGGGGTCAGGGTTGAAATGTGCTAGGGGGGCATTGAGGACTGCATAATAAGAATGAGTCGTGAAATCTGCGTGGACAGAGAGATTAAAAAATAAAGGGAAGAAAGCTGAATGAAAAGATTGATATCCAGGATGGAAAGATGTGAAGAAAATAAAAAGGTAAAGCAGAAATGGCAGATGGACTATAGACCATAGAAAGAGAGCTATGAGAAGACAGAGGAAAGCAGAAACCTCAGATTGGGACCCACATGATCAGAGAATAAAATAGTCAGACAAGAAAGGTAGAAAAAATAATTTTATTTTCAATGTATTGATCGGACTTTATGCTACATTTATATTTGACACAGTACAGGGAAATGCATTTCTTTATATTTCTGTGGTGTTGCACTGTGTGCGGAGTCTGGCTTCTTGGGGGTTCAGTATAATTTTTGTCTACATATTTTTATTTTTAGGTTGTGGTCACTCATTCTGTACTCGATGAGGGTCTGTGTTCTGGGTGTATGACTAAGGCCAAGTGTTCTGTTAACATGGAGTTTGCACATAGGGATCTGAACTGTAGTAATCTGACTTGTTCAGCTTTTCAAATAGGTATATGGATGATCTAGGTCCCGCTGCAATATTTGCAGTCTTGTTTTTTTCTGGGTAGGCTCCTTGTGTGAGTTTTGGAAGTTGATGCTGGTATGGTATGGTATGGTAGATTTACTCTGTAGATCCTCATTGACTTTTGCAGTTTTGTATTAGTTCACAATATGCCTTTTACAGGAGGATATTTATGGTGTTGTTACTGAGAAGACCAGAATTATATATATATTTTTTTTTTTAATATACTAAATACTATGCGTGACTGTCCTAGTTCTGCTCTGCACCCATTGTCTGTGGATGCAGAATATTTGTTCAAAAAGAAAAAACAAGAACCACAAAACAATTTATAACAACAAAATAAAATGAGTTATAATTTTGTGTTATAAACTGCAAAGTGATTCATGCTTTTTCTTTTAGTTCTTTAGTGTGTAAGCATCTTGCATTTCCTTTGTTTTTTGCAGAATATATATTTACATTAACACCATGCTGATCCAATGCACAGTTTCAGGAGTTACCAAGCTTGCCAAGCCCCGCTTGTTGTTTGGCACATTTATGTTTATGTTTGTCTTTATTTGATATACTGCATTTATGCACAGGTTCACTAAGCTCTGCACTGATAACATGTGTGGACTGTGTTACCAGCACAGGGCTGTAGGCTAAATGCAGGGGGGGGGGGGGGGCAGATACATCCTCCTGCAGTTACTGCGCTTCATGTGGCGTTAGTTGCACCCACGCTACTTGTGCCAAGCCATTGTGTTAATTTCTGCTAACAATACAGATGCCTGCATGTGAGAGTTCTTTCTCTCACCTCACTTTGGAGGAAAGTATAATTTTGGGAGAAAAAAAAATCCTGAAACCTAGGAGTAATGGAAAAGCATGGATCTCATTCCCTGGTCCGGCCAAAAAGTGGCCGTGTTATACTCACTTTTTTTTCTCTCCAACTTTACTTCCTACTGCCAGTACATTGACTGCATGACTGCAAGTAGGAAGTGAAGCTAGAGCGAGAGAAAGCCAGAATAACACAGGCTTAATCGAGAAATGAAAACACATCCTGTGATCCAGCAAGGAGAAAGCATGAATTTTTTGGGGAGGCAAGGGCAACCAATTTTACAACCTCACTGGAGCTCTGGGAGCTGTTTCAGTGATATGAGATCAGGATGGCCCTAAATGACTAAATAATGGCTAAATAACTAATCCGCACCAGCACCTCAACCTCCCCCCCATTCCAACAACACCAGGGAGTACCTCAAGGATCCACACTATCAGCCATGCTCTTCAATATCTACCTCCAGCCACTCTGCACAGTCATACGCACTCACAACATCAGCTTCCACATATATGCTGACAATATAATGCTCTACGCCCCCATTAAGACCACAAACCCAGCAAACACCAACCTCTCAGCATGCTTCACCGCCATGTCTGACTGGTTACAAGCAAACAACCTATCCATCAATATAAAGAAAACTGAAGCTCTCATAGTAACAAAGGACCCGGACTTCACACCACCTACACACCTCAACATAGGAACCACAAGCATCCAAATACAACCACAGATAAGATACCTGGGCATTATTATTGACCAAGCCCTCACCTTAAAGCAACAGATCACAAAAACCTCCGGCACTATACTCCATAAGGCAAGAACAGTGCAACGTCTCAGACCCCTTCTGGAACATAAAGACTTCCGAACCGTGATGCAAGCCATGACACTCCCACATCTGGACTACTGCAACATAATCTACCATGGCCTTCCAGCCACACAGACCAACCCCCTCCGAACAGCATTGAACACCACTGTAAGAATCATTCAGAGGGCAAAGAAAACCGACCACATCACCCCAATTCTGAAAGAACTACACATTCTTCCCCTTGAAGCAAGGACTAAATACAAAGCCATCCTACTCACCCACAAAGCCATCCATCAAACACAGGACACCCAGCTCACGGCAGAACTACTAGACAAGCCTCCAGCGTTTCCCTTACCGTCCCTCACAAAAGAACCAAATGCTCGCAACGGACCTGCAATCGAGCCTTTGAACTTTATGCTCCATCCTTATGGAACTCACTACCGAGCTGTCTCAGAAACAATACCGACCGACCATCTTTCAGAAAACAGCTAAAAACCATTCTTTTCCAGGAATGCTTCAACACGAACCCCACCGAAAAATCCACAAACCCCTGATCTCGCCCACAACGAACCTCTGACTCAAAGCTATACAACGAACCTCTGACTCAAAGCTATACAAACCTGTCTATGTCTAAAGTCTGTCCCATGTCCAAAGTCTGTCCTATCTCAAAATCATCAATGTTACCTCCTCGGTGTTGGCCCTACCCTCGTATTTAATCTCCCCACCCCTATATGTAACACCGCTTTGACCCGGTGAAAAGCAGTATATAAATGCAGCTAAATAAATAAATAAATAATCTTTTGCAATACCGGTTGGCTGTTTAAGGATGTGACTTTTACGCTTTTAGCCGCACACAGTCACAGCTGAGCTGCTCCGGTTTGGGCAGGAGAATTTGTTGTTTTGTCCCGGGACCCGCAGTGACTTACTTGCACTATCCAGAGAGGCACAGGGGAGATTGGCGATGCTCGAGGTGCTCATGGGGAGCAGCACTTGGTCGGCGACCACCGCGGTGGGACAAACTCTGCATCTGGGGGCATTTGCACACAGTCACGAAGGTTTGCCTTTTCTTTCAGTTCAGCGCTCAGTGTGGAGAGATTTCTCAATTGCACTGTAGTTTCTAGATATAGATTGATGCATGCTTATGAGGTTGCTGATTCTTACATTCTGTACAAAGTTTTTCTCCTTCATATTTTTTCAATGAATAAAATATTTCTGAGCTGCCCATACAGCTGTTTTTCTTTTGATCCATATCTAAAATTTAGCATGCTCTTGACTATCACAGCCTGTTCATATGATGCTAAGTATTTATTGCTCAGTAGTTATTTTTATTCTGGCTATGCATTTGCTGCTTCACTGCAATTTTCTTACAACATCGGATTTGAAGGAGAAATACTAACATCATGTCAAAAGAGTTCAGAAATGAGTTTTGGAAAATTGTAGTCAGCATTAATAGTAGCGAGGGAGGGGACCCCGATCTATAGGTCGCAGGGGGGTGTCAGAAACCCTAGCACCGGCCCTGCTTGCAAGGAAGAGGTTCTCATGGAAACTGCTGGAGTTTCATCAGTTGCTTGATGTGTGCTGTGGAGAGAAATAAAGGAAAGGCACTATGCTTCCCTCACAGAAAGACCTTCTATAATCCACCCGGCACAGCTGGATTTATGCCTCAAGGAATAGAATCCTGCCTTGACCTCCTTTGGTAGCCTTTGTAAAATGATCGACTGGGTTACTTACTTGTAACGGGAGTTCTCCGTGTACAGCAGGATAAGTCAGCCACACCAGGTGACGTCCTCTAGGTGGCACCATGTACGGACGTGCTCTCCAGAGCTCAGATTTCTGAGCATGGGTAGGAGGTCCCACCTCCCCGGCCCGCTCCTAGCCCAGCCAGTGATTTACTAACTCTGACTTCAGGCTAGGGAGCGAGACGTTCGGCTGACCTCAGCAGGGGAGGTGGGTGGGAAGTGTGGCTGACTTATCCTGCTGTCCACAGAGAACTCCTGTTACAGGTAAGTAACCCAGTTTTCTCCATGGACAAGCAGGAAGCGTCAGCCACACCAGGTGACTACCTAGATATGCGGAAGAGTGCTGTGGTGGATGAGAGAGGCAGACATGTGCTTTAATAAGGATTTTATTTGCCCAGTGGGATGGTAACTTAGTAGGCCGTACAGTAATCGTAGTGCAATACGCAATACGCAATACCCTGCAATATGCAACATTGTAAGGAACATTGTGCACTACAAGTGCAGTAGTAATACAGGACATGTGCAAACCATAAAACCGAACATGTGCAAAACATGTGAAAAAAACATAGTGCAACAAGGAACATTGTACAAACCAAGCATGTGCAAAACAAGGAACATTGTGCAATCAACATGGTAATAACATAGGACCTTGAGCGAAGTCACAGGTACATTGTGTGACTGCTGCAATAGGATCAGTCCAGAGTCTTAAGTTCCGACGGCTGCCATAAGGACAGCCCGACCGAAGGCACTGTCAGATTGTGCTTCGAGGTCTAGACAGTAGTGTCTCTGGAAGGTTAGCGCCGAGGATCAGGTGGCGGACTTGCAAATGTCGGCCTCCAGAATGGAGCGCAGGTTTGTGAAGGACGCTGCCAGCACCCTAAGCTGGTGCGGACCTATCCGGTCCCCAGCGTTGGCCTCAGCACGGTCCCAGAAGTAGGCGATGCAGGTTGTTATCCAGAGGGACAGGGTCTGCTTGGTTACGGGCCTGCCCAGTCTGTTGGGGTCATAGGACACGAAGAGCGGTGTCCCTTGTCTTATGCCTGTTGTTCTGTCAAGGTAGATGCGTAGGGCCCTGATGCAGTCTAAGGTGTGGAGCCTATGCTCCTCCTCAGAGTTGTAGGGCTCCGGGAGGAAGGAGGGAAGGTCGACGGTCTGGTTGATGTGAAAGGAGGTGGCGACCTTTGGCAGGAACTTCAGGTTGGTGTGCAGGGATGCGCGGTTGGGGTGGAGCTGTGTATACGGAGGATGGGACACCAGGGCTTGGAGTTCGCTGATCCTCCGGGCGGAGTTTATAGCGATGAGGAAGAGCGCCTTTCACGAGACAAATTTCATGTCCGCCGTCAGCAGTGGCTCAAAGGGCGGCAGCGTCAGTTGCTGGAGGACGGTGCCAAGGTCCCAGGCTGGCACTGGTGGCCAAAGCAGTGGCCAAAGATTCGCTAGGCCTTTCATGAAGCGGGTCACGATGGACAGTGATGCAATGGAGGCGTTGTCCCCCGCTCTTCCAGAGTGGAGGGATGCGATGGCAGAAAGGTGTACTTTTATGGATTGGGTCTTCTGACCGAGCTCAAAGAGGGATGTGAGATACTTCAGGTCCATCGGTACGGGACAGGAGACTGGATCAAGTCCTTGGGGGGTGCACCAGATGGTGATGCATTTCCACTTTAGGCTGTAAGACTTGCGAGTAGACAAGCATTTCGCCGCCAGGACCACATGTTGAACCTCCGCTGGCAAATTCAGGGCTGGCGTGGCCAGTAGGGCGCGATCAGGATCACATGCACCTTGTCTGATATTATGCGTTGCAGTGCTGCGGAGATCAGGGGGTTGGGGGGGAAGGAATACGCTGGAGACCAATCCCCCCACGACAAGGCGAATGCATCCTGTTTGGAGCAGAAGAGGCGACACTTCAATTTGCCCTCTGTTGCGAAGAGGTCGAGGCGAGGTGTCCCCCACTGCTGGAAGATGCCCTCGGCCACTTCTGGATGCAGGGACCATTCATGTGGCTCCAATTGTCTGCTCAGCTCGTCGGCTAAGGTGTTCTCCACGGGAAGGTACGAGGCTTGAAGGTGGGATCTGTTGGCCAGAGCCAGGGACCATATTGCAATCGCTTCCTTGCACAAGGACCTGGACCCGGTGCCCCCTTGTTTGTTGAGGTAAAACATAGCTACTTGGTTGTCCATTTGGATGAGGATGGCCTTTCCCCGCAGCTGGGTTTGGAAGGCCTTCAGTGGGTACCTGATGGCTCTGAGCTCGAGCAGATTGATGTGTAGGCTCCGTTCCTTGGTCGTCCATGTCCCTTGGGTGCTGAGGTGCAGGAAGTGTGCTCCCCAGCCTGAGGAGGATGTGTCTGTTGTGAGGACAGTCTGGTGCTGTGGTTGCTGGAGGCCCTTGCCCCGAGAAAGGTTGAACTGATGGGTCCACTAGCAGAGGCCTTCGACTACCCTGCTGTCGATGGGTACCCATGTGTGCGGGGGTTGTGAAAGCTGGTTCCAGTGGTCGCGTAGGTGACATTGGAGAGGTCTCATGCGTAGATGCGCCAGCGGGAGGACAGAGGTGATTGCAGCCATGTGGCCGAGGAGGCGAAGGATGGAATGTGCCGAAGTTTGCTTGGACACCGACATCCTTCTGGCCAAGCATACTATGGCCATCAGCCGCTGTGTTGGTAGGAAGGCCTTTGAGGCGCGGGTGTCGATGATGGCGTCTATGAACTGCACCTTCTGTTGCGGTTCCAGTTGGGAGTTTTCCAGGTTCCGGAGGAATCCGAGTTCGGACAGCAACTTGGTCATCCTGCGTATCGCTACGCGGGCTTCCGGAGCTGATGGAGCCGAGAGGAGCCAGTTGTCGAGGTATGGGAAGATGGCAATGCCTTGCTTGCGGAGGTGAGCCGCCGCTACAGCAACACACTTCGTGAAGACTCGAGGGGCTGGAGACAGGCAGAAGGGAAGTACTCTGTATTGGTAGTGTTGGTCCTGCACCTTGAAGCAGAGGAATGTCCGGTGTGAGAGGTGGATGGGAACGTATGAGTACGCCTCCAGGAGGTCCAAGGAGGTGAGCCAGTTGCGTGCGTGGATGAGAGGCAAGATGGAGTTGAGGGAATACATCCTGAAATGCTCCTTCATGATGAATCGATTCAGTTTGCGGAGGTCTAGGATCGGGCACACTCCTCCAAACTTCTTGGGAATGAGGAAGTATCTGGAGTAGAAGCCAGAGCCAATTTCGCTGCTGGGAACTCTTTTGATGGCTCGAGATGCGAGGAGGTGTTGCAGCAGCTCGGACATCATGGGCCGGAGTTGTGCGGGCGTTTTACTTACTGGCTATGAGCGCTGAGCCGGTGGGGATATGAAGCGTTGAGGGTGTATCAATCCATCTCATTGCTGGCCTTCCTCTTTTGCGTTGACCTTCTATCTTGCCAAGCATGATGTCTTTCTCTAATGATCTCTCTCTTTGCATGATGTGTCCAAAGTATGAAAGCTGAAATCTTGTCATCTGAGCTTCTAAAGAAAGCTTAGGTTTGATCTCCTCTAGTACCAACTGGTTTGTTCTTTGGGCAGTTCATGGTATACACAGTATTCGCCGCCAGCACCATAATTCAAAGGCATCAATTTTCTTCCTGTCTATCTTTTTCACTGTCCAGCTTTCACATCCATATGATGTTATTGAAAATACCATGGCTTGAACAAGTCGAATCTTTGTATGGAGAGAAACATCTCTGCTCTTGAGAATCTTATCTAGGTCTTTCATAGCCATTCTGCCAAGAGCAATGCGTCATCTGATTTCTTGACTGCTTGTTGCTTCTTTATTGATAGTTGATCCAAGTAGGTTAAAGTTGTTCACGATTTCAATTTCTTCTCCTTCATCGATGAACCTGTTGATTATGCCAGTTGTCATGATCTTTGTCTTCTTTACATTAAGGTGCAGGCCCATTTTCAGACTATGTTCTTTGATTGTGAGAAGCAAATGTTTCAGATCATCTTCACTTTCAGCCAGTAATGTGGTATCATCAGCATAGCGAAGGTTGTTGATGAGTCTTCAACCAATCTTCACACCTCTGTTGTCTTCATACAATCCTGCTTCTCTGATGATTTGTTCTGCATATAAATTAAACAGGTAGGGGGAAAGTATGCAGCCTTGTCTTACACCTTTGCTTATTTTAAACCATTCTGTTTCTCCTTGTTCCGTTCAAACTGTTACTTCTTGATCAATGTACAGATTGTGCAAGAGTACGATCAGGTGTTCTGGTATACCCATGCTTCTTAGCGTAGACGGTACCCTTCCTGTATGATCTGGAGCACCCACTTGTCCGTGGTGACTGCCTGCCATGCCGGAAGGAATGCCGATAGATGGTCCCCCACAGGGGGATTGGCAGGCATCCCGCTCCTTGCAGCCATAGTCGGCCTGCTGTCAAAAGGATGATTTAGCTGGTTGGGAGGCCGCTTGCTTCTTGGTCTTGCGGTCTCTCTGGTTTTGTCACTGGTTGTTAGAGGGGTGATAGGGCTGTTTGTAGCTGTGCTGAGTCTGCCACTTCCGAGTGGAGCTATAGGGCTTGTTGGGGTAGTAAGGCTTCCGGTAGTAGTTGCACTTCTGAGTGGGGAGGTGGCGTTCCAGGCCCTCTGCTGCTAGTGTCTGCAGAGTGTTGCAATGCTCTTTAAGGTCATTGACAGCGTCTGTGACCTTTTCCCTGAAGAGAGATTCCCCCGAGCACAGGGCATCGGCAATCCTGTTGTGGGTGTCCTCTCTTAAACCGGAGGCTTTAATCCATGCCCATCTCTGGGCTGAGATAGCAGTGCCCGCAGTCCTGATGGCAGTGTCAAAGGCGTCGAAGGCGGTGGCCACGAGGTGTCTGCTGCATTCGGTGATGTCCTGGATGGATGAGGTGGTCTTAGCCTATAAGTCCTTATGTAATGTTGAGAGGCGGCCTTTGAGAGATGCCACCAACCCATCCAGAAAGTGGATGTGTTGGAATTGGTAGGCAGCGATTCTGGCGTTTAGCATGGCTCCTTGGTAGGTCTTCTTTCCCACGTCGTCCAGGAGCTTAGCGTCCCTTTCCAGGTGGATGATTGGTGAGGGTTCTGGAAGTCTTGACCTTTTTGAGGGCCGAGGACACAACAATGGACTGGTGTGGGAGTTGTTGTTTGAGGAAGCCGGGGGTGGGTTGAACTTGGTATTTTGCATCTAGCCGTCTAGAGCTAGCTTGACCGTAGGCAGGGGTCTGCCACAGCGAAAGCTGGTTGTCACGTAGTTTTTGATAGATGGGTAAGGCCAAGGCTGGTTTGGGTCCATGCAGGTACTTATGTAACTCCGGTTCCTCTGCAGCCTTATCTGTAGCAAAGTTCAGAGCTGCCATCACCTTCTTCACGAACTTTGGGTAGGTAAGGTCCTCTGGTGGATTTAATGAGGATGAGTCCTCCTTGTCATTGGTATGAGGCTCGGAATCGACAGACTCCTTGGAAGCAGCGGATCCCACAGGCGTAGGGTCGATTATTTCCCCTTCGCTAGCTTCGGATGGGAGTTCTCTAGGGGAGGGCGACCTTGAAGGGGTCCGTGGGTAGCTGGCAGATGCAGTATGTGGAGTGGCTGTAGCGGGTGCTGGGGATGCGCAGGTCACCACAGGCAGGTCTGGTTTGGGATCTGCGATGTTTTCTGTGCCAGCAGGATTGTTTGGGGCTGCTTCTGTAAGCCCTAGGTATGCGATGCCTGCCGTGATGTTTATGCTCTGATCCGCGTTGTTTGCCATGATGCCGTGCCCCCCTGCTGTTGCTGGCTGAATCGCGCCATCAGGGATTCCTTTTCTCGGCACAGTCTGGCCAGCCGGGAGTTCCAGCATCGGCGCGGTGACGTCCAGAGGTGGAGGGGCAGCCCCAGAGCCCGGGGGAAGCCTCCCAGCACCAGGGAACATTGGCGCGAAGGGGGCTTCCCGATTGGTGCACAGTTTGTCCAATGGAAGCCCGGTGGGCAGGGCTTGGTCTCACGCTGCGGGCACCATCTTCTGCTGCCTGAGCCCGCATTGAGGAGGACTCAGGGGGCTGTACTTGTCACGAGGAATGCTCCGGGGGCTCCATGGAGTGCCCGGTGGACCTGGGAAGCAAGATGGAGGCAAGCTGGGTCTCAGTTGGAGGAGTCGGCTGTCCCAGCGGCTGGAAAGAGTGCTGCCAGCTGGGGAAGGAGGCCGCATGCGGCACTTCCCGGGCCAGGGAGTCCAGAGCATGCTGCAGTGAATCCGGAGGCTGCAGAGGGGCCGGAGGAGAGATGTAAGCAGCATGAGTAGCCTCTGATGTGGCCAGAAAATCCTGGAGAGCATGGCCTCTGTGCTTTCGTGCTCTGGGGGACATGCGGGCACATTTGCTGCAGTCTTGTACCTGGTGATCTGGTCCCAAACATCTGATGCAGTAATCGTGGCTGTCAGTGGCGTTCATCTTCTTGCCACATCGTAGGCACTTTTTGAACCCTGGTTTGGGCATTTTTCTGGTAAGAATCAGCGATTCTAAAAGTTTGGAAGTAGAGAAGGAGAGAATCTGTCTTGATGGCAAGGCGGAAGAAATTAGACTGGCTGGGCTAGGGGCGGGCCGGGGAGGTGGGACCTGCTACCCATACTCAGAAATATGAGCTCTGGAGAGCACTTCCATACATAGTGCCACCCAGAGGACGTCACCTGGTGTGGCTGACGCTTCCTGCTTGTCCATGGAGAACTATTAATTCCAGCAGAGGTGGGAAATGCAGGCCCTGGCTGCTGGCAGCAGGCCCAGACTTTCTGTCTCCTTTAAGCCATTTCTCTAGTTATTGTGCAGATGTTGTAACAGATCCAAAAAGAACGCCGGAGGGCGAGTGTCTTCCTGTGAGGATGCCGGTCTAAGATTTTACTCACATCGATTGCTTCTGACCTCGTTAGCAAAAGCAATTTCTAGTTTTATTCTGTGAAATCTGATAAGAAAATATATTCCTCTGTGGCTCATTCCTCAGCCTCTGAAGGGCGACTTGAGGCTAGTCCAGAAAATTCAACCTTATCCCTCTCCCTCTCTGGAGCATTCTGGTGCCTGTAATGTTGATTTTAAATGAAAGAGGCACGGTTACAAATATCACAAGGTTCTAGGATATGAATTCAAAAACCAATACTGGGCAGGAGTCTTCCTGAAGAGATTGGATCAACCAGTGGCTCTGCTCATATGTATTTTATTTTAAAATGTGTATTACCCATCCACTCTTCTGGGCGGGGAACAAGAAACAGACATAATAATAACATATAAACATTATTGTCAATACCATAAACTCAAATTGGATAGAATATGCGGCTGTACATATACACAGACTAATCATGCTGCTTGTTGCCATCCATCCTTTGTAATAAAAGAACACAAGATAAGCCATACTGCGTCAGACTACAGGTCCATCAAGCCCAGTATCCTGTTTCTAAGTGCCTGTCAGGTTCCTCAAAGATAGCAAGATGCCATGCTGCTTATCCCAGGGCTAAACACTGGATCTCTCCAGTCCACTCTAAGAATGGTTTATGGACTTTTCCTCCAGGAACTTCTCCAAAACCTTTTTTAAACTCAGCTACATCAACAGCTTTTACCACATTCTCCGGCAATAAGTTCCAGAGCTTAATTCTATGTTGAGTGAAAAAAATATCTTTTTACCATTTTTTTAAATGTAATACTTAGTAACTTCAAGGCATGTGCCCTAACCTTTGTACTTTTTTGAAAGTGTAAACAATTGATTCATGCTTACGCATTCCACTTCATTCGGGATTTTATAGACTTCTGTCTCTTCTCAAAGCCGAAGAGCCCTAACCCTTTAAGCCTGTCCTCGTAAGAGGTTTCATTCCATCACTTTTAACATTTTGGTCGCCTTTTTCTGTACCTTTTCCTAGTGGTGTTCCAAGTCCCATGGGCACCCGGAGTGGGCACCCCCCTTGTGGCATGGTGTGGCACAGTGCAGCCCTTGCCAAGCCCACACGGTGGATCCAGCACAGCAAGCTTAACTTATTGCCATGGGTGACTTATCACACTGCCTCTGCTCCAGGCCTGCACCAGGGCAGGCCGCACCCACCGCTCCACCCTTGGTATACCACTGCCTTTTCCACTAACTCTATTTTAAGACGTAGTAACCAGAAATGCACACAATACTCAAGGTGCAATCGTACCATGGAGTGATACAGAGGTATAATATTCTTTGTTTTATTTTCTGCTTTTTCCCTAATAATTCCTAACATTCTGTTTGCCTTTTGGCTGCTGCCACACACTCATTTTGGCTTTGACCCATCAAACCATGATTATTTATATGTTTAGCAAATTTGTTCTATAACCATTAACCTGACTGTGCCTCACAAAGAGAGATATACTGCTTGCTGAGAAAGTTTTTAACATTTCCTGAACATTCCCATATTTACTTCTGTTCTTAAGTTAATAAGTAAGGTGGCCACTGAGGGACTTGCCCCCAAAATATCCATGCTCCCTGCAACCGAGTACAGTTTGTAAATCTTATACCAGTCCTTAGGACACACTGGGGAAAGAGAGCAAGCTGGACTGTTACCAATCGCTACACACAAGCTACATGGTCACAAAATACCTCACACAGGCGAAATATGGATAATCCCTTTCTAAATTCTGAATAAATGACCATATTTAGGGAGGAGTGGCCTAGTGGTTAGGACAAGGTACTTCAGGCCAGAGGGCTGGGGGTTCAAGTCCCACCTGGGGACAGCAATCTCAGGCCAGAGGGACTGGGATTTCTCGTCCTATAGGTACTCCTTGTGGTCTTGGGCAAGCCACTTAACCCTCCATTGCCCATGTTCCCTGTAAGTATTAGCATATGTGTGTCATATCCCCTCGTGTTAAATGTATCTCCCAATTGACCGCTTTGACCCAGTGAAAAGCGGGATATAAATACAGCTAAATAAATAAATAAATAAATTTAGAAACATTAATGTGCAAACAAAAACTGAACTGGAAACCCCAAGAAGCTGGACGCTGCCTGCAGTACAACACCAGAGAAAGAGAAATGCATTGGAAGGCCAGACTAGATCGGCCATATGTCCTTTTTCTGCTGTCATGTTTCTAGGTGTTTTCTCCTGTATTGTGCAAAGTACAAAGATATTAGAGATGCTTTACATTTACATTCCCAAAGTCGCTATACTGAAACCTCTAAACCCCAAACTAAAATGTTATTCAACCTGTATTGTCCGAACAACTCAGGTTCTGCAGCCCAAATCTCCCACATTTTGCAGGAGCTGAGCTACTGTGTGCTGGGGTCACTATGTACAGGTTTGGGGCCTAGTTAACCCGGCTTGCTCATTAATATTTGGGGAGCACTGGTCAGTTTTTGCATATAACAAAAAAGGTCCCACTGAGAAGCCTCCTGCTGGTAATATTAGGAAAGCATCAGTGCCTCTAGAATTTCAGTCTAATTAAACCGATTAATACAGTTTTGAGTCAGTTCAGCAACAGTGACGATAACCGTCTTGCACACTGTAGGATGGCTGATCCCTTGAATACAGCTTGCTGGGTTGGAAAAAAATTAGTTGATGAGTTATATATGTCAAAGAAAAAAGGCTTGGTGTGAGGCCGGCATAAATGAAAGTAAAGTAATTGAGTTTTTCTGGCTAGGAAGTTTGTCTTGGCCTTCTTTCTGCCATATCGACAAAAGGGAGCCCAGGGATCCACAGTGGTAGGGGCCTAGGTGACACTGGCCAAAGAAAAAGGAGTTTCTGGTTTTGCCTCCTTTATTCCTGAAGAAAGTCGAGGGTTTGACTGGACGCCTTTGACCTGTGTGGGATTGCCCTGGGGAGCAGGATATCAGCGATGTGTATTTGTTTGAAACAACATGGGAAATAATGAAATTTCCCCTTTCATTTCATATCATTAATAATCCGAAAAGACATTACCCAGTGCCACTCTAAGCATAATCAAACCCAGGAATTCGTTAGAGTATAGTTGGGTTTAAAAAAGGTTTGGACAAGTTCCTGGAGGAAAGGTCCATACACCATTATTAAAGAGGACCCGGAAACCCACTGCTTGTTCCAATATAAGCATTGTGGAACCTGTGTGTTTTGGGGAAACTGCTAGGTACGTATGACCTAGATTGGCCACTGTTAGAAACAGGATACTGGACTTGATGGATCTTGGTCTTACCCAGTATGGCATATCTTATGTTCTTATGTAAAGACTTTTCTTTTGCCAGAAATTCTGTGAAACCATGTCTAAGAAACTTAGGGAGATGTTTACTAAACCGCAGTAAAGGAGCAAGTGTGCCGGCAGCGTGAAGCGCCCTATGGGCAGAGAGTAGGGTCCAGGGCAGAGAGTGGGGTCAATGGGCGGGAAGTGGGTGGGAACAAGGCCTGCTCCCTTAAGGATGCCATCTCAACATCAGGAACTTTAACACATATCAAAACCTCGTTGTAAGGGTGCATTTTGAGGAGAGAGAGCCTATTTAAACATCTGCAATGTGATGCACAGACAGGTGAGCCCAAGAGAGTGATAGTAGTGCTCCATTAGCAGCAACAGCATAGTGCCCAAGTATGAAAGGCCACTATGATGATTGTGCAAATGGGGCAAAGGAGGGTGCATGTGGATCATGCAATGGAGGCCGCTGGTGCACAGGGCAGACCAGGTGGTTGCTTAAGTGACACATAAGAACATAAGACTTGAAAATATACCAGACTGTGTTAGGCCAAGGTCCATCATGCCCAGTATCCTTTGTCCAACAGTGGCCAATTTAGGTCATAGGTACCTAGTAGTTTCCACAAAAGACACACAGGATGCACAGAGTGTGTATTGGGCAAGTATGGGCTATTCTAGGCCCCTCATTAGTAATGGTTTATGGACTGTTCCCCAGTAATCTGCCCAAACATTTCTGAAACCCAGCTACACTAACAGCGTTTACGACATCCTCCGGAAATTAATTCCAGAGTTTGAATACATGTTGACTGAGAAACCATTCACTCCCAGTAGTCTTCCATGGCTTATACTGTAGCCACATTGCATGTCCCCTAGTCCTACTACATTTGGATGGCATAAACAATTGATCCACGTTTACCCAATCCACTCCAGGCAATATCATATAGACCTCTAACATAACACCCCTCAGCCCTATCTTCCAACACATTGAAGAGGCATAACATTGGCAGGCAGTGATGGGGTCCCTGCAGAGGCAGATGGTTGTGGGGGGGGGGGGGGGGGTTGTGTGGCCGTCCATGTATGCCTCTGCCCCTCCATCTGGACCTTGAGCCCTAGGCACCCATCAACCTGCATGTTGGATGGGTGGGAATTGCACACCACCAATATGGAGAGCATGTGGGCATGTCAGCATGATATAGGGTATTGGCGGAGAGGGCAGTGGCACCCACCTGCAGCAGACCAAAGCCATATCCTGATCCTGTGCACTGTGTGCAATGGAACATGGGCCAAAGTCTGTCTGATGCAAAGTATGTCAGCCCCAAGGAGTGTTACAACCATATGGTAGCACTGTGGCTCCATGCACACAGTCGGTGTGTATATGAGTGGAGGGTCACAGGTTCCCAGCTGTGGAATTTGCATTGTATGTCCCTGTGGCTAATCTTTAGCCCACAGTGCAGATAGAACACCAACATGTTCACCCCCCAATGAATCAGCCAGCAAGGGTACAAAGAACCAGAGGCCACACAGACAGACTCCATTATCCTCAGCTGGATGGAGTGTCAGGCTGACAGCACCGGAACACTGAGTGACATCAGAGCACGCTACTAGCTCCTGAATAAGGAGCACATGTTAACAATGCTTGATCTGATATCGGGACTAAGGTGGCAGGCAGGAATGCCAACCAGTCACATTTTTGCACAGCATGGCAATATGAGTGTGTGTGTGTTTGTGTATGTCTGTCCATTGTTTTTTTACTTTCTACACCTCACTGTGCCTCGCAGTGCCTTAGCTGTTTCCAGCGTTAATCTGTAAATGTGCTTGATGAAGAGCAAAGTATTGTGGGTATGGCCTGAAACAGGGCAGATTGGCCAGGATGGGTCTGCATTGGAGATAAGGTCAATGGCTGAGATGCTGTAGTGCCCATCTGCCGCATGCATGGCCTGGGTGACCACAGCATGTCCTGCTGAGAGGGCACTCTCACTCTGACTGAGCAGTGACCATGGCATGGCTATGTATCCACATAATGCTATGCCATGTCTGGTTCTAGTGATGTGGGTGTACCTTTTGTTCTGGGGGCCTGATCACTTGACCTGGGTGCACATGGTGGTTGTGTGTACTGACCGGAAGACTGTCTGCTATTGGTAAGTGTATGGTTGGAAAGCAGGTGCAGTCTGAGTGTGTTTGCATGGGGTGATTGTTAGACCTTAACGGTTGGGAGAGGAGCTTTATTAGCAAGGCTTGATGTACCGCCCAAGCATAAGTGTCAGGGTGGTGCACAATAAAACATAGGCTGCGGTAAAAGAGAGTAGGGAATACCGTTAATTTGATAGGAAAGAAATAGGTAGAGGGTAAAGAGAGAAAAAAAGGCAAGGAGACAGGAACAGAACTCCAGTTATCGATAGGGGATGGGAAAGAGAGGGGGGGAAAGGGGGGGAAAGGGGGGGAAGGGGGGAGGAAAGGTGGGGAGGAAGAGGGGAGGAAGAGGGGAGGAGGAGGGAAACGGAAAGGGGACCTACGGACTGGAAAGGGACTCAAGGGCGGAGCCTACAACCGAGGGAATGGCACCATGGTCTGAGGGGAGAAGGAGGTCAAAGGCCTGGTGAAAAAGGTGAGTCTGAAGTAGGGCCGTGAACTGGGGGAAAGGCAGCTCTGTGTGGAGGGCATGTAGGAGCGAATTCCAGAGGGCAGGGCTTAGGAAAATGAAGGCTGAGTGGCGAGTAAGTTCAAGGCGGGCCTCAGATGGAGATGGAAGGAAGAGGTGGCTACCATGGGCGGAACGAAAGAGGCAGGGGATGGGTTGGAGGTGAATGAGGTCAGCAAGGAACTGGGGGGTATTGGTGTGAAGAACTCGGTGGATAATGATGAGCAGTTTGTAGATGAAGCAGACCTTTATGGGAAACCAGTGGAGATTGAGTAGCAGAGGGGTGACATGATCAAATGGGGAAGAATAGGTGATGAGACGGGCAGTGGTGTTCTGGATAAGCTGTAGGCATTGCAACTGGTATTGTGGAAGACCAGCAAGGGCTGTGTTACAATAATCAAGGTGGGAAATAACTAGGGACAAGAAAAGGGTGGTGAGAGAGGAGAAAGGGAGGAAGGACCGGACAGCATGGATTTGACAAAGATGGAAAAAAGCACAGCAGGTGAGCGCAGAGACATGGTGATGGAAGGAAAGTGAAGCATCCAGCATAACACCAAGCTAGCAGAGAGTGGGAAAAAGAGGGACGGGGAGGCAGACCAGGCAGGGGAGGCACCAAAGGAAATCCTGAGGGCAGCAGACTTAGAAGGGTTCATTTGAAGGAAGTTGCCAGCAAGCCAAGTGATGACACAGACAAGACAAACATCAAGAGACATGAGGTTAGGGGCCAGTTCTAGCCCTATTCCCTGTGATAATGGTATGCCCAGTAGGCCTCTAGTGACAACCCCCTACAAGCCTAGACACCCTCACCATAGGTAGTATCAGCTTTTTAACACTGGGTATTAACATGCACTGTTTTAGGAGGGTCACAGGGCCAGATATGAACAGCGCAGTAAATTAACTAGCTGTCACACAGTGATAAAAACCTACAACATAAACAACAGAGACCACCTCTAGCACTACAAGTCCGGGGACCAGGTGCTGGGCGGCCATCCTCACCCTTAGAGTGACCGCTGAAATGGCGCAGTAGCTCAGTTTGTAGCTGTTATGTGATTGCAGTACACACTGTCGGTGCATCATACTGAGCTGATGTGATGGATCTGTCCATTCTCCGTTTGGTGATCAGCTGCAGACTGTTATTCTGTATGTGCAGTGCATCATGGGTACTAGAGGGGTTAACCTAGACCAGCACACACAGCAGACAGTTTAGGCAGAAACCTGCAGGTTCTTCAATTCCAGACATTGCAGGCTCAGGAGGTGCAACATACTGGTTAGTGCAATGTCCCCATAGATAGGAGACAGGGGTTTGATTCCTACTTGCTCTTTATGTGACTGTGTGTTACTCAGGTCATTTCCGTGCCTGTGATAGTCAGGTCTCTCCTGTGCCTGATCTTCATGTCACCACTCCCACTCTGTGCTCCTGTGGCTGCGAACATCCTGCCGCTTCTGGCTCCGCTGTGGGACACGTCTTCCCTATCCTATGCCACACACTGACATTGCAGCACTTTACATTGGCACCACTCTGCGCATTTGTACAGCTCCCTCCCACATGCTTGTCCATCTAACTGGCTGCCACATAGGGTGCCCACATATATGGCAGGTCCATCAGCTCCCACTTGTCCTTCCTTCCATCTCCTTTACAATTACCTTCTATGGTGCTCTATCCAGTGTTAGGGTTACAACCATTTTCCTGCCTTTAGATGCATGCTTGTCAGCTCAAAGCACCTTAAAACCCTTGGCCATCTGATGTTTGGGTGCCTAAACCCCTTAGGGCACCTTAGCTTTATATGTCCTAACTCCTCAGGGCGCCTTAACCTCAGGCGTCTTAGAACCTTCAGGGCGTCTTAACCTCAGGTGCCTTAACCTCTCAGGGTGCCTTAGCTTCATGCGCCTTAACACCTCAGGGCGCTTTAACCTCAGGCACCTTAGGTCGAAACACCTTAAACCCCTTGGGCACCTTAACACTTGTTACCTTGATATGAGATATGCCATTACTGCGAGTTCAATGGTCAGGGCACCCTGTTCTGTGCATTACAAAGCCCATAGATCCCTTTATGCCAGACCTCCCACACCCACCCGCCCATAACCTTATATGGCTTCGGGAACCTTAGCACTGCTGTTACCGCCAGTGACTTTACCGTGGTTTAGTAAACATCTCCCTTAGACATGGTTTCGCAAAATTTAATTTATTTCATTCATGTATATTCCGCCTGTACCATATAGTTCTAAGTGGTCACAAAAGAGAACTATACAGAGCTATAACATTCTGACAATATAACATCAGTCCAGAATAGGATTCAAGCAGGCATTACTTAAATCCATATCAAAAACAAAAATAATTTCATCCACATCTCTAGTCCTAAGTCCTTCCCGGTACCCAGCTCACTATCCTTAGATGCTGATACCAGAGGTTCCAGGAAGAAGGAGATTCTGTTGGTGGTAGGGCACTGACCACTTAGGGGCAACGAATGAGCTCAGCCTTGAGTATAATGGGTTGCTGGAATTGTCCATGCTGGTTCTGGAGAGACTAGAGAAATGTTCATTCTTCTGTTCCCTTTTAGAGGCTGAATCTCAGTATCTTAGATCTTGAACCTCTACTGCTCTCACAACACACCTAGGGATCTGCTGAGTTTGTTTGCAGGGGCCTTCATGTTAAAGGAATTTTATAAGCTACTATCATGCAAATAATTATGGCACACACACCTCCAAATGCTGATTTGCCCAGGACTCTCAGCTAACCACAGCATGCTATAAGCACTGCAAAAAAGGCGAGTTTCATTGATGGAGTGCGTACTTACCATATGCGAGTGAGCAGATGGAGCACTTAAGACTTGCAAGAGGATTAATGAACATATAGTGTGACAAAACGGTGTGTTTCCCTTCCTCTCTTAGCAAACTCATACATGCCTGGGGGGGGGGGGGGGAGGCAAAAAGACATGATAAAGTGTCTCCTTAGGACAGCAGGCACTGTATGAGGCATTTTTACTACTGTATATCGGTATCTAGCTTGAGATTGTGTAGGTGTGGTGCGGGTTTGGGGTATGAAGTATGCATGTGGGGGTGTGGTGCAGGGGTGGGGGCTATGTGTGTGGGTGTGGTGCAGGGGTGGGGTGTGGGGGTGGGGTGATAGGCGGGGCTATGTGTGTAGGTGTGGTGCGGGTTTGGGGTATGAAGTATGCATGTGGGGGTGTGGTGCAGGGGTGGGGTGTGGGGTGGGGTGTGGGGGTGGGGTGTGGGGGTGGGGTGCAGGGGTGGGGTGTGGGGGTGGGGTGTGGGGGGGTGGGGTGCAGGGGTGGGGTGTGGGGGTGGGGTGCAGGGGTGGGGTGCGGGGGTGGGGTGGGGGTTGTGGGGTGGGGTGCAGGGGTGGGGTGTGGGTGGGGTGGGTGGGTGGGGTGCAGGGGTGGGGTGTGAGGTATGCATGTGGGGGGTGGTGCAGGGGTGGGGTGGCAGGCGGGGGTTATGTGTGTGGGTGTGGTGCGGGTTTGGGGTGTGAAGTATGCATGTGGGGTGGGGTGCAAGGGTGGGGGCTATGTGTGTGCGTGTGGTGCAGGGGCGGGATGTGAGGTATCCATCTGAGTATGGCACAGGGATGGAGTTTGGGGGGGGGGCTATGTGTGTTGGTGTGGTGTGGGGCTGGGGCTGGGGTGTGGGCAGGGGTGTGAATAGGTGATGTGAGTGGTGTGGGAAGTGGCACAGATGGATTGACCTCCAACAACAGGAGATTTTCGCCTGATTTAATTAATTTAATTAACAGTCGCTTATATACCGCACCTTCCAGAGATCAGGTGCGGTTTACATTTAACAACAATATAACAGGCTGATGTCTGTTTTACAATGAACGTCTGAAACAGTGTAACTATTATACAGCAAAACAGTCAGTAATCAATTACAAAGAACATCTTAAAACAAAGGAAAATTGTGCAAAAACAAATAACATTTTGGTAACTATATACAATTGGGGTATGAGTGCATTACATAAGACGTAAAAATATATTATAATGCCAAACATGTCTAAAAATGCTCTGGAGCACCTGGATCTAGGGATGTTAATTCATTAGTGTGCACTGGATTCATTAATACACCTTAAAAAAATCAGTTCATGGAAATTAATTTCGATGTACCTTGGCCTTTGAAAAGAATCAATTTCTCTGTATTAAAATTTTGTGATGCACCTTAAACTTTTTTAACAAAGAAGTCTGAGATGAACTCCTCGCTCTCCTCGCTCTCCTTCTCCACACACATCCACAGATACTGTACCTAAGACCTGTCGTTTCTTTCTCTATAATCTGAACTCACTACTAAGGGGCTTGTTTACAAAGCCGCGGTAGTGGTTCGCGATCGCGATCGCAGCCGCGGCCCCATTGAAATCAATGGAGCCGCGGCTCCGATTACGATCGCAAACCGCTACGGCGGCTTTGTAAACAAGCCCCTAAGACTCATCCATTCTCTAGTCATCTCTCATGTAGGCTATGGCCACCTCCGCCTTGTTGCTTGTCCTCTGAAGCATCTCTTTCCCCGTCAATCTGTTCAAAACTCAGCTGCGCAGCTAATCGTCCTCCAGTGTCGCTATGCTCACATCACCCCTCTTCTCAAATCGCTTCATTGGTTCCTTACCTGTTTCCATATCTAATTCAAACCTCTCCTACTGATCTATCACTGCACTCATCCTGCTGCTCCTCACTACCTTCCTCTCTTATATCTCCCTACACCCCTCCTCAGGAATTCCGCTCCTCTGGCAGATCCCTTTTATCTGTGCCCTTCTCTGCCACTGCCAACCCCAGGCTTCAACCTTTTCACCTTGCTGCTCCTGACGCCCGGAACAAACTACCCAGGTCAGTGCATCAGGCTCCATCTCTGGCCTGTCCAAATCCAGGCTAAAACCGCACCTCTTTGACTCTGCTTTTGCATCCTGATCCCCTCAGCCTCCTGTTCCCCTTCTATGTTTTTCCTTACCATTCCCCTGGATATATCCTAGTCCCCAGACTGTAAGCTCTGATGAGCAGGGACTGCCTCTTACATGTGTCTCTACAGCGCTGTGTGTGCCTTGTACCACTACACAAATGATAAGAAATAGTACTAGTTGGAAAAAATCTCCAAAACTGTGCAGTCTGAAAATGACCTAAAAACAATTGATTTTTTTTTTTTTTACATGCACATCACCTAATGGTCTGGTGAGCAAAAGAGTAGGGTTCAGTTCCCACTAGCACTCCTTGTGGCCTTGGGCAAGTACTTTACCCTCAATTGCCTCTGAAGAAAGGCCTGGCAATCTACTTCTTGTCACTTCTTGCCAAGGAACCCCAGGGGCTGATGAGTCTCCAGAAGTCAGCATCGACTCAGTGGCACACGTTGATTGATTTATTTGCACATCCCTATGTAGTTCTACTGAGCAAGGGATGCAGAGGTGTCAGACCAAAGAGAACGGAAGAAGCGTATAGAAGAAAAAGTAAAATGTTAAAGAGAACCAGGGAAAGAAATCATAAAACAAACAAAATAAAGACAAAATAGAATCCAAAAACAAGATAAAGAGGAAACAAAATCCTCAGACAGCAAAGGCAGAAAAAAATATATTGGATTTGATATTTAGAATTACAACTTCTAGAAGCAATATTGGACTTAGAGAAAAGTGGAATCCTCATAGGCGGTGATACATTTAAAAAATGTTTTCACAATCTGTGTGTTCTTGACAGCTCACTGAGCACAACAGCTTTTTGCTAGTTTGATAAAAGAGTTATCTCAACCCATCAGGACTGTTAGGCAAACTAGATGGTTGCCTAGAGCACCAATGGTCACAGGAGGTGCAGTAGCGGCAATTCTTTTAAAGTGGCACCACAGTTACCTTCTCCTCCAGCACTGCAGTGCCATTTGTGCTTCTGCCCCCCTCCAATTCCACTTCCTTTTGCAAACAGTGCTAGAGGAGAAGGTAAGTGCTGAGGCACCTTTACACATAGCAAGAACATTGCTGATTTATTTAACAGCTTTATCATTTAGTCAATGCAGTTTACCTTGTACTGTACATTGAGAACTTGGATACTTATGAGGCAATGGAGAGCCCTGTGGCTTGCCCAAGGCCACAAGGAGTGCTAGTGAGAGTCAAACCCTGGTCTCTTGGGTCTTTAGCTAGTGCTTTAACCATTAGGCTACTCTTCCACTGATTGAATGCATCCTGTTAAATCTTGGCAAGCAGATTTTGATAACCCGACACAAGACTCTCTATATTTCTCCTGCCGATCCTGCCAATATTGTTCAAAAACTTGGCAGGAAGCCACTTGGCAAGCTCCAATCTGAAATCTGTTTTTTTTCAGGCACAATATTATACAACATGCACGTCTTTGTATGTGGTATATGCTATTGCTGTACTTGCCCAAAATTATGTATTGGAAGAACTAGCCATCAGTTAAAGGTTCACCTTGGGGAACATAAGTCACGTTTAAAAACTCAGCCAATATCAGCACCAATAGTGACTTGTTGCTTGAAGGCATGAGATATGTTTGTCTCCCTGAAATGGTGTGTGATTGACCATGTCCCTCATTCCTGGTGGGGAGGGAATTGGGAGGTAGCTTGAAACTTTTGGGAGCAGTTTTAATTTTTTTCCCAGTATTTATTGAAGGTTTTATAAACAAGAAAACAACACCACCTTAACAATTTCAAGCAAACTGTACAGATCCCCCTTCCCACCCTTCCTCCCTGGTACCACCCTCGTCCTGGTGATAGTTCACTCAGAGGTTATGGTGAAGTCGAGACTGAGTCCTGGGACTTGTTTACGAACTTGTCCAATGCTGTCCAGCATAGTCACCACTGTGCTGATTGTTGATACCTCAGGCCGTATGCAGTTTCATATTTTCTGTAAAGACATACTGTATTCCACCAGTGACAGAATTCTAATACAGAGGGGTCCCTCCAATGATTAATTAGCAACTTAAATGCTATACTTAGAAACATGTCAAAGAGAAACACATCCCGAGACTGTAAATTAGGGACGCTGGGCAAGGATCGGAGTATAACTATCTGATAGGTGAGGCTCCCTTTGACAGGTAGAATTCACTTAATCTGCTGCTAGACAGGCTGCTGAAAGGACTGTATATTCGGGCAATGAACAAAATATGGCGAAAGGTGCCAGGATGCATATCACATGCCCAACATCTGTTGCTGCTATCAGGTTGCCATGTGGTAAGGAGGATGGGGGGTGATAAAGGCCCGACTCGCTGCAAAGAACAAGGATTGAGTCATGGATGCGGATCAGCAATTTTGGATTTTTAAGCTACACATGGTCACTCCCCTTGGAATGCATAAGGACACTGAATGGGCAACTCTGGTATGAATGAAGGTGGTCCCAGCTTGGTGGTCGTCTGGTGGCCTATTCAATGGAATGCAGTTTCCGGGAATGTTGGGAGTGTGAATTTGTATCGTGGATTGGTAGCCCTGGAAGGTGGAACTAGAAATGTTTAACCATCAACTGGTAGAAAAGCTGTGAACATAATGTGAATTTTAATGGATACTGAAGGGAACACCAAGAGGGCGCCTCAGTCCATGAACATGTTTAAGCCTGGATGAAGTTGGTAACAGGACTTTGAAATTTTGGATATCAGCTAAGCAGTATTTCCTCTGAAGCAGTGTGGTTTTGAGTTGATATATTGCTGTCCAAACTGTAGCTCTATGTCGGGATAGAGGTTCAGTACAGTATATTCCCTTTTATTGCTTAAAAGCCAAAAATGACTTGGGTCTGATACCAGGCATATATTAAGTAAAATGGACTGTTGGTGGCTGGTCACATAAGCTTTGTTGGTGTGGCTAGTTAGAATTGCTCCAACAAAAAAAAATCAATTTTTCGGTTTTCTATTATGTACTATTGACGGCATATTATCAGGGCTCAGCTTTTTTATGTGCTGTAGTCACATCTGTTGACCCCTTGTTTTGCTCATTATTTGATTGTTCACAGAGAAGTCATGGAGCAGCCAAAATTAAGAGGTTTGGCTTTTAAACCACAGGAATGAAGGCGCAATAAGTTTCCTTTTTCATTTCACAAAGATCCTGAAATGTGCCAGTGTCGACTATGCCAATCAGTTTCACACTTGGACCAGCAGAGGGCACTCTGCACTGCAACCACAGTTGCAAACTATTAGATTTCTTTTGGAGAAACAATACCATACATTGTTTTCTTTTCTTTTCCTTCTGTTTTCAGTTTGTTTGGATTTCTTAATCTTCATAGTACTGTCAGCAGAAGGCAGGGCGTGCCTACAAAGCCAGGCGGGATTTCTCCAGCACTACAGCAGGGTAACAAGATCTGCAAATACAGCCGGTTGCTATGGTGACCCTGGTTACTAAAGACAAAATATTTACACTGGGGGGTTTTCCTCATAGGTTATATACCCCTCTAGCTTGTTAAAACTAAATAGGTCTTTTTAAAAAGGGTGTTTTGTTTTCTTTTTAAATAGATTTCAAACATAATATAATTTTATTTTTACCAAAAGAACATTGTGCTGACATCCCAAACCATTTGGTGTGTTTACAGTAAAGAATGTAGTAGGTGTGCTTCTCCCTGGAAAGCAGCAGTACACTGAAATATCAAGCATACTTTCCTTGGGAGTACAGTTTCATCTACTCTTGGTCTTATACCTACTTCTCCTTTCTTTATTGTTTACATCTATCTGAAGTCAGTTACCATCCCCTCACACTTACAAAACTAAAGATGACCACCTTTTAGTTGTGTATCACAACCGCAATAGATCCAAAAATCTTCAGAGTAATGCCACTGTTTAGCCAATATATAAAATTAATTACTCCAATGTATGAATATTTCCTTCATTCAAGTGTTCTATAAACAGTCTTCCTTACAAATCTACTTATCTTTTTCTAAGCGGGTCTCAGACTTACGGGCTACTTTCTGTGATATATATCACTTAGTGCACCTTTTTGCATCAATGACCCATTTTCATGTCATTCTTATATCTTTCTCATAACTTTTTCTAAACTATTATTTCAAACGTCCAGTTGGATAATGTGAGATATCTTATAACAGCAAGCTTATCTTTTGTCTTTTTCTTCAATGTCCCAACGCCAGACTGGGCGCCTCTGCGTTTCACAGCCTTTATGTTTCTTCAGGGGATTTTACTTAGACAGGCTTGTAGTATCAATTATCTCTGGAAAAACGGAAACATCAAATTTTAAATCATTCTTTTTTATACCTTCAGAAGAGACTATATATCTAATGTACTGTTAAAAAATGACAACTGAGTGCTGCTCACCATCTGTTGCTTCTGAGATTGAACCTGGTTTTGGATAGCAAAGGGACGCGCATGCGGATGTGCGTTTCCAAAGGTCTTTTTAACTTCCTGTTTAATCAGGCTTGTGAGAGTAAATATCCTTAATTAAAATTATGATCAGGTGCATAAAGCCCAATCTATTTGAGTGTTCAAGCCTTGAGGGGTTACTGTTTGTAATGTGTAAATCCACCGTTGCTCTCGAAGGACCAAAGTTTGATCAAGAGTTCTACCCCCCATGCCGCTATAAACTCTATCTATACAGAAACAGCGCAAATCTGTAAATGTATGGTGAAAAAGGAGGCAATGTTCCACTATTGGGGCTGACAACGATTTGCATTTCAACCTGCTTTTATGTTCAGATAATCGGACCTTAAAAGGGCGCATGGTTTTACCAATATATAGTAATTGGCATGGACAACGTATAGCATACACGACCTGTGCAGAGCAACAATTAGTTGTGTGACGTAAGGAATACTTCTTGTCATGATATTGAAACCACGTTAATTCTTCATTAACCTCACACAAGGAGCAATCTCCACATCGTGAATGGCCCTTTGATTCATTAAGAGCTAAACTGTTCGGTGTCCTGAGGACCGTAGGGCATAACATTTCCTTCAAATTCCTATTTCGGGTCCAGACACATCTAATTTGTTTTTCTTTCAGTGCTGGCACACTTTGAATGACATTCATGTGTTTTTGAAGTATGTCTTTAATTCCTTTGCTATGAGACGAAAATTGAGTGACCATATTGATTGTAGAATCCAATGTAGTGATTGATGTGGAAGATCGCGGAGTTAATAACAGCTCTCTATGATTACTCAATGCTCTTTTATATGCGTTATTTACTATGCGATCTGGATACCCCCGTTGTAAAAATTTATTCTTTAGACTCTTTGCATGCACTTTAAATTGTTGCGTGTCAGTACAATTCCTCCGATATCGGAATTGAGAGAATGGTAAACTGTCTTTTAATCTCCGCGGGTGTAGACTATCATAGTGCAGCAGGGCATTTCTATCTGTTGGTTTACAAAAAACATTGGTAATCCATCCGGTGGTTCCTTTTTGAACTTCCACATCCAAGAATGTAATATGCGTTTGGCTACAAGAGCTGGTAAATTTGATAGTAGCTTCCCTGGTGTTCAACCATTCCACAAATCTATCAAGTGAGTCTAGGGAACCCGTCCATATGACAAAAATATCATCTATGTATCTACACCACATTCGAACTTGGGAAAATAAATCGAATTGCTTTAGCCAATGTTCTTCAAAAGCCCCCATGAATATATTAGCAATGGAGGGGGCACACGTAGCCCCCATCGCAACGCCAGATTTTTGAAGATATAAACAGTTCTCAAATTCAAAATAATTTTGAAACAACACCAATTTGGTTAAGTGTGCTAAAAAAGCTAAATGAGTTTCTGTTAAATCTGATCTAGTTCTTAAAGTTTGAAATAATAGTTTAGAAAAAGTTATGAGAAAGATATAAGAATGACATGAAAATGGGTCATTGATGCAAAAAGGTGCACTAAGTGATATATATCACAGAAAGTAGCCCGTAAGTCTGAGACCCGCTTAGAAAAAGATAAGTAGATTTGTAAGGAAGACTGTTTATAGAACACTTGAATGAAGGAAATATTCATACATTGGAGTAATTAATTTTATATATTGGCTAAACAGTGGCACCTTTTAGTTATGGCCGGCTCTGCAGCGAACACCTGTCTTCTCGCTTTGACTCAGCAGACAGCCTTTTCACTCTCCCCCTTCCTTTCCACTCCTCCATAGATGCACCTTATCAGAGGTAATATAAAACAGTAAATTGCAGTGAGGAGGGAAAGTCTGGGGGCAGGAAATCTGGGGGCAGGAAAAATGCATGCTACTTTCTTTCTTTGGGTATAGCACTTCTAATAACACTCTCACACATGAAAGACAGCATATTTTTAACTGTTGCATTAAAGAACTGTTACAAGTACAGAAAAGCAAAACTTCTATACAACATGGAATTGATACATTTTGCAAAAAAATAATCATTGTTCACTGAAGGTGCAATTTTCTTGTACTTTCACCTGGCTCCGGTGTAGGCATTTTTTTTTGAGCAATATTTGGGAATAGTTGAAATTTACCTGCGTACTCTACTGATTAGCATTTACACCTGCTCCCGGACAGCCATATGTGTCCGCAACTTCAAGCTAGCCATGATTTTTGCTGCTTTACCCTTGGTATTTTATAAAGACACCAGGCACCTTCTCAACCTCCAGTATTTATTTATTTAGCTGTATTTATATCCCGCATTTCACCGGGTCAAAGCGGCGTTACATTAAGGGGTGGGGGAATCAAGGATACGGGTGGGGCCATCACCGAGGAGGCAACATTGATGATTTCGACATAGGACAGACTTTGGACGTGGGACAGACTTTTGGACATGGACAGGTTAGTATAGCTTTGAATCAATGGTTCATGGTGGGCGAGATCAGGGGTATGTGCGCTTTTCGGTGGGAGTTGTGTTGAAGTATTCCTGGAAAAGGATGTTTTTTAGCTGTTTTCTGAAAGATAGTAGATCGGCATTGTTTCTGAGACAGCTCGGTAGAGAGTTCCATAAGGATGGAGCATAAAGTTCAAAGGCTCGATTGCAGGTCCGTTGCGAGCATTTGGTTCTTTTGTGGGGGACGGTGAGGGAATTGCTGGAGGCTTGTCTGGTGGTTCTGCCGTGGGCTGGACGAGACAGAAGGGTGTTCTGTGTTTGATGGATGGCTTTGTGGGTGATGGATGGCTTTGTGTTTGATGGATGGCTTTGTATTTAGTCCTTGCTTCGAGGGGAAGTATGTATAGGTCTTTCAGAATTGGGGTGATGTGGTCGGTTTTCTTTGCTCTTTGTATTCCACAGCAAACATCAGAGTGACAGCACCAGTTATTTTCAACTCTGAAGAACATAGCATTGCAATTTGTGCTATTGAGTCAGTGCTGATCCCTGGCTACCCAGCAGCCCTTGGGTTTCTTGGCAAAGTGTAAGAAGAAGTAGATTGCCAGGCCTTTCTTCAGGACAATGTGACTTACCCAAAGCCACAAGGAGTACAAGTAGGAATTGAACTCTGGTCTCTTAGTTACTAGGCCAACTGCTCTAACCACTAGACTATGCCTCCACTATGTAGAACTCTCTTGGGTGGGACTAGAACTTGGATCAATTGCTTGGAAGGCAGGTATGCTCACCACTATATTACCAATGGCGGCAAGGAGATTTGTTGTTTTATTTACCTATGGGGGTTTTTTTTGTTCATGGATGGCTTCCTGAAGACTGTGTTGTGTTTCTTGTTGCCTACTTCGGGCTGACTGTTGGGGCTGGTCAGGGAAAGTGCCGTGGTGAGGCACCAGACATTGGGTGGGTCTTTGCCAGAGAGTCTGCAGATTGTGGTGGGACAATGGCTGGGGCAGCTGGTGGCTGGAGGGGCTCAGGCTGCACTGCAGAGCTTCAGTTGCCTGGTAGCTGTTTGGGGGTGGGGGGAGGGGGATGAAGGAATGGAGTGATCAGATCCAATGCTGTCATCGGGCTCTGGGCCTGTCCCTGAGCTGCATCGGGCCCTGGAGCTGGATGACTGGGTCGAGTGAGGAGGAAGATAGGGACCATCTTTGGAGCTGTAGTGGTCACAGCATTGAAAGTAAAGAGGGGAGCCAAAGTTGCAGAGATTCAGGGTCAAGGCTGTGGGAGGGGAGTGGTGTGGGTCATGGCTCCAGCACAGCCAAGCCACAGCAGCAACATTTTTAAGTATAGCTGTGGTTGGAAAGAGGAGAGAGAGCTTCAATGACGCCAAATGTTGTCAGGTAGGCTCCGGGCTGGTTTCAATTTTCCTCTCTGAAGATGGGCTCATCCATGCTGCATGATGATGTTAGGGTAGGAGAGAAGATACAGTCAGGATTAGGGGCAAGGCCTTGGTTGAAGGATCAGGTGGGAGAGAAGGCCTTTAGTAGAAACATGACGGCAGAAAAAGACCACATCGCCCATCTAGACTGCCCTTCCATATCAACTACAATAGTCCCCTTTTTACCTTTAGAGATCCTCTTTGTTTGTCCCATGCTTTTTTAAATTCAGATACTGTCCTCATATCCACCACCTCTACTGGGAGACTATTCCACGCATCTACCACTCTTTCCATAAAGAAATATTTCCGCATCTTACTCCTGAGTTTATTCCCTTTCACTCTCATGCTATGTCCCCTCATAAGAGAGGTTGCCTTCAATTGAAAGAGGTTCTCCTCTTGTGCATTTATGCTACATTTAGGTATTTAGAAGGCCGCAAACAGGAGCAGGAAACCTGGAGAAATGAAATAAAAGTAAAATAAAATTTAAAATAAGGCATAAAAATGGCTCGTTTTGACCCGAATCAGGACAGGAAGGCATGTTAGAGCCCCAGAAAGCAAGAGAGCAAAATGAAAATAAAATAAAATGGAGTGAAAGAAACATTAAAAACAACTAAAACGTGCCAAAAAGTTTCAAATAAAAGGAAATAAATATGTAATAAAAGAGATAAACATGTAAATAAAAGTAAAACTGTAATAAATGCAAGGGTATGCATATATATGTATGTTTATAAGTTGTGTGCTGGATTACGGTGTCCATGTTCAGGCAATCAGCTGAGACTGTAAGCACGTGGGGAGTTTTCAGAAGGCTGAAAGCATGACGTAATTTAAATAAATAACACAGATACTCAGTGAACTTTAAAGAAAATGGCTCATAAAATTTTTTTTGTATGTGCAAAGGTCTACTGGGGGCTTTAAAACACTAAGGCCCTCATTCCGCAATGCGGGTTGCAGGGCTGTACGTCCCTCCAGGACATGCAGCCCTGAAATCTGTGCACTGATGATTCTGCAAAGGCTCTCCCCACACGTCCTGTACTACAGGACAGGGAGAGCCAGCGGGGAGCGGGAGGGGGCAGGATGAGAGCAGAAACCCGGCAGCACATACAGGGCCAATTTTAGTAACGGCCCTGTATGTGCTGTCTGGCCTTCCCAGACATGCAGTTCAAATCACCTCAGAGGTGCTTTAAACTGCACTTTTGGGGAGAAGGGGCCCGGGGAGCCACTATCGGGGCTGGGGCCAGGTGTGGGGTGGTCCCCTCCACCCGACCCAGGTGGCGGGAGGCCAGTCATAGGTCTTGCAGAGGGGTTTTGGGGGGCCAGAGCCGGGGCTTGCCAGGGTGTCTGCGGGGAGTTTGTCCCCGCAGGCAGAAAGGGCACACAAGGCTGTCCACAGACCCTACTCTGGCACCCATGGAAACATTTTGTTCCCGCAGTCCAGAATAGGGTCTTAATTGCCCCATCTTCACCGGGGCTGTCCGGATGGCCCAGGTATGCCCCTTTTAGAATCGGGCTCTATGTGCTTTGTGAATTGAAATGGAACTAGAAAAAGGGACTATTTTTAAACGGAGCTACAGTAGGTGGAAGAACACTTTTATAGTGCAGATACTGATGCAGAACTTTAGTTAAGAAGTTGGGAAGGAAGATTCTGATGGGGTAAGGCATGCCAGAAGGAATATCTGTATGGAAGTGTTGTGAAAGGATTTGATTGGAATCAGAATTGTAAGTAATTGAGAATTAGTTACAGAAGAAAGGTATAAGAAGCTGAAGAGAACATTAAAAGTTAAATGTAGAAACTTTTTCCTTAGTGGCTGGAATTAGTCTGGAGAAGCTGTGTAGCTCATTCAAACAGTTTCAAAACCAAGCTGAATAAGAAATGTAATTAGAGAGCTTGATTTGAGCACTGTTCTGATTAAAGTTCTACAGTGTGTGAGACATACTTTCAAGAGCATCGGAGTCCTTCAAGCATTGAAAGAGAAGTAGGGCTGAAGATATGAAATTCCCAGTGAAGTGAGAGAAACCTGAAAAGTTAGCTGTTTTAAAACCGAGTACTACTCCAAGTATTTGGAGAGTGAGTTTTTAAGTGGAGTACCTGTTTTTATGTATTTTTAGAAACAAGATCCTTTTATTTTATTTAAACGTATTTTTACTTTCACAGTCACCATTCGCATCACTTCTCACTTTAAAACCACTCATCGGGATCAGCAGACCTGTGCACATATCCAGCGCAAGGCCTGCGCACGGATACAGGCATGGGCAATAGAGTAAAGCAGAGAAACACATCTCTGGCAATAGTAGGAGATATGGGTTAACAGTGATTAGGTTTTGGACGAGCCAGTGCTCACCATATTCTGTAAAGCAACATGTCTGCAATCATGCTCTGAGCTGGCCATGCCTCCATTGTTAAAACGTGCATCGCCTAAGCTGCTTCGCTCACTGACAGTAGTTTGCTGATGCATACAGGACATAAATACTGATGATAAATGCACACTGATGCAAACTAGACCATATCCTAGTCCCCTACATGCCCAGAACAGTGCTAGGTAATCCCAGCGCACTGTAACATAGTATAAGAGAATGCAAATATGAACATGTATGACAGAACATACCTTGCATCAAATGGTACTTGGCATCATAAAAAGGCTTCAGTGAGTCCTGCATTGGTCAGCTCTATATACACTCTTAAAAAAGCTCAGGATGGATCCTCATCATTTGCACAAAAACCAACACTAACATAGCAATTCCACAAGGGATGTATAATATTGCTGAGCCACAAATGTATAAACAAAAAATCAAAAAAACCCCACTCTACCCAATAAATACTAAATACAAAAAATAGAGTGAAATTGAAAGAGCAAATAACCTATATGTGATGTTTTTGTCGGAAGGTAGCCGGGAGAGTTAAATTACCCTCTTGAAGCTATGACTTCCATTTTATTTGATTTAAATTAAACCCTATGTATAATTACTAAAGGGTTAAAAAGAGGTAAAACCACCACACGATGTCACCTCATGCCAAAAATACATCTCTTCTTTTAAAAATACATGGAACAAAGTGGTACTTATCAAAACCTCCGCTCCCTCCAGTACGTGTGTATTCGTCAAACAAGGAGCTGGCAGCGTCCACAGTAAAGTTCCAAGTTTTTCTGTCAAGGATCTTCTTACACCTGAGTCAATACCGCAGTAATATAAAAGGACACAGTACTGCGTTTCGGGTGAATGCCAATGTTATTGCGCCCTGTATCAACGCTTTTGAAGAACTGCCGAACTGTGATGAAATTGAAATCTCAGCGTCTCCTTCTCCAAGACGCTGGCGCATGCTCATTAACGATCAAAAAACCTAAGAGCAAGTTAAATAGCCCAAGCGGACCAATAGCGGTGAAATAAATCACTGCACCCAAAAAGAAGCCAATTTTGCTGAAACCCAGATTATGAAAAAGTTCATGTTGAATGGCAATAGAAAACTGACTTGAAAATAATTTTTTAAAAAGAAAGTAAAAAATTGTAAAGTGTACTTATCCAATCTAGCTCTTTATTCAAGCCAAAAGGTTCAACTGTGTGCCAAGTGAAAATCCATTTCTGTTCAAGGCGCTGTAGACACAGTTCACGATTGCCACCACGAGGGAAATCAGGGACCATGTCTAACACTCTCCAAGAAAAGTCCTCAAAACCATGACCAAAATCCAGACTATGTTGTACTATAGGAGCCGTAAGGACCAAATTCCGAATTCTAGATGCATGTTCTGTGAGTCGCAGCTTCATAGGACGAATAGTACGTCCAATATACAGGAGATTACAAGGGCAGACTAACACATATACTACATGAGACGTAGAGCAAGTTGTATGCCATCGAGCTTCATGAATCAAAGTAGAATTCGGCACATGCCATTGTTTGCCAGTGATAGTTTGAGAGCAAAACTTACAAAAATCACATGGAAAATGTCCCAATTCCAGCGATACATCAGGGACTATTCTATCTACAGGTGACAAAGTAGGTCCCACATAATCGCGAATATTAGAACCCCTCGAATGAGCAATTCTCAAATTTCTTTTGAAGCAAGCATGCAGTTGCAGTATATGCCAATGTTTAAGCAAAATCTTTCTTAAACACTGATGATGGCACTTAATTAAAATACATATATTCGGCACCACTAGCTGGATATTGAGGGGCACTCACTAGTGGACTGAATATAGTCACTGTTGGGGTCATTCCATAATGCAAATAGGCTGTTTGGACATGCACGGGAGATGGATTTCTCCCAAAAACGTTAGACATGGTCCCTGATGGCAATCGTGAACTGTGTCTACAGCGCCTTGAACAGAAATGGATTTTCACTTGGCACACAGTTGAACCTTTTGGCTTGAATAAAGAGCTAGATTGGATAAGTACACTTTAAAATTTTTTACTTTCTTTTTAAAAAATTATTTTCAAGTCAGTTTTCTATTGCCATTCAACATGAACTTTTTCATAATCTGGGTTTCAGCAAAATTGGCTTCTTTTTGGGTGCAGTGATTTATTTCACCGCTATTGGTCCGCTTGGGCTATTTAACTTGCTCTTAGTTTTTTTGATCGTTAATGAGCATGCGCCGGCGTCTTGGAGAAGGAGACACTGAGATTTCAATTTCATCACAGTTCGGCAGTTCTTCAAAAGCGTTGATACAGGGCGCAATAACATTGGCATTCGCCCGAAACGCAGTACTGTGTCCTTTTATATTACTGCGGTATTGACTCAGGTGTAAGAAGATCCTTGACAGAAAAATTTGGAACTTTACTGTGGACGCTGCCAGCTCCTTGTTTGACGAATACACACGTACTGGAGGGAGCGGAGGTTTTGATAAGTACCACTTTGTTCCATGTATTTTTAAAAGAAGAGATGTATTTTTGGCATGAGGTGACATTGTGTGGTTGTTTTACCTCTTTTTAACCCTTTAGTAATTATACATAGGGTTTAATTTAAATCGAATAAAATGGAAGTCATAGCTTCAAGAGGGTAATTTAACTCTTCCGGCTACCTTCCGACAAAAACATCACATATAGGTTATTTGCTCTTTCAATTTCACTCTATTTTTTGTATTTAGAGCCACAAATGTATGGCACAATCTGGGGACCGTTGGCACTACATCAGTCATGTCTCAGTGCCTGGCCCTCCTCCCTGATATGCAGATCAGCACACCAGATCCTCCCATAGAGCCCTCAAACCACACACACACACACTCTCACTTACTATCACAAAAGACATAATTGAGGGAAACAGATGCTCAGCACCTCTAGATAAAAGTTGGTATACTATAAAAGCATGGAGTGCCAGGACTACATATCTGATCCCCCTCTCTCACTCAAATAAACTGTGGCAGACTCACTCTCATTTCTAACATCAAGAGTCGCATTTTACAGAACACAGGACTTGTCAGGTCCCCCAGATTAGCTCATGTAGCACAAACAGCAACCATCAGCATAGACACCATATGCACTATTGCTCTTCTTAAAATGTCTTTAAGGGCACTTATTAATGCCTCTTTAACTTACAAGATTCCCTCACCCCTGATTTCTGTTCTTTATAACTGCATCTTGTGGCGTTTTACAGACTGCAGTCACACCAGCTTGCTGCATACTTGTCACAACCTCTCTACAAGCACAGCAGAATAATTTCTAAGCACTGGCCTTATTTCATGTCTCTGGCAGGAATAATGAGCACGTCTGTGGGGAACACATAAAACGTACAATGGGCCTTTTCTGAATACACTTTATACATCTCGGCAGAAAACCACACCCCATTCCACCCCTCCTGGGCATGTTCTAAGATCCCTATGTTTGTGCCATGGACATGCATAGGAGACGGGTTTTGGAATACAGCCATGAACGTTTTTGGGAGAAATCCATCTCCCGTGCATGTCCAAACAGCCTATTTGCATTATGGAATGATCCCAACAGTGACTATATTCAGTCCACTAGTGAGTGCCCCTCAATATCCAGCTAGTGGTGCCGAATATATGTATTTTAATTAAGTGCCATCATCAGTGTTTAAAAAAATGTTGACCGAGGAGTTTAAATATCAACCCAGTTAACTTTTTTTCTGTGCTTGTGTTAAAGGAAACACTTCTCTCCTGATTTAGCAGCAGGTTGTGACACCATTATAGTGGATCAACATAGGGTTTATCCGAACAGCCTTTGTGTATACAGAACGAGAGCTTTCCAGAATCCATGGCTCTAATCAGAAGGGACTACTCTCGCCTTCCATAGGCCGAGGCTAGGCCCCTCGGTGACACGCCATTGCTAACAAAGGTTCCCCCTGCAGTAGCGCCTCTCTTCCCTCCTTTCTTACTGCTCAAGACCATCATTTCCCTGACTTACACATTCCCCTCTTCCCATCCCACTTCTCGTTCCTCCCCCAAAAGGGAGACTCAGAAATGGTGATGTTAATTCCACACAGCAGTGCTGCTGGGACCTATTTTGAGGCTGCTGCAGAGAACTAGGGGCCTAAATCATTTCAGTTCATACCTTCCACAGATAAATCTGCTGCATTTTGATCTGTAGGCAAAATGTCAAACAGTCATTTCCCAAAACATTTTGGGCCCGATGATAGAATGAGGAATATAGTTCGGAAAAAACTAAAAGGAGCGGTTCCAAAGGTTAAAGACTTACAGCAAGCTTGGGTGTTATTTAAAAATACTATCCTCGAAGCCCAGACCAGCTGTATTCCACGCATTAAGAAAAGTGGAAGAAAGTCCAAAAAACTGCCAGCATGGTTTAAAGGTGAGGTCAGAGAGGCTGTTGCTGCCAAAAGAGCAACCTTCAGAAAATGGAAAAAAGAGCCAAATGATGAAAACTGGAAACAGCACAAGCACTGGCAAGTTAAATGCAAAGCATTGATAAGGCAGGCAAAGCGGGAATTTGAGAAGAAACTTGCTACGGAAGCAAAAACACGAAATAAAGACTTTTTCAAGTACATTCGTAGCAAAAGGCCTGTGAGAGAGTCAATTGGACCATTAGATGATAGAGGGGTAAAAGGGGCAGTAAGAGGAGACAAGGCTATAGCAGAGAGACTGAATGAATTCTTTGCTTCGGTCTTTACTGAGGAAGATGTAGGGGTGTTACCCAAGACTGAAGTGGTATTTAAAGGTGATACTGCAGAGGAATTGAGAGAAATATCGCTACACCGGGAAGATATATTACAACTATTTGATAAACTGAATAGTAGCAAATCACCTGGACCGGATGGTATACATCCCAGAGTGTTGAAAGAACTGAAATATGAGATTGCAGACCTGTTATTGGTAATCTGTGAACTTTCATTAAAATCATCTGTAATACCTGAAGATTGGAGGGTCGCCAACGTAACACCAATTTTTAAAAAGGGTTCCAGGGGTGACCCGGGAAATTACAGACCGGTGAGCCTGACGTCAGTACCAGGGAAAATGGTAGAAGCCATCATAAAGAACAAAATTACACAGCATGTAGATAGTCATGGCCTAATGGGAGACAGCCAACATGGCTTTAGACAAGGAAGATCTTGTCTTACTAATCTGATCTGTTTTTTTGAAGGTGTGCATAAACAGGTAGACAAAGGTGAGTCGGTTGATATAGTGTATCTGGACTTTCAGAAAGCTTTTGACAAGGTCCCCCATCAGAGACTTTTGGCGAAGCTAAAAAGTCATGGGATAGGAGGCAGTGTACTATTGTGGATCGGGAACTGGTTAAAAGATAGAAAGCAGAGGGTAGGGCTAAATGGCCAATATTCCCAATGGAAAAAGGTGAATAGTGGAGTACCCCAGGGATCTGTACTGGGTCCGCTACTTTTTGACATATTCATAAATGACCTGGAAAAGGGAATAACTAGTGAGGTAATCAAATTTGCAGATGACACAAAACTGTTTAAAGTTGTTAAAACCCAAGAGGATTGTGGAAAACTGCAGGAGGATCTGGATAAATTGGAAGACTGGGCATCCAAATGGCAGATGAAATTTAATGTGGACAAGTGCAAAGTTATGCACCTAGGAAAGAACAACCCACACTATAGTTACAAGATGCAAGGCTCCACATTAGAAACCACCACCCAGGAAAAAGATTTAGGAGTCATCGTGGATAACATGTTAAAACCCTCCGCCCAGTGTGCAGCGGCGGCCAAGAAAGCAAATAGAATGCTAGGTATCATAAGGAAAGGGATGGAGAATAAAACAAAGGATATTATAATGCCTCTGTATCGCTCCATGGTACGACCGCACCTTGAATATTGTGTGCAATTCTGGTCACCGTATCTTAAAAAGGACATAGAGTTATTAGAAAAAGTACAGAGAAGAGCCACCAAATTGGTGAAGGGGATGGAAGGCTACTCCTATGAAGAGAGGCTAAAAAGGTTAGGGCTCTTTAACCTAGAAAAGAGGCGGCTGAGGGGAGATATGATAGAGGTGTATAAATTAATGAATGGAGTGGAACGGATAAACGTGGATAAATTGTTTACGCTATCAGAATATAGAAGGACTAGGGGGCATGTAATGAAGCTACAGGGTAAACTATTTAAGACAAATAGGAGAAAATATTTCTTCTCTCAACGTGTAATCAAACTCTGGAATCTGTTACCGGAGGATGTAGTAAGGGCTGTTAGTATAGCTGGGTTTAAAAAAGGTTTGGACAAGTTCCTGGAGGAAAGGTCCATAAACCACTATTAAAAAGGGACCCAGGATATCAATGCTTGGCCTAGTACAAGCACTGCAGAACCTGTGTCTTTTGGGGAAACTGCTAGGTACGTATGACCTAGATTGGCCACTGTTGGAAACAGGATACTGGGCTTGATGGACCTCGGTCTGACCCAGTATGGCATTTCTTATGTTCTTATGTTCTTATGTTCTTATTCAAAGTGTGTGTCGGCAAGTGGTGAATACATAACTTGCCTATCTGTAATTTTTCAGCCATTATACAGACACAAATGAGCCATTCAAATCGCTAAATGGCCAGATTTTAACATATAATTAGGGGCTGCCACTGAGGTGGAGCAGTAGCGCAATTGACCCTCATCCATTTAGTGGCAATATTCAGCTGCTAAAATGGTTCAGTTATGGGGTATCTTTAGGCCTGCTAAAACTGCCCTGAATGAACTAGATCTCAGAAGCTAAGCAGGGTTGGGCCTGGCTATTACTTGGACAGGTTATCAGATGTCCCTGATTTGAGGTAGTGTCCCAGATTCAACCTCCTGTCCTTGATTTCAGTGGGGACAGAGGCAAAAGACATTTCTTCTCCTACACACCTCTCTAATGCAGTCTTCTCAATCCCGGTAGGAAAAGATGTAAAGTTAAAATTAAAATTAGTCATCTTTTTTCCAAGTTGAAGAGATTAGGGCTGAAAAAAGATGACTGAGGGGAGATATGATAGAGGTCTATAAAATAATAAATAGAGTGTAATAGGTAAATGTAGATCGGTTGTTTACGCCTTCAAAAAGTAGAAAGACTAGGGGATGCACAATGAAGCTACAATATAGCCCATTTAAGACTAATACAAGAAAATATTTTTCCACTGAACGTGTAATCAAACTCTGGAATTCATTACCGAAGGATATAGTAAAAGATGTTAGTGTACCTGGATTTAAAAGAAGTTTGTACAAGTTCCTGGAAGAAACGTCCATTATTAAAAAGGACCAAGGAAATCCACTCCTTATGGAATCCATGGAATCTGTTTACCTTTTTGGGAACCTGGCAGGTATTTGTGAGCTGGATTGGCCACTGTTGGAAACAGGATACTGGGCTTGATGGACCTTGGTCTGACCAAGGTCTGCAGATTTTACAGAAACATAAAAAACAGAGAAAAATGACGACAGAAAAAGAACACATAGCCTATCTAATCTGTCCTCCCATATCAACAACCACAACAGTCCCCTTTTTTCCTTTTGTCCCAGGCTTTCTTGAATTCAGATACTGTCCTCATCTCTACCACCTCCACTGGGAGACTATTCCATGGATCCACCACTCTTTCCATAAAGAAATATTTCCGCATATCACTCCTAAATCTATCTCCCTTCACCCTCATCCCATGTCCCCTCATAGCAGAACTTGCTTTCAATTGAAGGAGGCTCTCCCCCTGTGCATTTATGTTCTTAACTTATTTTCTGAAAAAAGAGGGGGCATATTAGAAATATATAGAATATTTATGTTTAAAAAATAAAGTTTAAGCATATATGTAGGTATGCACGCTTATAACTCAAGAAGGGCTGCTGCTGTCTTTTTTAAACTTTTGAAGTGCTATTTAGACTGGTCATTTTGAAATTTTGGGGGAAAAGATGACTGAGGAGGGAGAACCCGTGCCACTCTCAGCCCAGATGTCCCCTATTTGCTCTTCAAAAATCTGGTAACCCTAGTTAATGCAATGTGTGCCTTCAAGTCAATACTGACTCCTGGCAACCCAGCATCTGCTGGGTTTTCATGGCTGTGACCAGAAGTAGATTGCCAGGCCTTTCTTCCAAAGCCACAAGGAGTGCTAGTGGGAACTGAACCCTGGTATCTTGGTTACTAAGTCAGTGTTCCAGCTCTCTATTGTCCCCGTAATTTTGAATTCTGCCATCTCCCTAATCAATTCCTATCATTCTCGATTCCTCTCTAACCTTTCAAGATCATCTCTCCTCTCTTGTCCGCCATTCGTTTCTCTCTGTCCACCAGATCCATGCTGTTCGCGCTTTTCTCTCACCCTTATTTCTGACCACACTTCTCCTAACTCTTGTCATGTCTCGGCTTGATAACTGTAATGTCATACTCTCTGGTCTTCCACAGTACCAATTGCACCACCTACAGTTAGTACAAAGCACACTGCCGTCTGAATCCTTGCTCAAACTTCCTGTTTCGACCACATCCTCTTCTGATGAGTGTTCACTTGCTCCCACTCAAGTACCATATCCAGTTCAAACTCCTCACCCTGGTCCACAAAGCCTTACACACGGGCATCCCCAGGTACCTTTCCAACATTCCCTGCATTGTGTCATTGTGTCTGCACCATTCATGCCAATTGCCTGCACCTTCCCTCTTCCACTAGGACCTTGCTAGAATCCATCCGCAACTCTGCCTTCTTCTTCCATGGTGCGACCGCACCTTGAGTATTGTGTGCAATTCTGGTCACCGTATCTTAAAAAGGATATAGCATTATTAGAAAAGGTACAGAGAAGAGCCACCAAAATGGTAAAGAGGATGGAAGGCTACTCCTATGAAGAGAGGCTACAAAGGTTAGGGCTCTTCAACCTGGAAAAGAGACAGCTGAGGGGAGATATGATAGAGATCTATAAATTAATGGATGGAGTGGAACTGGTAAAATTTATTTATTTTATTTTATTTATTTATTTAGCTGTATTTATATCCCGCTTTTCACCGGGTCAAAGCTGTGGAACATACAATAATCAATTATAAGGGTTTGGGGCCATCACCAGGTGGACAACAATAATGATTTTTGACAATTAATTGGGACATATACATAGACATTGTGTTATGGTTACATAGGACATATGTTCAGGGGATGAGATATGGTGGTTGGGAGGGAGTCAGTGGTGGGTGCTTGTTTCTGGTCTGAGGAATTCTTGGAATAGTGCAGTTTTAAGTTGTTTCCTGAAAGATGATGGGTCTCTGTTGCTTCTGATGTGATTCGGTAGAGAGTTCCAGAGGGATGGTGCATATAGTTTGAAGGCTCTGTTGCAGGTCCGTTGATTGTATTTCATTCTTTTGTGAGGGATGGTGAGGGAGTTGTTGGTGGTTTGTCTGGTTTTTCTGTTGTGGGCTGGTTGAGGCAGTAGAGTGTGGAGCTGGGAAGTATGAGTTTGGTAGAGAGCTTTGTGGGTGAGTAGGGCAGATTTGTATTTGATTCTTGCTTCTAGAGGGAGTATGTGTAGCTCCCTCAGGACTGGGGTGATGTGGTCCTGTTTGTTTGCATTCTTGATAATTCTTACTGTGGTGTTTAAGGCAGTTCAAAGTGGGTTGGTATGAGTGGCTGGAAGTCCATGGTATATTATATTGCAGTAGTTCAGGTGGGGGAGTGTCAAGGCTTGCATTACTGTTCTGAAGTCATGTGGTTCAAGGAGAGGTCTGAGGCGTTGTACTGTTTTAGCCTTGTGGTAGATTGTTGTGGTGGTTTTTTTTATCTGTTGATTGAGTGTGAGTGCTTGGTCTATGATGATTCCTAGGTATCTTATTTGTGGTTGTATTTGTATTTTTGTGGTTCCAATGTCGAGGTGCGTAGGTGGTGTGAAGTCTGGGTCCTTTGTTACTATGAGGGCTTCAGTTTTCTTTATGTTGATGGATGGGTTGTTCTTTTGTAGCCAGCTGGATACTTTGGTGAAGCATTCTGATAAGAGTTTATTGGTTGGGTTGGATGTTGTGATTGGAGCATACAGCATTATGTCGTCTGCATAGATATGGTAGTTAATGTTGTATGTGCATATGATTGAGCAGAGTGGTTGCAGGTAGATGTTGAAGAGCATGGCAGATAATGTGGATCCTTGGGGTACTCCTTGGTGTTGCTGGAAAGGGGGGGAGGTTGATATGTTTGTGCGGATCAATTATTGTCTATTGGTCAGGTATGAACGGAACCATTGGAGTACGTTATCTTTGATGCCGATTGCCTGTAGTCTGTGTATGAGGATATTGTGGGAAATGGTGTCGAAGGCAGCTGATATGTCTAGGAAGATCACGGCATATCCAGAGTGCTTGGCTTGAGTTCCCATGACAAGGGTGTTCATTAGCGATGTCATGAGGGTCTCGACTCTGTGGAGTGGACGAAAGCCATGTTGTTGTGGGTCCAATATGTTGTTAGCATCTAAATGTTCTTGGAGCTGTCTCTGGACTACCTTCTCAATGAGTTTGGCGGTAAACCGGAGGCTTGCTATAGGTCTGTAGGAGGTGGGTTCAAGGGGATCCAGGTTGTGTTTTTTTAGGGTTGGTCAGATGACTGAGGTTTTAAGGAGATCTGGCATGCGTCCTTGGTTGAGGGATTCATTAACAATGCGGGTTAATGGTGTGCTCAGGTCATCTTTTGTTCTCTTTATCCATTCTGTAGGACAGGGGTCTAGTGGGGAGGTGGTGGTATTTAGTCGAGAGATGGTGGATGATACTTCCTCTTTTGTGACTGTTTCGAATGTGTTCCAGTCTCTGTCTGTGGTAATGGGGTGGTTTGCTGTTGTTGTCTCTGCGTTCAGTTGTGGATTCTGTGGTTGTTGAAGCTGCTTGTAATGTCGTGCTAGTAGTTCAGGTGGGATGTTTGGTAGTTGGTCGGAGTGGTTGGGCACCTTTGTCAGTTGTTTGACAATATTGAAGAGTTCTCATGGTTTGTTTATTGACGTGTTTATGATCTTTGTATGGAAGGCCTTTTTTGCTTTGTCTGTTTCTGTGTGGTATGCGTCCAATTCGTATATGTAATTCTTTTTGTCGTCCTCTTTTTTGTTTTTTCTCCATTTTCTTTCTGCTCTTCTGAGTTTGGTCTTTAGCTTTCGGAGGTTGGGTGTGTACCATCGGGCTTTTGCAGAGGTGTGTCTGGTTTTAGTCTTGTTTATTGTGCTGGCCGCAGCAGAGATTGTGGTGTTCCAGTTGCGGACCAGGTCGTCAATATTGCTGGAACTTGTTTGGAGTTCAGGTAGGGTTTCTGCGAGGAAATCTTCTTTGATGAACGTTTTAAATCTTCTTGTGTGTTGTTTGTTCTCCTTGCTGTTCATGTGGCGGTAGGTGTGAGATATGCTGATAAGGTAGTGGTCAGACCATGGTACGTGTGTGATCTCTGGGTTCTTGTCTGAGATGGCGGTTTGGGAATTTAGGAATATGAGGTCCAATGTATTTCCTTTTTCGTGCGTTGGTTCATGTATGATCTGTGATAGGTTCATTGCTTCCATAGCATTGATGAAGGTTTCTGCTTGCTTGTCTTGGAGAGATGGGAGATTAAAGTCTCCTAGGATTATTTGTTCTTTTGTGGAGATGGTGCTCTCAGATATGTGTTGAAGTATCCTTGTTAGATCAATGCTTTGGGTGGGTGCTCGGTAGACTAGGCAGAGTGAAAGGTGCTTATTGGTGAGGGTGAGTATGTCCGCTTCATTGGTTGTTTATGATGCGTGGTGACTGAGGTGAAGGTTGGTTTTTGCTATAATAGTTATGCCTCCACCTCTGGTGTGTGTTCGGGAGCAATGTTGAAGGCTGTATCCTGTTGGTGTCAGTTGGTTCATGATCACTGCGTCTGTGTCTGTTAGCCAAGTTTCTGTTATGCATAGGATGTCAATCTTTTGGGTTTCGATCAGGTCGTGTAGCATGTGGTATTTGTTTCTGACCGATCGAGCATTGATTAGTGAGATGGATAGGAGGGTGCTGTTCGGGGGGTTGGGGATGTAGGTTGGTGTGTGTGTTGTTTGGGTGTTGTTCCATGTGAGGGGGGGTTGTAGAAGTTGGTGGTTTGGATGGTTGTGGTGTTTGGTCTGGGTAGGTTGGTGAGTGGGACTGCAGGGGGGGTAGATGGTCAGGAGGGGTGATAGGAGGTATATGGTGGCATGGTTTGTAGGCGTACCGTGATGTAGTTTGTAGGTGAGCCTGGTTTCTTGATGTGTTGTTCGTTGAGGTGGTTTCTGTGTTTTTTGGGTTTTTTGTTGCTTTTCGTTGCCTTCTGGAGTTGCTATGTGATTGATTGTTTACGCTATCAGAATATAGAAAGACTAGGGGACATGTAATGAAGCTACAGGGTAAACTATTTAAGATAAATAAGAGAAAATATTTTTTCACTCAACATGTAACCAAACTCTGGAATTTGTTACCGAAGGATGTAGTAAAGGCTGTTAGTGTAGCTGGGTTTAAAAAAGGTTTGGACAAGATCCTGGAGGAAAGGTCCATAAACCATTATTAAAAAGGGACCAAGGATATTAATGCTGTGTCTCTTGGGGATACTGCTAGGTACGTATGACCTAGATTGGCCACTTTTGGAAACAGGATACTGGACTTGATGGACCTTGGTCTGACCCAGTATGACATATCTTATGTTCTTATGTTCCTAGTCCCAGCCTTATGGAATGCACTGCCCCTTGACCTCCATCTTGAACTCTCCAATTCCAAATTCATATCCATCCTCAAAACACACCTTTTCCAAATAGTCTTTGACCTGCTGCCTTCAGACTCCTAGTTCTCCTGCCCTTGCCCTCCTCTGTCCTCTTATCCCAAGATTGTACTAACTTTCCTATCAAACTATGGTGTTCCTTTTCCAATTTCTTGCTGTTTACTTTGTCTGTTTTAATTGTACACTGCCCTGCTGTATTTGTGAAGGTGCGGTAAATCAAACATAATAAAACATAAACTAGGTTACTCCTCCATCCCTAGTTGACCAATTTGGAGTACCAGTTACTATAGACTTACTGCATGGAAGAAAGTCCTGGCAATCTACTTCCAGTTGCACCTTGCCAAAAAAACCCAATGGATGGGTTGCCAGGAGTCAGAACACATTTCTTTTTTCTTTCTGAACAGCAGGTGCAAACCTAAATGGATAGTTATTGGTGCAGTTGCTGCTTATATATATATTCAGTGGTGCTACTTAAATCAGTGACACTAAGGATTATGTTCACTATGCTGTTGGGGGGTGGGGGGAGGGTATCCAGTATGTTCCTAGCAGTTACCACACTGAACAGTTCCCTAACATGCGGCAGCAAAATCTGTAATTAACGCGGGTGCATTTAATGCTACCCATTGAGGTAGTGTCCAACTAACTGCAACATTGACAATTTGCACATGTTAACTCCCACACTAACCATTTACTCTGTATGACTGGATCCCTCTCAGCTTTCCTATCTTAACTTTGTAGTTCTTTTCTATTTTTCAAGGATTGGCCTTATTCTTTTGTTTCACTAAATTGTAACCCGCCTCAATGTTACAAGAGGCAGTATATTAAGATCAGGTACCACTGGTGATGAAAGAAGAAGTTGAAGCAGCATTGAATGCCTTACCAATGAACAAAGCACCGGGCATTGATGGCATTCCCATTGAAATATTACTGCAATCTGATACAGCTATTACCATACTTACAAGGCTCTGTTAGGAAATTTGGAAGACAACATCATGGCCAACTGACTGGAAAAGATCTGTGTTTATACCAATACTAAAGAAAGGTGATCCAACTGACTGTGAAAATTATTGCACAATCTCTCTGATCCCACATGCCAGCAAGATTCTACTCAAGATTATTCAGCAAAGACTACAACCATACCTGGAACGAGAACTACAGTACCTGAAGTACAAGCAGGGTTCAGGAAAGGGCGAGGAATGAGAGACATCATCATGGATGTAAGATGGATCCTTGAAAAGACAAAAGAATACCAAAAGGATATCTTAATGTGTTTTATCAGCTACAGCAAGGCTTTTGACTGTGTAAACTATGAGAAACTCTGGGCCACATTAAGAAATATGGGTATAGCAGAACACCTGATAGTTCTCTTGCGCAACCTTTACATTGATCAAGCAGCAACAGGTCGAATGGAACAAGGAGAAACAGAATGGTTTAAAATCAGCAAAGGTGTATGACAGGCTGCATACTTTCCCCATACCTGTTTAATTTATATGCAGAACAAATCATCAGAGAAGTAAGACTGTATGAAGACAACCAAGGTGTGAAGATTGGTGGAAGACTCATCACTGTGTCTGTGTCTGTCACTATGCTGTTGATACCACATTACAGGCTGAAAGTGAAGTTGTTCTGAAACATTTGCTTCTCAAGATCAAGGAACATCAGGCCCAATATTCAACAAGGCACCGAGGCTGTTTATACCCGCAGAAAGGTACCTGTTCAGGGAAAGTGCTTGAATCGTGAATCATGCACCCACAAAATGGGCAAGCAATGAAAATGCAGCACAAACCAAGCACAGCAGCAGGTGCCCACTGTGGCGTATATGGGTAAGCGCAGGGCATGTAACCCGGGCGCTGTATACAAGGTAGAGGTGATATCCATGTATGTGACCACAACATCAACCAGAGAAGCAGGACAGCATATATTCAGCAACCCATGTATTGCCTGTCTGGCATACCAATGCATAGATGGCACCATCACACAGGTCCCACTGACTGCCTGTGCAGGAGCCTGCTGTGGCTGAGTGGATAGAATCAGTGACATAGCAATGAGGAGAAGTGAAAATTTCAGCCCCAATGAAAGTGAGTGCCTAGTCTGCTCTGTGCTTGCAGCACGAGGGGGTCCTCTACCTCAACGGTAGCTGTCATCCAAACCTGTGGCTGGCAACAGCCATATGGAGGGGCATCTAACTCTGGCTGCACAGGTAAGGAGGCCACAACAGGTAGGGAGGGGGGGGGGGGGCTGAGCACCATGCTAGGCAGACACACCCTGAAAGGCACAGCTGTGTGTCTGCACAGGGAGACAGGGCTTTGATGCCAAGCCACATGCTGGTGGCTGCCCCAAAGTGTGCCTATCAGGTGGTGGTGGTGGGGGGATGGGCCATGCATTGGTACAGGTGGTGCCAGCTTTGATTGACCACAGCAGAGGGCATACCCACACACAGCAGGTGGTGAGGGTGCTGAAACCCCTGGTGGTGATTGGTGGCAATGCAACAAGGCATGCACAGCAACGGTAATGCTCGGAGCAGGGGAAGCTGTGGTTGGTCTGGGCACTGCAGGGGATTCTGGCAGCCAGTGTGGACACCCCGGATACCTGCCCCTGTGCCCTGTTACAGGCGTCTGAGGGTACTGGTGGCAGAATCCACACATGTGGTTCCTGTCTGTACCTGTAAGCAGCTCTGCCACCACAGCCTGCCACCCATGGTTATGCCCCTGCCCCCAGGATGGGCATGTCACCAGACTGTAGCAGGATACAGGTATGCACAACAGACAATATGGTAGTGGCCAACTGAGCTCATGTGTGTCCCCCCCCTCTCTCCCATAGGGAATATGGTGTGCATTGAACCCCTCAAGTGCCACTTCTGCATGCTGTGCCGGAGGAGACCTAACCAGCTGCATAAGATCAGGGAGTGGCTGACAGCCGAGTAAGATCAATAGGTACACAGTGGCACCCAGCAGATGCAGGGAACGGCAGCCATGGCAGCCAAATTGGTGCAGGCAGACCACCTGGTGGTGGACTCTCTCTGTATGCAATGATGGAAATGTGCTGTGGGTGGCTGTGCCATCCCTTGGTGCCACCATCCTGTGTGTGCACCAGTCAGCACCCAAGACATGCAGGTGTGCACACACCTGGCTGGGGCATGGTACAGAAGGGCAGTACAGCAGCACACATCCCTAGTGGAGGCCCTGGGGCAGGTTGTGCACCTGCCCATGCTGCCTCCTGTGCATGCCCATCACCTGAGGGAGGCTGTCAAGGCACAGCTCAGCATGTGAGGGGGGAGAACAGAGCTGGCTGGAGATGGGCAAATGGGAGGGCATGCAGTGTGCACTGTGGGGAGGCAGGCCCCTGTGGGCTGAAGGTGGGTTGAGCGATGCATGGTGTGAGCCCTCCAGGGATGTGCCAGTTCCACCCCAGGGCTATGCATGTGTGGGCCAGTAACCCCTTTCCTCTTTCCCCACAGCTGGCTCCAGGGGGGCCCAGGGCTGGCCCACCTCACCATCCAACCAGGAGCAGTGGTGCAGTGCCAACAGACCAGAGCAGCAGCAGTACCACCAGTGATGGGGATGAGGAGGAGTCACCATCATCCAGTAACATTGCAGCCGAAGACACCTCATCAGAGGAGGAGGGCAACAAGGGGGCCCATGGCACAGTGGTTGGATGGGGAGTCAGAGGAGGATGGATCTGAGGGCCAGAGACAGGGCAGGAAGGATGAGGAGTCAGAAGGGGAGGGATCTAATGGCCAGGGGCAGGGTGGGGAGGATGAGGAGACAGAGGCAGAGGGAGCAGAGGGAGTAGCAGGGGGATGGGGGAAATACTACTACTACTGAGCATTTGTAAAGTGCTACCAGTCATATGCAGCGCTGCACAGACATGTAACAGACAGTCCCTGCCCATCAGAGCTTACAATCTAATCAAGACAAAACACTAGACATATCACAGAAGGTGTAAGCAGGGATATAACTAGGGGAAAGAATAGGGAAAGAAAGGAGATCAGGTGAGTCAAGATCCAGAAGCAGCATCGAAGAGGTGAGTTTTCAACCTGGATTTGAAGAGGGTGCCTGGCGTACAGACACAGGTAGTTTGTTCCAGGTGTAAGGTGCAGCAAGGTGAAAGGAGAGAAGTCTGGCGTTAGCAGTAGAAGAGAAGGGCACAGACAGAAGTAGTTTGATAGAAGAGCAGAGTTCCCAAGGAGGGTTGTAAGGAGAGATAAGAGAAGAAAGGTAGTGAGGAGCCGCAGAGTGAATGCATTTATAGGTCAGCAGGAGAAGTTTGAACTGGATGCGGAAATGGATAGGGAGCCAATGAAGTGACTTGAGAAGAGGAGTAATATGGGCATGATGAGGCTGGCGGAAGATTACTTGCACAGCAGAGTGTTGAACAGATTGAAGGGGAGAGAGATGATTCAAAGGGAAACCAGCAAGAAGTAGGTTGCAGTAGCCAAGACGGAAGGTGATTAAGGAGTGGATAAGCGTTTTAGTAGTGTCTTCAGAAAAGAAAGGGCGGATTTTGCTAATGTTATAGAGGAAGAAACAGCAGGTCTTAGCTACGAGCTGGATATGTGTGGAGAAAGAGAGAGAGGAGTCAAAGACAACCCCCAAATTGTGGGCCGAGGAAACAGGAAGGAGTACAGAGTTATCCAAAGAGACTGAGAAAGGAGGAGGAGGAGGGGAGGTTTTAGGGGGAAAGATGAGAAGTTTAGTCTTGGCCATGTTCAATTTCAAGTGGCGGTGAGACATCCAGGCAGCAATGTCAGAGAGGCAGGCAGAGATCCGGGTCTGGATTGCTAGAGAGATTTCAGGCGTAGAAAGGTAGATCTGGGAGTCATCGGCATACAGATGGTACTGAAAGCCATGAGAAGAGATAAGCGCACCAAGGGACTGAGTTTAGAGAGAGAAAAGGAGCGGACCCAAGACAGATCCTTGGGGTACACCAACTGGGAGCAGGGTAGCAGAGGAGGAGCCACCAGAACACACACTGATGGGAGAGATAGGAGGAGAACCAGGATATTACAGAGCCATTGAAACCAAGCAAGGACAGGGTATCGAGGAGAAGGTTGTGGTCAACAGTGTCAAAAGCAGCAGAGAGGTCAAGAAGGATGAGGACAGAGTAAAGGCCCTTGGATTTTGCCAGGAATAAGTCACTGGAGACGTTGGCAAGAGCCGTTTCAGTAGAGTGTAGAGGACAAAAGCCAGACTGTAAGGGATCCAGGAGGGCATGAGAGGAGAGGAAGTTGAGGCAGCGGCGGTGGACCGCAGGTTCGAGTAGTTTAGAAATGAAGGGAAGGAGAGAGATGGGTTGATAGTTAGAAGGACAGGTGGAATCAAGTGAGGGTTTCTTGAGGAGAGGTGTGACCACAGCATGCTTAAAGTCTGCAGGGACTGTTGCGGTGGAGAGCGATAGGATGAGAATATAAGAGATGGAAGGGACAAGGGTGGAGGAGATGGGGCTTAGGAGATGGGTGGGGATAGGATCTAGAGGAGGAACCATCCATCAAGCACCCCAGAAATGGCAGAGTGGCACAAGGCATCACCAGCAGGCAACCAGCAGGGAGCCCAGAGGTGGAGCTGCACCCCCCCCTGGCTGTACCCCCACAGCCATATCGACCCACAAACATACCAAGGGGCCATGTGCCTGCCGCATGGCTCAGCAAGGACCAGATGTGGCACGCAGCGGAGCAGTGGTCCACCTCCTGCAGTTGGAGCCCCCACAGCCACCCCAGCATCCATGGGCACACTCTGATCATGCCACATCTGGCCCCTCTGTGCCACTACCCCCTCAACCATCAAGTAACTGGGCTCTGGCCACCCGGGTGGTGGAGGTATGTCTCCTCAAGGAGGAGATGCGGACCACAGTACCACAGTATGGACCATCACCGTGTACCTGGATGCCCTCACTGCAGCAATGACAGGGCACAAGCAGGGCCCCCCTGCACCATAGGCAGTCCCCTAGGCAGGTATGGCCTGCTCTGGGGTTGTCTGCGATTGTACAGCTGTGCATTTTCTTTCACTCTTGGCAATGTTGTAAATACGTTGGCACATTTGTTCAATAAATGGTTCATGTTTGCAAATTCTGTGCCATTCATTTTGTGGGGGCAGGGAAGACCCAGGGAGGGGGACCAGGGGAGAGGGTCTGGGGGTCTATGGGCATGGGGTGTGGGCACGCCTTTTCTGTGAGAGTATGGCAGAGGACCACTACCCATGCAAACAGTCATGGGCAGAACTCTGCACGGGTAGTGCCTTTGGAGGTGACCATCTGTGCGGGTAGTGCCCACTGGCCTTGCATGTGCAACACAGTTCCAGCAGTAGGGGTGCAGCCCAGCAGCACTGCACATGCAGTATGCCCTCTGCCCCATGAAGGCACACTGTTGGGGTGGCGCATGCCATGGTTGACATGCCTGCTTACTGTGTTATGCAACCTACCCGGGTATCACAGTCTGGGCATCCCTGCATGCCTATGTTGCCATCACTAGGCGCTGTGCGGCTATGGAATACTATGGCGGTGAGCTGTCATGCAGATTTTTAAAATGTCAGCACTGAGGGTCCTATGCAGGTACCAGATATGCCTAAGAGGACTTATGCGGGTAGGCGAACGCCGCCTTAGCACATTGCTGCTTCACAATGGCTGACAAGGCACCAACAGCGGCAAAGCACATGAGGAAGGCTAACTTCACTCCGTCTGAGACAGCTATGGCCTGGGTACATCCTGCAGCAGCACACCGCCTTCTTCATGGCTGAGAATGCCAGCACCCAGCAGGCAGCATGGCGTGACATTGTCAATAGGGTCAATGCAATACACCACCACATTCGGGACATGGAGGACATCAAGAAGACGTGGTGCATGGTCCAGCAGGCAGTGAAGGAGAAGAGGACCATGAACAGCAGGTTGCTGAGAGTGCAGCAGCATAGCCTCATCCCACTTGAGCAGCAGGTGCTGCAGTATGTGGAGGAGGTCACCATCTCAGGATTTGAGGGCTTTGACAGCTCTACCACAGGCACAGAGGGGGGTATATGGGCCGTGTACAACCTGCCATTTCTGTAATGGATGGGTGCCCCCCTATAGGCCGAACTAGCATGCGTATGTCATTAACCTCTGCCACCTTTGTTCTCCCACAGACCTGCCAGAGACACCGCCCTCACAGTCTGGGACTGATGCAGCGGGAGGAGCACCAAATGCTCACCATGGAAGATGCCAGTACTCAGCCAGGGTGCAGAGCAGCCATTGTTGCCAGTGTGCCTACCACTGCAGAAGAGCAGCCCAGTGCAGTGGCCAGTGCAGAAGAGTTGTCGGGTTTGCCAGCCAGGGCAGTGAGGCAGACCAATGTGATCGCCACTGCCATGGAGCTGGACGTAGATGACACCCCACTTGCTGAGCTACAATTCGTCATCTTGGAGGAGCCAGTGGATGCAGGAGGTGATGACCTGGACCAAGAGCTACTGCAGGAGGGTGCATGCCTTGTGGCAGGCACAGAGGGCATAGAGGAGTGGTGGGACCACAGATTGCGTGTGGAGTGCCACATGGAGGGGCACATGTGGCTGATGAGGGAGATGGAAGCTTACCAGACATCTATCACTGGCTCCCTGCACAGTTTGGCGGGCCTTATGCAGGTACAGGGGGTGGGTGCTGGGGCTTCCAGCGCAACAGCACATCCACCTGCTAGCCCTGAGCCATGTCCTTCAGTCCACCCTGCTGGGGAGGGTGGTGACACTACTAGCACGTCCTCCGACAACACTCTACTGCATCACAGTGCATGTGCTAGCAAGCTCCCATGGCCAGCAGGGAGCCCTGGGGCAGGGAAATCATGTAGAGGGAAATAAAGAACACTCTGAACACATTGGGTGGTAATGGGCTCTTTATTGTATCACTCTGCACACATTGCGTGGTACTGGACGCATTATTGGTGATTGTGTGTGTCCAACCCTGGTGCTGGTGTGGGACAGTAGCCTCAGAAACTGTCACGTATCACCTGTGCACAGTCCTGGCCTACTGCTGGCTCCTGGATTCTGCACCATCACCATCAGCTGCCTCGGCGGCCTCCCACTTCTCCACAACTGCTGGCTCTGGGTCCAGAACTCCATGCATCCATGCCAGGTTGTGGAGTATGCAGCATGCTGCGAATATCTGGTATACCCACTTCAGGCTGTAGAGGAATTGTCAACCACTGCTGTCGAGTAACTGGAAGTGGCTCTTCATCACCCCAATTATGTGCTCCACACCTGCCCAGGTCTGCTGATGGGTGCTATTGTACCGCTCTTCCTGACAGCTCATGGGGTGGCACTGGGGTCAACAGCCAGCTCCTCAGGGGGTATCCAAGGTCACCTATGGGGGCAATGTGAGCTGTGAGCCTGAGCACTGGGACGTGCAATGGGTATAATCTTTGAGCTGCTATAGACAGAGTGCAGTGGTGCTCATGTGTTGTGATACATACAGTACACATCTATCACTGCCTGTTTGCAGTATCCATAGCATCAGGCTACAGCAGGCATCCATTCTGTGTCTGTCCTGGGGCTCATGCATGTGTTCACCCACCTATCAGCCACACATCTTCAAGATGACCCCTGTCTGCTGCCTGTCCCAGGCTGGACTGGGGAAGGACAAATGCATCTGTGTAGTGGGTGCACACATCAATGAAGTCCATGTTGGCATCCACAATTACTTGCATGTTCATCAACATGTACCCATGCCTGTTCCAGTATGTCCTCTGCTCCAGCTGTGGTAACCACAGTGCAATGTGGGTGCAGTATATTCATCCAAGCACCTATGGGAAACCAGCAACACTATAGAATGCCTGCATGGTCTCCTGACGCATTTGCTGTGTGCAAGGGAAGGCTATGAGGTGGGGCATCCTCCGCAGCAGGGCCCTGGTGAATATTCCTATGCAGTGGCTGGCAGTGGACTGCGTGATTCCAACTGTAGCTCCTATCACATTCTGGAAACTGCCGGTTGCAAGGAATCCCAGGGCAATGGTCACCATCATGGCTACCGGCAGGATCTGGCTTCTGGATGTGGAGGACTCCAGGTCCACACTGAGTATGCTGCACAGCTCGGTTATTGTTGCCCCATCCAGTCTGTGTCTTTGGTAGACCTCCTCCTCTGTTAGTTGCAGGTAGTTCATCCTGGGCCTGTGTACACGTGGGGCACGGTACCAGTGTTTCGGGTGCTGTGCCACTGCCTGCTGCAGGGTATGCACTTAAGGTTGCCAACTGACTCCAGATGTGCCCGATAGGCTTGATCCAGTCCTGGGTTAACCCCATTGCATGCAGGGCCATTTAGTTCTACTTTCTCCATTGCACTCCATAGGAAATGGAAAAATACAAGTCCCTGCATGCAATGGGGTAAACCCAGGACTGGATCAAGCCTGTTGAGTGCATCTGGAGCCAGTTAGCAACACTATATGCACTGCCTGTCAAAACCTCTGCTGTACCCGGGCACGGCGAGTGCGTCTCCACCTCTGGATCACCATGTGCATGGCCCACATGGCATCTCTGCCTCTCCAGCGTCGCTTTATGTCTACACAGTTTGGGTACAGGCCTGCTCACACTCCACTCACTCTACTGTGCATTGGTCCACCACTACACGGGTTCGCCACTCACTATCAGCGGTCGTATGCACCAGAAGCCATTGCTTAAGGCTACGAAGTTAGTGACGTCCAATATAGGCACACACGGGTTTCAGAAATCCGCTTTACATGGGTTTAACGGAGACACGCCCCTGTTCCATCCCCAGGCTTTAGCGCCAAGCACTGTGTGGGTAGCTGGGCCTCTATGATTCAAGCTGCCTTGCTGAATATGTGGTTATGTGGTTTACATGGTTATGGCGGTTTTACATGGGTAAGGCTGGCTTTTACACATGTAGCACATGCCTAGGGCTTTGAAAATCCGGCCCATAGTCTTAAAATGGGCCTGTATCTTGATATAAAGAAGACAAAGATCCTGAGAACTGGCAAAATCAATAAGTTCATCGTTGATGGAGAAGAAATTGAAATACAGCCCAAGTCCATCCCAGACATAGAACCTTCTGTATGTCTGGTCTGAACCGGACATACAGAGGGCGTCGCAATTCTGATCCCGCTTGGCACGTCTAGCCCCTCGGTAACAGAATCATGGTAAGTCCTGTACATGCAGGCCGGGATTGTGATTCAGCCTGGCCTGCATGTACAAGGCAAGCCCGACTAACTCAGTCAGGGCTTTTAAATGGAGCCGCGGTGCCATGGCATCAAGTTACCATAGCACTGTGGCTCCATTTAGAAGACACGATCCTGGCTGCTGGAACAAACGGTTTATTCCGCACAACCTGACTCCCAATTTGGCCTCCCAGGGCCAGGGTCAGACTGCGGGGAATGCTCTCTGTCCCCTGCCGCCCTTTCCCAGCCCCAGGTCCACCAATTCTCGATATCCAGGAAAATTATTCCACCTCAGAGGTGGAATAACTTCCCCGTTCAAGTTGCCAGCCCCGGGCATACAGGGCAACATTAGAATCAGCCCTGTACATCTGGGGCTGGCGTCCACCCTAATGCCACCTCCATTTCTCCCCTTTCCCGCCCCATCTAGCTTCCCCATACAACTGGCAGGGAAGCTAGATGGTGGTGGTGGGGGCATGAATAGTGGGGATGGACAGCCCATTGGGACGTCCATCCCTGTTATTCATGGCTCGGAATGAGTCTGATAGTGAACAGCTTTAACCTACTTGGATCAAATATCAATAAAGAAACAAGCAGCCAAGAAATCTGATAACGCATTGCTCTTGGCAGAATGGCTATGAAGGACCTAGACAAGATTCTCAAGAGCAGAGATGTCTCTCTCCATACAAAGATTTGACTTGTTCATGCCATGATATTTTCAATGTCATATGGATACAAAAGCTGGACTGTGAAAAAGATAGGAAGAAAACTGATGCCTTTGAATTATGGTGCTGGTGACAAATACTGTGTATACCATAGACTGCCAGAAGGACAAACCAATCAGTACTAGAGGAGATCAAACCTAAGCTTTCTTTAGACGTTCAGATGCCAAGACTTCACCTTTAATAATTAGGACACATCATGTGAAGAGAGAGATCATTAGAGAAAGACATCATGCTTGGCAAGATAGAACATCGACACAAAAGAGGAAGGCCAGCAATGAGATGGATTGATAGAATAACAGCAGCAATGGGTGCCACTCTATCAACAATGAGCAGCCTGACTGAAGATTGAATGCAGTTTAGGACAACTATCCAGAGGATTGCCATGAGTTGACACCAACTCAACGGCACTTAACAACAACATCCCTTGATTATCTAATGGTTCAACTGTTTCCTTTGCTGGCTTCTTGCTTTGAATGTAGCTGAAAAAATGTAAGTTTTTGTTTATATGGCAAGCTTGTTTTCAAATTATCTTTTTCCCTGTCTTATCAATACTTTGCATTTTAACTTGTCAGTGTTTATGCTGTTTCCTATTTTCTTCATTTGGTTCCTTTTTCTATTTTTTAAAATATGTTTCTGTCTCTAATAGTCTATTTCACCTCATTTTTAATCATGTTGGCTATCGTTTTAGCCTTCCTTTGACCTTTCTTAAAGCATGGGATACATCTGGTCTGGGCTTCCAAGATTATATTATTAAACAACATCCATCCCCGATGTAAACATTCCCTCCCAATTACTGTTTTTTCTGCATGTCCAGTATTTTTGTGGGTTTCTTATTTGGATTTTAGCTTGCCTGTGATTAGTAGTAGTTAAAGATGCATTATATTCAGAAAAAGGGATATTTCTGTGTCCCTGAAGGACTTACAATCAAAATCTGTACTTGAGGCAGTGGAACTCCTATGCCTCCATGGGTGAGGGGAAGGATCATTTTTATAGCAGGCCAGAAAAATTGACATATATTTTCCATTTTAAAATGGGAATATATGAGGATTCCAAACATTTTCCAGCACTGGCTTTTACACCTGCCCTGAGGCATGCACAAGTGCCAGCCTGAAGGGGCAGGTGTAAAAGGCCAATGAAACCTCGGCCGTCCATCTACCTACTAGGGGCTCTTCCTGATGGTCTAAGGGAGAGAAGTGATCCTTAGTTGCACCTGCTCTGCGGGACTCCTGGTTCAAACTGGTGCAAGTCAACCCCTAGTGGTATTCTCAAGCTATTACCACTAGGGGTCAAGCTGCCAAATAATGGCTAGTTACTGTAACATCAAAGTGTTAAATGTAAATATATATCATGCATTCACAGAAGCCCTCTCCACCAGCAATGGGACCAGAGCAGAAGTAGGACATTCACCCCATAGAAATCACCATACAAAAAAACCATTTCTGATTCGATTGTCATCTTAGTAACAGCAACATCAACCCTCTCCAGTACCAGATATATTGTGAAGTAATATGAAAACCTTCAAATGTACCATATCATAAGAGCACTAATTTCCAGAACTCGCACAACAAGCACTCTACCTATCAAAAGATGGCACCCTGAATATTGTTCTGGACCCTAGAACATCCATACACCTTGTGGTAAGGAAGCTCATCCTGAGTTAGGAGAAAGTGAAAAAAACAAAGAATTCACCCTAATAAGAGGACCTATTTTGCAAGGTCAGAGAAATAAAACCACAACCACACCTAGAAACCAGAAAATCCCCAGCTGGAACAGGTTTAAGAGTTCCCCTAGTGGAGTAAGGGAGAGTGAATACAGACCCAAGGTAAAAGACCCTTACGTCAGTAAGCTCCCTGATTACCCAGGTGCCAGAGGGTAAGCTGATCTCCGTCACCTGGGAAGAGAAGAGGTGGGGCTGGAACCTTGGAGATTTAACCCTAGGTTAGAATATACAGGAGTTAGCAAGGAGAGCTGGAGGAGCAACGGGAACAGGAGCAGGAACAGCAGGAGAGGAGAGTGCTGGAAAGACCCCGGGAGAGGTACCGAGCACGAGAGAGGACAAGCCAAGGCACAGGTACAAGCCTTAGAAGCCTGTCCCATACTGAGCATTGCAGAGTTGCAGGAGACACTCTCAGCTCTGATGAGAGGCTGTCACTTATGAGAGAGATCTGCACCAACCATCATAATCAGCAGAAGAAGTCAAAGGGCCTGGAGTCGCTGCACAAGTGCAGAGGGATGCTCAACCTGAAGACTGATGTTTCTGAAGAGACCTGCACAGAACACACCAAATGAAATGAAACAGCCAGGTACCTAAGTGAAGGGAAATAAGACACTACAGTACGAGAGAACTAAAGGCCTAGAAGTGCAAATGATTTGATAATAGAGGAAAGGGAGAACAGAAGACTAAGAAAGTCATTTTAAAAAACTTAGCTGTGATTTGGATGTCTGAAGATGTGTGCACATGCATGTCCAACTCACGGAGACATCTCCCAAATAGCTTTTAAAGACATCACCAGTTTGGGGATGTCCAAGTAGGCTAGGGGGGTGTAGTGAGGACATATCTGGGGAGGTGCAATTTCAGAAATGTCAGGGATGTCTGCAGGCACATCCACATTTAGACCTGCTCTGGGCATGAATAGGCATCAGGAAAGTGCATGTTTTGGCCTTAAACTATCCAGAGAGCATAGAAGGGTAAGCAACTGGCCTATGATCACAAAGGCCCACACTGGGATTTGAACCCTGACAAGACTGCTCCCAACCCACTACTCTAATCATTATGCTATTAGGCATCCATGTTCTGACATGCTATCCTGGGAATATCTATGTAAACATCTCCATAAATGTCCATACTGGGCATGTCCACATTTGTGAAATCGTGCCCGAACATAAGAACATAAGATATGCCATACTGGATCAAACCAAGATCTATCAAGCCCAGTATCCTGTTTCTAACAGTGGCCAATCTAGGTCATAAGTACCTAGCAGTCTTGCACATGTCTGCTTTTTTTCAGATGTTCTGGCTTTGACATCCCGGATTGTACATGGACATCCCTTGTGAAATGCACCTTCAAGTCACTAATTATTTAAAGCTGATCAATATTCTGAGAAAGAATTGAAATAGAAGTAAACATTATTTATAAAAGTGCAGCTTGAAAAGAGGAATAGATAAACCATACTCCATAAATTACCTGAAGAAATTAATCTATTGTATTATAGTTACTTCATAAGATTGTAAGTTGTTCAGAGTTAAAGTTGTTCATCAGTGATCCTAACTTTTAAGGAAAACCTTGGTTCAGAACACAAACTTCTGGCCTGGACTCTAATTATTGA